>JANFOE010000214.1:0-600000 GCA_025667525.1 Glebionis coronaria
TTCAAAGATTAAACTCAAGAAGACAAATACTGATGTTACAAAGATGAATGAATGTTTAGAAGACACAATAAGATAATAGTTTGAAGACAAAGATGATACTCATAATGTTTGAAGATTATCTTATCAGAAGAAGATCTACATTTGAAGTGTTTGGCTACATTCAGTTGGATACAAATACAAAATACCAAGTTCAATCCAAGGATGAAGGAAAGACTAAAGACATGTATTTTAATACATCCAGTACAAGAGAAACAAGAAGACAACAAGTTATCATTCTTGTTTAGGGGAGGATTGTTGGGAATTATTTGTTAAGTGTCAAGTACCGTTAGTATATTCCAAGTACTATTAGTGTTATGTAAGTACCGTTAGTGTTAACGCGGTACATAGTAAGTACTGCTACTTATAAAGTAAGTATTGCTACTTATAAAGTAAGTACTGCTATGATGATTAGGACGAATATATCTTTGTATAAGATATGTCATAGTTATAGTTAGAGTATAACTTATGTGATATACCTAAATAGTTAGAATATTGATAATATATCGTTTGTGATATAGTTATCTTTATAGAATATTCTAAGGTTTCTAGGGTTCCTTAATCTAAAAGGAACATAGGTACAATGTCTTTTATGTACCTCATACAAGTCGATTAATAAGAGAATCGAATACTTAAAAGTAATTTTGTTCTTCTGTGCTTTATAAGTTAGATTCCGCATAACTTATTTAGTGTTAGTAAGAGTGCTCAAAGTGTTTTAGTTTGATTACAAACTATTATACTAATTATTAACAGAATATAGATCCAACCAAAGGGATCAACACATGTCAACCTGGTTTTAGAAACATTGATAACAAGATTAACTAAATAAGAAGATGAGAAAATCTATAACTATATGTTTCAGATGCATTATAAAATTAAATGTATCTCTTTTTAAATTTTTGATCTTTATATGAATATGTGACTAGAAATACTTTTCTTATTCTTCTCATTTTGATTTAACTTTGTAGAAACTAAAAGGGGTTGAATAGTTTCTAGTTCATTTTCAAAACATTTCGGTAAAACCCACTGGCCGCGGTTCTTTAAACATACCCGCGGTTCCTTATCACTAACGAACCACGTGTCCCTTTAAGGAACCGCCTACAGTGGACGATGCAATTTGTTACATGTTAAACTTTAACAATCCTTTGTATCAAATTCTTGATCAAGCTTGACTAAGTATGAGATGTGTTTGTAATAGATAATAACTATAAGTAAGGAAACACACAAATACATCAAATCAAGAGTACATCAAGCAGTAGTCTAAATACTAAGCACACACGTACTAAGCATAAGCTTTTCCGCAACTAGGATGTTTAGACTAAGTGATGTACACTTGACCATAATCTAAACATGAAGCACACACATACTAAGCCTTAGCTTTTCCGCAACTTTGATCTTTAGATTATGCGATGCACACAACACACAACAACAAGTATGTAACTATAAATACATCTAAAAAGGTAAAGACATAAATGTAAATGAAAGTACCGACACGATGATTTATAGTGGTTCGGTCACGAAGCTCCTCTTCGCCCTACTCCACTCCTCGAGTACACCTTACTCGAGAGTTACTTCACTAGTCAATAAAACTCCTTTCAAGGCGGAGAAAACCATACACATCGCTTACACATTTCCGACACTAAGCTGGATGTCGAGTCCTAATCTTAGGTAGGACCATTCTACACAACGTCACCTACTTCACCATTTTCCGGCACAAGGCTAGATGTCGAGTCCTAATCTTAGGTAGGACCAATATACACCCATCTACACAACTTCTAAATTGACACACCAATTTGGATCTACACAACTACACCACTATTCACAACTACACAACTACCCCACTCTTCACAACTACACAACTACCCAACTCTTCACAACTACACAACTCTTCACCCTAGTTATGTTTATGGCCCAACATAACAAAGCTTGTATTTTATGGCCTAAACACATAAATCATATAGATCTAAGCATACAACACTTAGATATATGACTCTAACACTATACCCAAGTATTAAGAAACTGGATCTACACAACTAACATCTAATCCAAGGATATCCATCTCTTGGATCTACTACCCTTACAAACACATCCAAGTGAACCCAACACTTGGATCTTCTACATGTACATAGTAGGCAAATAATGACTTGATCTAGAAGGAGAAATCTTCATCATGTTATGAACCCAACACTTCATGGTAATGAAAGTGTTATTCTCTTTGCACTTGAGAGGATGAGATGATTGAAGGAGAGAATCACATCTTAAACAAGATTAATCTGAACTAACTAATCAAGGAGTTTAAAGATGTTTTTGAAGAAACTGTGCAAAAAGGGTTGAAAGAAAAGCTGAAAATAATCTACTATTTATAGGACAACAATGCAACGGCTATAAAGACCTGTGGTTCCTTAAGTACCCCCGTGGTTCCTTATCAATAAGGAACCGTGGATTCCTTTAAGGAACCTCCGGCTTGGAATCCGTGCATTTTTGTCCTTTAGTGGGGATATGCCATCTGGGGTAGTTTATACCCTCAAAGGATATTCCTTTGGCATATGGAATATGCCAAATTCAAATTAAAGAATATTCTTTGGAATATGTCTTTGGTAATATTATTTGGAATATTCCAAATTCAAATTTCCATTTTCTTTTTATTAAAACATTTTCTTAAAAATAAAGTTTATTAAAATCTTTTGTCACATTTGATTAAATGTGAGTTTTAAGAAAATATTAATCCTTGATCACTTAGTTAGGTTAATAACATGTTTATTCATACCTTGAGTGATTCATGCCGAATGCGATCTTGGAGATGTCGAGAGAAGTATACAAATGTATTCTTGAGTGATTACGAGTACCTTAACATTTTAAATAATGTATTGCGAATTATACGTTTGTCATCAACAAAACACAATGAGATTATATCGACAAAACATCGTAATGTTTGCACTAACAAATTTCTTATTGGATCCATAATCTTACTTTTTTAGATGCTTAGCATAATATTCTTATTAACTTATTGGTTGAATTGGTAATTCGGTGACTCAACTAAATTGATTAGATAATTAAACTCGTGATCATGTGGTTAAACCCGTAACCTTGTGGTCGGACCCCATGACCCAATTGTCAAACATGTGACCCAATGTCAAACCGGTAACCTAGTAATCGAACCCTGACCACAAAATCGTGACTCGATAATTTTCAATACTTGTCATGTAAATTTTCCTTTATTTGTCATAAATCACTTCTTTTTATATTTTTTATATAACTAACTTTTTAATAAGTTGATTTTTTTATTATAAATAGTATAGATAAGTTGATAGTTATGTACTCCTTCCGTCTCATAATAATATTTTACTGACAAAAAACACACAGTTTAATAAAAAAAATCATTTTTTTCGTTTTCTCTCTCTTACTTTTTACACAAAGATAATTTTATCCTTAACCAATTAATTTACAACTTATTTATTTTTGTAATAATACACTCAAACGAGAGTGATATAGTAAACTTAATCTACATTTCTTATCTATTTTTGGACCAGACTATTAATATGAAACGTTCAAAAATAATATACTAAGCTGTTAATATGAGACGGAGGGAGTATTATTTTTTCGTCTTAAAATTATTGTTTCAATACTTTAAACAAATAAGATCTTTATACTTTTCAACCAACTTAATATTACACTCTTTGTTTTAAAATTATTTTCTTTTAATAAAAGTTTAAAAATACATTTATTACTATTCTTTTTTTCTTTTCTTATTTTCATTCATTAAATTCTTTTTCGTTTGATTTGAAAGAAGCAGAAAAATATCAATAGTATTAGGTAGTGAATGATAGTACAATTCACATGTGTGTTATAATCATTTGATAAAGTTAGAATTGACATCATGTGACGATAACCCATGCTAGAAAATGACTAGTTGGAAAATAACAAAAATCAGTGATACATTATGTAGGCTTTGTATTATGTACCTTGCGTAAATATATGAATGTATATTTGTTTATAGAGATGGAATCATAACTAAATATTGTCAGATATAATATAAAAAAAAGGGATGTGTAAAAATCATCTTTATGTCATGTCGAAAAATCGAATTAAATCATTCGTTAGTTTTTTGGACAAAAGTCATTCCTCCGTTAGCGCGCAGGACACAATACATCCCTCATGGACTAACGTTGCAAATGTTTTTCTTGTTAAGAATTAACAAGGTTTAAAAAGAGTGTATTCTTGTCTTTTTCCTTTTCCAGAGATATATGGTGAACCTTATCATAACTTGTTTCGAAAAAAAAAAAGTTTTATTTTCGGAAAAAAAGTTTTATTCTCAAAAAAAAAGTTTTATTTTCAAAAAAAGGTTTTATTTTCGAAAAAAAAGGTTTTATCTTTTTCAAAAAAAATAAAAAATGTTTTTCCGAAAAAAAAGTTTAATTTTTTTGTAAAAATATTATTTCGAAAACAAAAATTAAACATTTTTTTATCGAAACAAAAAGTTTTGAAAAAAGAATTTAATCTTTTTTCGAAAAATAAAAACCTTTTTTTCGAAAAAAAAGTTTAATTTTTTGAAAAAAATGCTTGTTTCGAAAAAAAAAACTTTTTTTAAAGAAAATAATTTGTTTCGAAATTAAAATAAAAATATTTTTTTTTTAAGTTTTATTTTCGAATTTTTTTTTTTTTTAAAACTTGTTTCCAAAAAAAAACTATTTTCGAAAAAAAAGGTTTTATCTTTTTCGAAAAAAATAAAAATCATTTTTTTCTAAAATAAATTTAATTTTTTAAACAAAGTTTGTTTCGAAAAAAAAGTTAAACTTTAAAAAAAAATATGTCCTTTTTTTCCAAAAAAAGTTCTATTTTTCGAAAATAATTTTTTTTTTTCGAAAATTAAATTTTTTTCGAAAATAAAACCTATTTTTTCGAAAATAAATTTATTTTTTCCGAAAATAAAACTCTTCTTTTTCGAAAATTAAACTTTTTCTTTAAACTTTTTTGTCGAAACTAGTCATGATAAGGTTCACTTTTTTAAACTTCTTTTCAAAAATATTTTTTTTTTCGAAAATTAAACCTTTTTTTCGAAAATAAAACTGAAAATAATTTTTTTTTCGAAACTAGTTATGTTAAAGTTCACTATACATCCTAGAAAAGAAAAAAGATAAGAATACCCTCTCTTTTAAACTTTGTTAATTCTTAACAAGAAAAACATTTGCACCGTCAGTCCATGACAGATGTATTGTGCCCCGCGCACTAACGAAGGGATGACTGTAGTCCAAAAAACTAACGAATGATGTAATTCGATTTTTCGACATAGCACAAGGATGATTTTTGCACTTCTCTCTATAAAAAATTTAAATTATAATATTAAAAACACATTTCGATAAATCCTTTGCACTTAACATACTTTTACGAAAATTTATGTTTTCTTTTAAAAAAATAACATTACATCTCAAAATTATAAGATTTTCGGACACCCATAAGTAGGGGTGTGATTCGGGTTGACCCGGTCGGGTTCGGGTCAACTCGGGTCGGGTCAAGTCGGGTCAAGGGTAAAAAATATATAACCCGAACCCGAGCCTAATTAGAACTCGGGTCACTCGGGTTCGGGTCAATTCGGGTCGGGTCAACTCGGGTCGGGTCAACTCGGGTTCGGGTCAACCCGAGTTTAAGGAAAATGTGTAAAAATTGGCCTAATTTTGTACTAAAACAATGTAAAAAGTCTAATTTTAGTCGGGTCAAGTCGGGTTGGTCGGGTTCGGGTCAACTCGGGTCGGGTCAAGTCGGGTCAAGGGTAAAAATATATAACCCGAACCCGAGCCTAATTAAAACTCGGGTCAACCCGAATTGACCCGAATACGCTTTTGGACCCGAGTGACCCGACCCGAATATGATTATTCGGGTTCGGGTCGGGTCAACTTTTTTGACACCCCTACCCATAAGGACTCCGAGTTATGTCCCTGTTGATATATGTATTTGGTATAGTTGGTGAAATCAGTTCAGCTAGGGGTTATCATTAGTGATTAAATATCATCAGTAATATCTCATTGTTTTTATCATTAGTGACATTTTTATCACTAGTAATAATCAGTATTTATAAATTAGGGTTTATGAAACCGTAATTTATAAATTTTGGGGGTTTTTGTTCTGGTGACTCTATCTTTCTTGGTTGCTTAAAATTAAGGTTTGTGAAAGCCTAATTTTTTATTATTGAGGTTTCTCCGTTCTTGGTGGTTCTTTTGTCTTGCTTAACTATTTGTGTCTCTTGACTAAGTGAACCAAGAGCACAAGTAGTGTTTCTGCTTCCGCATTTTTAGCACTGTAAGTTGCTTATTTCTTCTTTATCATTGATCTAGTTAAGTGGGTGCAAACGAGTTCGGTTAACACCTTGACCCTCCAGCTTGACTGGTGTGGATACCTGCTCTAGCCAACCCCAGTCCACTAGCTAGTATTGGTGGTTTGAGATTCAAGTTTTCTCTCTCTCTCTTATTAGTTTAAGGTTTTTTTTATTGTGTGCTCTGTGTTTTTCTGCTTATTGTTGTTATTTGTTTGTTGGTGTCTGTTTTTTGTCTTTCATTATGACTACTCCTAGTCTTGATTTGATTAGCTCTTTAGATGTTGGTAACCCTTTGCATTTGCAACCTAATGATCATAATCTTGGTGCTTTAATTAATATTAAACTTACTGGTTGTGACAACTATAGATTTTGGGCTAATGCTGTTAAAATTGCTTTACAAGCTAGAAATAAAATGAGATTTGTTGATGGTACTTGTGTTAAGTCTACTTATACTACCAGTACACCTCTTTCCAATCAATGGGGTAGGTGCAATGTTGTTGTTCTATCTTGGTTGTTAGGCTGTATATCTGAAGATCTTTATTTGAGTCAAGTTTACCCTGAAAATGTTGCTGAAGTTTGGAATGAGCTTAGGGATACTTATGACAAACTTGATGGTTCTATCTTGTTTAATTTAATTCCAAAAATTAACATTTTTAAACAACATGGCCTATCTGTTTTTTAATATTACCACAAGTTGAATTCTCTATGGAGAGAATTTGATATTCTTACAAAATTTTCTCCTTGCACTTGTATTGCTAGAGCTGAGTCTAGTAAACACCAACAATTAATGAAGTTAATGCAGTTTCTTATGGTCTTGGATGAATTTTATCAGCCTATAAGACGTTCCTGGTTGACCCAACCTGTTTTACCTGATGTTAAGGATGCTTTTGTCATTGTTTGTAGAGAAGAATCTCATAGGGGTCTTAGTTCTAACTCTGGGGTTCCCAAACCCCAGGTTACCTCTTTTGCTGCTAAGGCTAATGATTTTTCAAAGGGGCAAAACAGATTTTCTAACAACAAAAATCAAAATCAATCTTTTAATATGAACAATAGGGGAAACAGGAATCAGCCAAATCAGTTTCTTAATAGCAATACAGCAACGGGGGAAACAGAAATCAGTACAATTCTTTGTTATGCACTAATTGCAATATGAAAGGTCACACTGTTGATAGATGTTTTAAGTTAATTGGATACCCTCCGGGTTATAAAAAGAATTCTAATGCTGTTAACAATAGGGTTCCTTTTAAGGTTAACAACAGGGTTGGGTCTAGTAACAATGTGGATATTCAGAACTCTAACACCAATCTACCATTTTCTAAGAGCATCTACAATGGGTAAAGTCCTTAAAGACTTTTCACTATTTCACAAAGTCATTTTTAGAGGTTTTTACCATTGTAGTGAAAGCTTTTTGGCATGACTTTTTACAAAGACTTGATAAACATCAAGTCTTTTGTAAAAGCTTTACTCTTTAAATGTGTTTTTCATTAAAGGCATTAAATCATCAAGTCATGAAAGACTTGATGTGTTGCTCATGCTCTAATGACCAAATTGCTAAACTTATGAGTTTAATTAGTGAAAAAGAGAATTATGGTGGTCAAGATAATATGGCAGGTACTAAATTCAGTTTTTTTAATGGAAATGTTTTCTTTAATAATCATTTTTACAAGTTCTTTGTTGGAAAAATTAATCTTGATGGGTTCAAGATCAATTTTGGTTGGATAATTGATTTTGGTGCTAATCAACATATCACTAATTCCACTAAAAACATGACTAATGTGATTGATATTTCTGATTTAAACATAACTGTTGGACACCCGAATGGGACTGTTGCTAAAATCACTTGTGTTGGTAATCTCAAACTTACTAATAATGTGGTCTTATTTGATGTTTTGATTATACCTGATTACACTGTTAGTCTCTTGTCTGTTAACAAATTAATCAAAGATAGCAAACTTCATGTTGGTTTTAATGAACATAACTGTGTTATTCAGGATTTGAAAAAGGAAAATATTTTGGGGATTGGTAATGAGTGTGATGGCTTGTACTTGTTTGATTCTGAATGCAATTTACCTCAAATTAAGAGTAACTTGTCTGTTGTTTGTTTTCATGCTTCTAAGAATGTTTGCCACAATCGTCTTGGTCACCTGTCTGATAATGTGTTAAAAATCTTAAAGAATTTTTTATAAAATAAATAGAGTTGAACACATTAGTCCTTGTGAAATCTGTCACTTTTCTAAGTAGACTAGAAAACCTTTTCCTTTGAGTAACCATAAGTCTAAAATGGTTGGTGATCTCATCCACCTAGACCTATGGGGACCTTACCGGGTTACCTCAAAAGAAGGGTTTAGGTACTTTCTTACCATTGTTGATGATTTCTCTAGAGGTGAATGGGTTTACTTTAGGGCTGAGCTTCGGGCCGGTCCGACCCGAAATAAACCGAAACCGGATTAAGGGGAAAACCTGAACCGAAACCGAAACCGAAAATGTCGGTTCGGTTCGGTTTAATTTCCGGCCAAACCGGGTTCGGTTTCATACCGAAACCGAAAACATACCCCAAAACTCCATTAGCTGTAACACCAAAATCTGTAAACCATAATCCAAACATCCCTTTATCAGCATCAAAATAACAGTAGGTTTGTCTAGCCACAATACAAGTTTTAACATAGGGTTTTAACAATATTACAAGTCCAAATTTCACAAATCCATGTAACAAAATATAAAAACAAAGTCAACAAACATAACAAACGAATTGTTCTTCCAAGTAACAAAACATAACAGTAGGTTTAAACGGTCCAATACTCAATTCTTCGCCCTTTCTTGTTCTTCTAATTGTTTCTCTAGCCCGTCTTGAATTTCTACAAAAATATAACAAACGAATTACAATATTATAATTATAATGGCAAAACTGTTTGCAAAATACAAATCCACAAAAAAAGCCTCTACAATTTTATAATTACAATTCTATAATTATAAAAGTATAACATACCTCTAGCTAGCTCGTCGTCTTTCATCAAGTCTTCAAGCGTATCCATATTGATGTTTCTACTTGATGTTCGAAGCCAATCTTGCGTGCACACCAAAGCCTCTACAATGTTTGGCGCTAAGCAATTCCTATATGGGTCCAAAACACGACCGCTCGCGCTAAAGGCGGATTCGGAAGCAACGGTGGATACTTGGATGCATAAGATATCTAAAAATTAAAAATAATTAAAAAAAATCACAAAAATATACAAAAATCATAATATTGAACTTACTGTTTTGGCACCATATTTTTAAGTTTTTTTATATTTTTTATAGCAAGACTAGTTCTTTAACTTAAACTACTTACAAAAATTCAAAAAAATCACAAAAAATTTAAAAAAATAATAATATTCATGGGCTACTGTTTACTATTTGGCCCCATTTTTTTCAGTTTTTTATATTTTTTATAACAAGACTATTTATTTAACTTAAACTACTTACAAAAATTCTAAAAGATCACAAAAAATTTAAAAAAATCATAATATTCATGGGCTACTGTTTACTAGTTGGCCCCATTTTTTTTCAGTTTTTTATATTTTTTATAGCAATACTATTTATTTAACTTAAACTACTTACAAAAATTCTAAAAAATCACAAAAAATAAAAAAAATCACAAAAACTAACAGTGGCTTTAAAAATCAGTGGGTATAAAAAGGTAGAAAAAAATGATAAATTACCTTTGGCCATATTTGATACGATTGGAAAACGTGGACTTTTTATCTTCCACCATTGAATAATGTCAAAGTCTTCATCATCGTCTAGCTCTAGAGGCGGTTCTTTAAGATATTTCCTCAACTCATCTTCACCCCCGCTCGACTTATATCCCATTGTATCTTTATACCCCATGATGAAAGCATTGCTACGACGATTTTTAGAGCTACTACTTTTTTGAGACGTTGATCTACAAAAGTCGTTTGATGTGGATGTGCCATATCTTTCTTTGTACATGGCAAACAATTCTCCCAAATCCTTCTCAACCTCATCAACAACCTTTTTAGCTTTTTCATCGTTGGTTAAAAAATTAATTGGAGTCTCATTACTATCTTCCTTATTTGCCTCCAATACAACATCACAACCATTATCTATCAAATGATTAAAACCATAGTGTACTATTTTCGACTTCATCGTGGGATCTAATATAACGGCAAAGTACATATAATGGTTGATTTTTTTGTAATCACCCCAATATTTGTCATACTTCTTTCTCATTTCTCCAACCATGTCCTTAAAAGAAGGATTATTTTGCCACTCACGAAGATGCTTATCAATATCAAGTACCTCTCCAAACCACAAATGAGCAATGGGATTTGATACGTTTGACACAAGTTCGGTTGTTTCCTTAAATTTCTCCAAAAATTGAACTACTTGTTTACAAACCACAAAATCACCCCGCTTTGGTGTTTCCTCTAGGTCTCGTGCAAAACTAGAGTTCTTAAGATTATAATCAAAAAAGCATCTTTCAACTCAATTTCCGTTTTCAACATATCATGTGTTGAATTCCATCGTGTAGGGCATTCGGAAGTCAAAAACTTTTTAGAATCGGTAGAGTTTTCAACACTTTTTTTGAAGTTAGAAACTCTTTGGCTCGAGTGTTTGATGTATTTCACGGCTAAGGCTATGGTATCGACTTCTTTTTTGTAGGTTTTTAAACCATCTTTGACAATTAGGTTTAAAATATGAGCCATACACCTTATGTGAAAATGTTTACCATTATCATACTTGGTTGGTAAATTCTCTACCAAGTATTCGAGGGCTTTGTCATTTGAAGAAATGTTATCAACCGTCACCGTCATAACATTCTTTAAACCCCATCCGTTAATACATTCCAAGAGTGCCCTACCAATATCCACCCCTCTATGACTATGAATTGGTCTAAAATTGTTTATCCTTTTGTGCATAACCCAATCATCGTCTATAAAGTGTGCGGTTAAAACCATAAAGTTCATTCTTTTACAACTAGAAGTCCAAGTATCGGTGGTTAAATGGACCGTGGTGGAATCATTGCTTAAGAATTTCAATAGGCTCTTCCTCTCTTCTATATAAAACTTAGCAATATCCCTAACAATAGTAAAACGGGAGGGCACATGATATCTAGGTTGCAAGTCCGAAACGAACTGAATGAATGCCGGGTGTTCTACAAACTTAAAAGGAAGATCGACAAGAATAAACATCATAATCAACGATTCTTTGATTACTTTTTCATTATATTTCCACGTTTCTAAAGTCCCACCACTAGTGCCACCCTCATCGTTCTCACTAATCTTTTTCTTAAAAGCTAGCTTTTTTTGTTTCTTAAGATTTTCGATATTGGGGTTTGCTTCACAATTTACATAATGATTGTTCAAGTGTCGCGTACCATGTTTATGAGAGTCGACTTTGAAAACCGATGGACACCATTTGCAATATGCCATTTTAATAACTACCCTATCTTCATCGGGTTCAAACTTTTGCGTAAAGTATTTCCAGCATTCGGCTTTCAATTGCCTTGGTTGTGATGACGCTTTTCTTTTGCGTTTATTACCTTCATTGCCAACAGTCTCCACATCTACGGTATTATCCTACACAAATTAACACAAAAAATAGTGGGTTAAATTAACACAAAAAAACAGTCAGTTTTAAAAAAAACAGTCAGTTCATAGTTCATACTTTCTGACTTTCATACACAAAAAAACAGTAACAAAATGATACTAACACTCTTAACACTCTTAAGTCTTAACAGTGGGTTTCATACTAACACTCTTAACAGTGGGTTTCATAAACACAAATTCGATTAAAAAAAATTAATTCGTTTATTACTCAAAATTAGTATACACGAATTAATTAGATTAAGAAACAGTAAATAAAATTAATTCGATTAAAAAAAAGTGGGTTTCATCACCAATTAAATTATAACGAATCAATTAATTATAATTATACACGAATTAAAATTAAAACTAAAATTAATTTGATTAATAAAAAAAGAATTACTAATTAAGAAAACAACTTACTTCAAGATTAATGGTGTTTTGTTGCGTTGAATTAGATCCAGATACGGGGATAGATGATAAAATTGATTCGGGTATGAAATATTGATTAGGTGTTTGTTGAGTTTGGTCATGATCGTCCTCCATTGATGGTGTTTTTTTCTTCCCGTTTTTTCTTTGAGATATTGGAAAAGAAAAAAAAACGGCTGGTCATATATATGACCTAAACCTAAATGGGTATATCGGGTTATATCGGGTTACTTCGAGCCGTTATCGGTTTTATACCGAACCGACCCGACAGCATCGGTTTCGGTATCGGTTGCGTCGGTTCGGTCGGGCCATGTCGGTTTCGGTCGGGCCTGCTCAGCCCTAGTTTACTTGATAAAATCTAAGGATGAAGTGTTCAACTATTTTGTGGATTTTGTTAATCTTATTTTGAATCAATTTAAAAAGAGGGTTAAATTATAAGGTCTGATAATGGGACTGAGTTCATAAACTGTAAAATGGATAGTTTTTTGAGAGAAAAGGCATTGTGCACCAAACATCATGTGCTTACACTCCTCAACAAAATGACATTCCTTAGAGAAAGCACATACACCTCCTTAATATGGCTAGAACATTTTTGTTTCAGGGTGGCATTCATTTGTATCTTTGGACTGAGTGTATTTTAACTGCTACATACTTGATTAACAGGCTTCCATCTTCTGTCCTTGCTGGTAAATCTCCTTTTGGTATGCTTTATGGTAGGGAACCATCCCTTTCCCATCTTAGATGTTTTGGGTGTTTATGTTTTGCTAGTATTTTGAACAATCATGATAAGTTTTCTCCTAAATCTGAAAAGTGCATTTTGATTGGGTATTCAAGTACCAAAAAGGCTTACAAAGTTTTGAGTTTATAAAACAGAAGTTTCTTTTTTTTTCTAGAGATGTTAAGTTTTATGAAAGTGTTTTTCCATACAAAATGAGTTCTAAGAATAAAGTTTTGAATAAGGATGTTGATAATAAAACCTTTTTGGATTTTTTTGATTCTAAACACCAAAATATCTCAAGACCCAATGATGATGGAAGGGGACCATCTGATGATGTAGGAACGGTAATTATGGATGATTCTTCAACTGATACTGCGGAGGAGCAGCCAGTTGGGAATGATAACCATATTGCATCATCAATGGATGATACTTTATCTATTTCTGAGGGCAATTTTCAAAACCATGTTCCCACCTTTAACTCAAGCAATAGGACAGATGATGATAGTCCTCCTATTAGTCCTAAGAGGTCTACTAGGGTTCCTAAGTTACCTGAAAATTTAAATGACTTTGTTTTGGATGATAAAGTTAGGTATGGATTACATAAATATGCTAACCATACTAAACTGTCTGAAGTTAATAGATGTTTCATTTCTAATCTCAATAGGACTACTGAACCTACTTGCTATTTTGATGCTGATCAAAATGTTAATTGGGTCCATGCTATGAACAATGATATGGAGGCTTTGTATTTAAATAACACATGGACTCTTACCACTCTGCCCATTAATAGGAAAGCCATACCTTCTAAATGAGTTTATAAAATCAAATATAAACCTGATGAGGAAATTTAAAGATATAAAGGCAGATTAGTGGCTAAAGGTTGTGGGCAAAGAGAGGGGATTTATTATGATGAAATTTTCAGTCCAGTTGTTAAAATGAGTACTGTTAGGTGTGTTTTAAACTTGGTTGTGAAAAACTCTTGGAATATTTTTCAAATGGACATCAACAATGCTTTTCTATATGGTGATTTGGGTAAAGATGTGTACATGATGCATCCTCCTGGTTTTTTTGATAAAAGTGAAAAAAGGGTTTGTAAACTAAAAAAGGCTCTCTATGGTCTAAAACAGGCTCATAGACAATGGAACATATAACTTGTTGAGTTTCTTAGTAATGCTGGTTTTTTACAAAGTAAAAATGATCATTCTTTGTTCACAAAGAACAAAGATGGAATTTTTCTTGTTTTGCTTGTTTATGTTGATGATATCATTGTTACTGGCAACAATAATAGTGAAATTGAAAAGTTTAAAATGTTGCTTAGTCAAAGTTTCAAAATCAAAGATTTGGGTGGACTAAGGTACTTTCTTGGAATTGAAGTTTTAAAACTTAACAATGGCTTGTGTCTAAACCAAAGAAAGTATTGTATTGAGCTTCTTCATGAGTATGACTTACTTGGTTGCAAACCTGTTTCTACCCCCATGACTGAAAATGGCATTTTGTCTCATAAAGAAAGCATTGATGATAAATTTCTAACCAATATCATCAGTTATCAAAAGATTGTTGGAATATTGATCTATCTTTGCAATACTAGGTCTGACATATCTTATTCTGTTCAATGTCTTAGTCAACATATGCATGCTCTCATTCAGTCTCACTTTGAGGCTGCTCTTAGGGTGCTTAAATATTTGAAAAATGCTCTTGGTGCTGGTTTGACTTATACTAAGTCTAAATCCAATACCATAAAGGTGTTTTCTGACTCTGATTGGGCTAAGTGTAAAATGACAAGAAGCCCAGTTTCTGGTTATTGTGTTTTCATATGTAATAACTTGGTGTCTTGGAAAAGCAAAAAGCAAGCCACCTTATCCAGGTCCTCTGCTGAGACTGAATATAGGTCTATGGCATCTGCTGTGTGTGAAGTTATGTGGCTCAACAAAATTTTAATGGACCTAAATGCTCCTACTTGTATTCCTGCTTTGTTGTTTTGTGACAATAGCTCTGCTATTCAGATTGCTGCTAACCCTGTTATGCATGAGAAAACCAAACACTTTGATATTGATGTTCATTTAGTAAGGAAAAAAGTTGGTTCTGGTCTCATTAAATCTGTGAAGGTATCCTCAGAGAACCAAGTGGCTGATATTCTGACTAAAGGACTTGGGAATTCCCAACATAATATTCTATGCAATAGGTTGTGTTTGAGAAACTGTTTTGGCTTATGCTCTTGAGGAAGGGTGTTGAACTTTGTGACTCGTATGACAAGTGCATAAGCCTTGAGGGACTAATTATGTAACTTATTTGTGCATTATAGCCGTTAGGCTTTTTTTAGCCTTTTGTGTATTTTGCAGGGGTTAAATGGTGCAAGTTTAGAAGACCTTTGTTGAATACAGACGCTCCCTTTGACTAGGGTTTCTCACATAGTTCTCTCCGCAACTTTCACAAACACACACACACACACACACACACACACATACACACACTTTCTCTCATCTACTCAACCACCACCACTCATCAGCTTCATACTTAATCCATCCTAAATAGATCCAAACGATCTAAATGTAGACGTTTGGATCTTGCTTAGTTTAGTAGTTTGTTTTTTTATGTTTTTGTTCTTAATGTATGATTTGATATAACATCCATTCTGGGGATTATCTATTTCTTTTATATGTAGAACATCATCTATTTTGGGGACTGCTCAGTTTGTTAAAAAAAAGTTTGAGAAAATACTTGTGTCTTGATTTCATTTTTTAACACGTCATATTACAATTTTAGTCATTTCAATTTTTTTCACAAAATTTTGCAATTTTAGTCTTTCTGTGTTTTTTTAAAATATTTAAATAATAAAACAAATGAAAAATAAGAAATAATTTTTTGATATGTAGTAAAAAACAAAAGATGAAAAATAACTTTTATCATTATATATTACTTACTACGATGAAGAATTTAAAATCATATCAAGTTATTAATGTTTGGCAGATAGTTACGAATAAACTATAATATAAAGATTTTCATGCGATTGTATAGGATAAATTATTTACAGGAATACGTTGACTATCGATAATATTTTAACCAAATCAACGTGGATATCTGTGTAAGCACGATGATATAAAAAATTAGGTTAACAATATGACAATTTTAACAAGGTTTTATATTGAGAAAATGTTAATCGGGAGCGAAGACAAAGAATAAAGTTACTGGGTATACAAAATTTTTAATACGAGTATTTATTAACTTATAATTTTAAAACTAGGTTTATTTTAAAGAGATAGAGATTTTTAGTAAATATATATATTACGCGACAAAATTTCATCGAGTTCACGTGTATCTCCAAAAACCCCCTAACTCCGCCCCTGTCTGAGATAAAATGTTGAGGTTAATTGGTAGAAACTTTATCATATTTAACATTTTTGTTATTTGTTTACGAATATTTTTTTCCACCTAGGGTGCGTTGAAGTTTTAGATTTTCGTGTGTGTATTTTATAAATATTAGAGTAATTTAAAATGATTGTTTTATATTTTAAAATGTAAAAAAAAAAATAAAAAAAAAAATCATAAAATATATATAATGATCGAAATACGTATGAAAGTTCAATACACAAAATAAAAAGAAACACCAATAATAAAAAGTGGCAAAACGAGCCGACTATTTTCAAACTAGTGAAAAAACGTTCTGTGTACTGAAAGTTCACAATAAATTGATAAATGTTCGTGGGTTAGTGTAATTTTATACATAGATATAAGTAGTGTGAGACGTGACGTGACGTGACGACATATCTAGGTTACATGTTTTAACGGCTAAGGTGAAACTTTAATGTTTTTAAAGTGTGACTTACGGTGGTATAACATACAAAAATATTTATTTGTTTTATCATATTTTAATATTATATTTATATTCAGTTTAAAATATTTATTTTTGGAGTTGAATTCAAAAAATAATCACACCTTTTGACCTACTGCGTAGCGTAGAGGCCATCCCTCAAGTTTTAAAGCGGGCGTTAAAGGTTATTTAGAACTATAACTTTACTTTAAAAGTTATTTTTTCCGTCTTATAATTATAGTTCATATTTTTATTTTAGGTTGTTTTAACTTCCAAATTAAATGTCATTTTCTAAATAAAAATAGAAAACATAAATTAAGTTTATCGTGTTATCTTTATTTGAGATGTTAATTACAACTTTAAAAAAGTTTTAATTTAATATGTTTAAATTAAAATTGTCTTCATACAAAAAGATAAAAAAAAAAAACTGAAATAATGTACTTTTTTAAAAATATGTTTTTTTATGGATATATATTATTTTAAGATAAAAGTGCATTTTTAAATTTGTGTCATGTAAATTTATTTCTCGTTTAATTATAAGTCCGCCGAGTCCAACCCATACTGGAGACTAATTCACGTAAGTACACAAAAATTATAGAACACTAAAAGTTATATATATATTTTTTAATAATTATTATAAGAGTCCGGTTATTTTGGATACATTGTATCCTTTGGATACAAGGGGACCAATCCTCACCTTCCATCTTTCAAAAATCAAAGGCCAAGATTATTTTTACTTTTATTAATTAAAAATCAGAGGGGTATTTTGGTCTTTTCACATCCCACCCACCCCACCTCCCACATCCCTCCCACCATCATCTTCTTCATCATATCCACCACATAAACACACACAGAAACACGCACAAAAAAAACACACACAAACACATCTTTAATCCATAACCCACGATCTAAAAATCATGATTTCGATCTATCCTCGATCTATTATCTCATCATCTCCTTCGTATTTAATCATCTCCATCAATGGTTCGTTAACACCAGGTTACATCATGATCTTTTTATAGCTCATTTGATCGAAATAAGCTTATTTTTAAGCTTATTTGATGTGAATTAATATACGAGTTTAGATTTATTTTGAATAAGATGTTAGTTTTTTTACCTTATCGATGTATTTTTTTTGAGCTTATTTTGATGTGATTTAGATATGTTAGCTTATTTGATTTGCTATAATTAAGCTTCTTTGATGTGTTAGAATTAAACTTAATGTGAAAAAGCTTATTAGAAGATTTATATGAATAAGCTTTCAAATTTGAATGGAGTTAGGTGAATAAGCTTATAAGTAGAATTTGTTGAAACTTTAGTATAAGCATAAATGGAGTTATGTGAATAAGCTTATAGCAGAGTTGTGTTGAAATAGTGGGCTACATTGAACAAACATATCATATATGATACCTTCATATATCATATATGATATATGGAGGTATGATATATAATAATATGATAATATGCTTGAAAACAAAGAAAAGCAAGTCTGTGATCTCTTAGTCGTTAATTAAAAGTTAGTTGTGTGTTATTATCATATATGATAATCTGGTTGAAATTCAACTTCTATAATATATCATATATGATAATCTGATTGAAACTAAAGCCAAGTCTTTTATTTGTGTAGTGAAATGCATTCGAAGAACTCAATCATCTCAAGGCGAAGAAGTGGAACATTGGATCCCGGACTGAAATAACAAGACCATGGGCATGAAAGACGAGCACCAAGTTTGTAACAAAAATGTTGATGATTAAGATCAACATCCATTGTTTCAAGCATTTGTATAGTTTATCTCTTGGAAATTTATGTATGGTGATGTATTAGTTTAACTTTGTAATGCTACTCAATAATTGTCATTTTTACATATGAAAATGATAAAACATCTGCAGATGTAATTTTTTTTTATAATGTTGTTATTTGCTAAAGTTTTATCATATTCAAAAGCATAGTTTTTACCTTTTTTGAGTATCATATATGATAATACCTATAACTTTTTAATTATGTCATACATGATACTGCACTATCATATATGATAACCTAGTATCATATATGATACTCAAAAAATGTTTGACAGATTAAACAAAGGTTCTGTTGAATTCATGATTAAAACATGGAGTCTGCTATAATTAAACAGTTGTTCAGAAAATAAAAAGAGTATTTTTTTAATATCATATATGATAGTGAATTATCATATATGATACTAAAAAAAAGGTTTGCCATAATAAACAAAAGGTCTAGTAACTTCATTACTAAAACGAAAAACATGGTGTACCAATGATCAAAACATATATTCAAAAAATAAAAAAGAGTGCTAAGAGCATACACAAACAACTGATGATTAAACACGTATTCAAATAGAATATAACCAATAATGATAAAAACATTTATTCATTAATCAAAATATTAAAAACAAAAAGAGTCTACTGAATTCAAAATTAAAACCTAAACATGTGTTATTACTAAAACTTATATCCTTCATCTTCAATCATATCTTCTTTGTTTTCAACCAGATATAACTTTCTATTGTAAGACTTCCTCATGGGACATGACAACGACTTCTTCTTATCCTTACACATATGCGTGCATGTCCTCATGCTTTACTCCAACCGGGAAATTGCAGCATCCACATCTGCTCGTTGTTGTGTTCGCATAGTCTGCATTAATATAAGAGAGGAAATAATATATTAGGGACCATTTTTATTAAATGTGTAAGAAGTCATGTACAATATCAAAATGTAGTTTTTCTGTGGCTTGTCAGAAATATCATATATGATACCTCATATATCATATATGATATACCTATCATATATCACATGTCATATAACTATCATGTATGATTATGAGGTATCATATATGATACATCATACTTAATTAAGTCTGATTGTTTATTGTTGTTTGTCAAAACATCATATATGACATCTCATATATCATATAGAATACATCTATCATATATAATATATGATATATCTATCATATATGATAAATGAAGTATCATATATGATACATTAACCTTAACTTAGCCTACATCAGCAAAATAAAATTTATAATGATACAACTTATTCATACAAATATAAGTTGATTCATAACTCTTTTATTCAAAAAATCTGATAATTCGTTAAAATAAGCTAATAAGCTAGCTTATAATTCAACATAATAAACTCAAATCATCTAATTCATAAGTTTTTTACATAACTCTCATCTTATTCATAACTCCCATATATATCAAAAGCTTATTAAAAAAACAAATCATTCACATAAATCACTTAATAAGCTAGCTTATTCAAAGAACAATAAATTCATATAATTCGCTAAAAACAAGCTAAATAAAAGCTTATAATTTTAATGATGATAGATTAATAAGCTTATCTAAATCAAGTAAGCTAAAATAAAAAAGAACTCTAACCTGGTGATGATCAATTCGTTATGAGTTCATTATTGATTCATGTTGACCAACTCATGGATTCGTGATCGGTTCATAATCATCAATTCGGACTCGCGACGATGGATCTGTGAAGTTAGAGGATTTGTAGAGAGACAAGGAAGATCGGGGGTAGAGAGAGAAAGTGGGTGAGATTTGTGTGTGTTTTTCATAAGAAAAGAAGTAAAAATTGCATATATAGTCGACAATGAAATGACGAAAATACCCCTGTAGTGTAAAATAAGAATTTAATCTTAACCATTAAATAATATAGAGATGGAGGGTGGGGATGAATCCCCTCATATCTTAGATAAGTTTGGTATCCAAATGAACCTAAATCTTATTATAATGAACAAAGTTATTGAGAAAACAACATGTGACATGAATTCACACACGTTTTGTATCACTCAAAATCACTGTGGGTCTTAAAATAAGCATGTTCACATAAAATCAGCTGTTATTTCATTTTTGATGAAAAATATATTATAAGTAATATTTTTTCTATTTCTCATCATCCTTTTATGTATTCTCGTTTCTTTGTCATCTGTGCATGTTTTGAAAATCGGTTTTAAAATCAACTCGGTCAAAATCGAGTTATTGAGTTATCAATTTGATCAGAATTAATTTAAGTCAATTCGGGTTTTCACAAAAATATATATATTTTTAGTGATCAATAAAAATTATGAAGTCTTTCATATATTAAATATATAAATTATCTAATAAAAAATAGAATATGTAAAAATAAAATTTGTGACAATCCGTCAGTTTATGGTCAATATTTTATTCTCAATATTTATTTGAAAATATTATTTTAATGTTAAATTATGAACTCACTTATTTTTGGGAAGAAATTTGGATTTACGTCTTGAAGTAGCATCGACTACGTCTAAACCGGAGGATTCAACGTTACGTGCTTACGTTTACATACACCGTCTTTGGTGACAGTCCGACATTTCAGAAAATAAATTTATCCGTGAATATTATTTTGGAGTTTTAAATTTGTGTTAGTTCATAAACTCACAAATTTACGAGAAGAGATTAGGACTTACGATTTTATTTTAACGTCCTTTACGACTAAACCGGAAACCCTATGATTACGTATTTACGTTTTTGAACTCCGTTTTTGATGAAACAATTTTTATTGGATTCGTTTTGTGACGTTGATTCATAATTTATAAAAACATTTTTCGTAAAACGACCCGAGGGCACGCAAATCGAGGAAATTAGAATCGAGGAGTACCCGTAAATAAATGGGGATGAGACAAGTGGGACACTTGTCCCACCCCCACTCAAACCGGCCATAACAAGCTACTAACACATGAGGTGTCAAGACCTCATAAACAAGTAACACACTTGTTACTTCATGCTTACAAAGTAAGCTAACACTTACCTCAAAACTACTAGCTACACACAATACCACCATTTACACCATGCAAATCAACTCCATTTTCTCTCTACTCCCTCTTCCTTGCCGTCCCAAAATCAAGAAGAAACACCATTTTGATCAAAAATCAACCATGAAATCCTATGTTATTCTTGCACATGTTGAAGCCCTTTTGAAACCCTATTGATTGGAGGTGATTATAACATCCATGGAGGAGTTTCCATGGAGTCTTGAGGCTGATTTTCCACAAGGAGTATATGAAGATTGGTGGTCTTGAAGATGGTCTTGGCTATGCACAAGTTTCTCCATCAAAATCCATGTTTTCATCACAACCTACATCAACTTGGTGGTATAAAGATTGTCCTCCTCATCCTCTTGTTATTTTTGATTATGTAAACTTGTATTTATTTTACTTATGCATATGTATATGATGATGAATGATGATTAAAAGTGTTGTGTGGGGATTTGTTGTTGATAAACATGCTTAAAAAGATGAAAAACTATAAGAAATAAGGCTAAAATCTTACTTAAAAATGATGGCTGTATAAAACAGTAAAGAAACATGTCATGAACTGATAAAATGATGAAGTAGAATTGATATACAGTAAGCTATGAGTCTTGTACACATGTGAGAGTTGGCCATGCAATGGAATCATTGTAATGAGTGAGATATGATCAAAACAAGTTTAAGGTACAAATCTGAGTTCACTGTTTTGGACGATTTTTAGAAAATACTTAGAAGATGATTCAACAGTAGCTATAGAAGAGTTAAATGGAGCACATATCATGTAGTTTATGTGATAAAAATTTGAGCTTCTATCTCCATATAGAACTCTAGATATGGCAGTTTTGGTGAAGAGGAAAATAAAAATCAGATTTTGGAAATTAAAGTATAATACTATTACATAAGCACTCAAAATTATATTGTATAAAATGTAAAACCAAAACCCACTAACTCATGGATTTTATTTATATAAATATGTTAAAGGTTAAATAAATGGATAAATAATAAAAATGGTAGTGGAATAATATTTATAAGATATAAAAACTATAGACTTGATTTTACGACTTTTTCGGCTATTACCGTAAAAATTAACGTTTTTGCTAAGTAAAACTTAGACGGTTGGACCCGTCTAATGTGAACTTTATAAAACTCATATACTGATATATAAACATATAGAACAAGTAAAAACTGATAAAACCTGAACTATAGGACATACGGACATTAACGGGCTAACTAAGCATATTGGATTAATAATTCGACTAAATAAGATAAACACTTATAAAACGCACTTATTGGGCTTAACCCATTTGGGCCCAACATAGAAAGTATAGGTACTGATAATATAAGTATGAAATGGATTAATACAAGTTAATAAACTTATAATAGGCTTATTGGACCTAAAACACGTAAATAGGTAAAACTAGAAAACTAGTATAAAAGTTATCGACACATAACAAAAAAAAAAAAATGAGTAAATGAGAATATATAAACCCACTTGATCATCATATATATAAAATCATCATATGTATACATAATTGTTATTTTTATAAAGTCATTTGACATGAGTCTAAGACAAGTATTATTTGTCTAGGTTTCCGTGATTGAAGCGCGTACCGTACATCTGAATTGCCGATAACCCGCCTTCCCACATCAACGTGAGTTCATAGCCTCGCACTCTTTTAAATGTTTTTATAAATGTTTTGTAAACCTGCGAGGGAGATAACATGTTAGTTTTTATAAAATAGGACACCATTTGTCCCGATTGTTTGTTTATTGATTTGGACCCGAATGATTGAATGACCCGATTGTATGACCCGATAAATGATTAAAGGACCCGACAGATGAATTAAAATGGATTATTAAAGTTAGGTTATGTCACTAAAAGTCCCATTAGCATGAATTGTGAACTACCGGGATTTGGTAGACGCTTGTGCATATAATAGTACTATTTGGGGACGATCACCCCAGTTCGCGCCTTGACGGTTGATCCCCGTCGTGCCACATTGATTGGTAAGCGAAATTATGTATGAGAAGATTTCCATAGCGTGACCTTTGTGACGACACGCTACTTTAGATGGGCAAATTTGGTATCGGGTTAGCTACCCGTTGTTGGTTTAGTAAGGTAACAATGTCATGCGGCTTATAATAATCCAAACTAACGAAATATTACTCGACGCTCCGAATTACGATGTATTGCCTGACTAGCAATACAGGGTCATACTATTGATATTATGTTCGTGTTTTGGTTTTCATAACCATATTTATATAACGATTTTTATTTGATCTATACAACGTTGTAAAACGTATTGTATGATGTTTTTACGACATTGGCTCGTATGATGATTTTTAAGGCAAATGCCTATATTATGATTTTGATAAAGATTTGTATAAAATGATTTTGGCTATTTTATGGCCTATTACAATGATTTGTACGAAATGATTTTTGGTACTAATTTTATACCAAAGTTATATTGATGGAATTTATTAAACTCTATGAATTCACTCGGCGTTATCGCTGACCCTTTTCTTTTAACATGTTTTATCTCAGGTACTTGAAGGTAATTCTCGGGAAGACGACAAGAATTCATGGCCCGCATTTAAACAATATTTTCCATTCAAATACTTTGTAAAACTTTGTATGAAATATAATGACTTGGGACCGATGTAACTTTGATATTTATGAATGGAAATGATTTATTATTAAACGACACGATTTTTATGCGTTGTCTATGATGTGAGTAATGTGCTATCCCGTAACACCAACGAGTCTTCCGCTGTATTGAGTTTATAAATTTGGGGGTGTTACAAAATTACGTCCCAAATACATATAATTTACATATTTTATTTGTAAAAAATACGAAAAAATCGAAAAACGGTCGAATTTCGAGAACCGAGTTGAATCGGATAACTCAAAACCCGATAGGTTTTTCAATCAAAATCGAGTCAATCGATTAATTGATTAGACTAAGGGGGTGTTTCTTTTTCTCACTAAATTGCATGAGTGGGGAAAGAAGTGGGGCCAAACACTATTTTAATATTAAAATTTTGTTAAATCTTCCATATGTATAAGAGATATAAAGTCTCCCCCTCCCCATTATGATGTTCTATTAGATGTGGGATCCACCTTCTATATGAAGAAAAAAAAAAGAAACAAAGCCTAAATCGAATTTCAAAACATTGGTTTTGTAAATGAGACCCAATTATTTGGTTGAATTATTAAATGTTATCCCATTAAATAATGTTGGGATGGGCATTACGTCGTGGCGAGTTATGCATTGATGGATATAGGTAGGGTTGGTTCAATTGTCACAACCAATAATTTAATTCACCTAGATTACGTGTTATTTTTTTTTATTATATATTACATTTTATTTATTATTTTCACACCTTGTAATAAGTCCTGTAAATAAAATATGATAAACAGGTTGTCATGGTTTTTTTTTTTTTAAATTGTGTCGGTTTCAGAATTAGTAAGAAAATCCAAGTATGCTCAAGCACCACAAAAACATCTTTTAAATATTTATTTCTTTTTGAATAATGTACAAAGTTATAGAGAAAAAAAAACGAACGAAAACATTAAAACACGACGAGAACATAGAAACTGGCTAAAACGAAAAGAAAAAACAGACGAATAAGTAAAAAACAGAGAAAAGGTGAAAAGACGAACGAAAACGTAAAAGTCGTATGAATACAAATAAAAACGTTTGAAACATTGAAGAACGTACGAAAACGTTAAATATTCGAGTTTTCTGCTCGGTTATGTTTTGAAGTCTAAACTGCAAACCGAATTCATACAAAAGTTTGAATATGTTAAATGAGTTTTGGGTTAACCCATTTAACCCGCTTTATATACAAAAGTTTGCACCTTACACGAGGGTTAAACATGTTTATGGATGGATCCGTTTAATTAACCCATTTAACGTATATGATAAAATATAAATGAGCTTTAATTTAAAGAAAAAAAATCTTAAAATCGGGTTATCTGGTCTTCCGCTTAGTTTATTAGCAAGCTGTTTAAGAAATGGGTCGACTCAAAATCGACAAGAAATATATCTAGAAATATATATAGGCTCAACCTGATTACCCGAACGTGTTATTTTTCGTGTCGGGTACCATGTCGGATCAAAATTACTATGTCAGTTTGATTATTTTTTCATGTAGAAAAGTATAAGGTGTTAAACACTAATAATGAAGGCTAGAAAAGGCGTGATAAAGGAGCCCATAAAGCCCAAAAATTTAGTAGCTATGACATCATCAGGTCTCCTTTTAATGGGCCGAGCGGTCCATATACTATCACTTCAATTTTACACACAAACTTGGAGTTACAAAAAGTAATTGTCAAAATTAAGAAGTTAATAACAATGTTTTAAAACCTAGTTGACTCGATTGGTTGAATCGATTGACTCGTTAATCGGTTCGGAGACCAGGTCAGATGTGATCGAATTTTTGATTGTTTGAAAACCGGATTGAACCGTCGATTTTTCGTTGAATCGTCAATTTTTTTATAAAACAATATTTCAAAAACTTTTTTTTTATAAACATGTGTAAGTTTTAAATATAAATTGAAGTGATAGCGAGTATTGTTACTTAAAATAAAGTCAAGCTAACTTAAAATATCAATTAATATTGTTTTATTATATTCTATTACAAATTATAATCATAATATTTTTCATACTTTTGCTATAATGTTATAAATATAAAACTAAAGATTAAACTCATGAGTAAAAATATAAATGTTTTTTTATCGATTTAATTGGTAGTAAGATAATTTACAAGATCATGCAACATTAAATATTACAAATATATAAAAGAAATATACATATATATAACCGGTTCGGGTCAATTCGGGTCGGGTCAAGTCGGGTTGAGAGAAAAAAATCATATCCGAACCCGAGCTTAATTAGAACTCGGGTCACTCGGGTTCGGGTCAATTCGGGTCGGGTCTACTCGGGTCGGGTCTACTCGGGTTCGGGTCAACCCGATTTTAAGGAAAATGTGTAAAAAATGGCTCAATTAAGTACAAATACAATGTAAAAAGTGTAATTTTTGTCGGGTCAAGTCGCGTTGGTCGGGTTTGGGTCAAGTCGGGTCAAGAGTAAAAATATATAACCCGAACCCGAGCCTAATTAAAACTCGGGTCAATTCGGGTTAACCCGATTTGACCCGAATACACTTTTGGACCCAAAGTGACCCGACCCGAATATGATTATTCAGGTTCGGGTTCAAGTCAAATTCGAGTAGAGTCAACTTTTTTTACACCCCTAATAACAACAATATATGACTTTAGTCTATGAAATACTTTCATAAAAAAAATTTGAAACTTTCAAAATACTTGTAACAAACATCAAAACATCAGTATAAACACTTATGTAAAACTATCAACTTATTTACAACTATGATGAATTAACCTTGTCCAGAAACTTTGTAAGAACATCCATAACAGCTCCATACTCAGCCTTAACCTCGACCGGCGGATTCGCAAACTTACAGTTCATCCCTTCAATCGCATTCGAATGGTAATCGATTTTCGCCTGTGTAAACTTTAATCCGTGCGCAGTACTCACCACAACGGTCTTATCGTTTTTCCCTATCACGCCACTTTCCCTAAGCTTCCTGAGCGCTACAAGTGCCACACCAGTGTGTGGACACACAAACATACCGGTTAAGTCGGCTGCAGCCATTTCATTCATTAGCTCTTCCTCAGTTGCTTCTTCAACTATACCGTTGGAGTTTTTTAAGGCGTATACAGCTCGGTCTATTGAAACAGGATCTCCTATTTGAATAGCGGAGGCAAATGTGGTGGTTGCTGTTATTGGGGTGAAATTTTGCCAGCCCGTCTTGTAGTGGAGGTACAGTGGGTTAGCGTTGGCAGCTTGAGCGCAGACTAGGCGTGGGATTTTGTCGACTAGTCCTAGTTCTTGGCACATTTTGAAACCTTTGTAAAATGCGTAGATGTTACCTGTTCATATAAATGAATTCCATCATTAGTTTTAAACTTTTCAGCAGATTACTAAACCGGGACACTATAAAAGTATACAACTTTTCAGCAGATAACTAAACCGGGACACTATTGAAGTATATGTTACCTAAATTTCCTCCGGGAATGATCACCCAATCAGGAACTTCCCAATTGAACTGCTGCAAAATCTCGATGGCAGCTGTTTTCTGACCCTCTAATCTCAAACTATTCAGCGAATTGGCAAGGTAAATTGGAGTCTCAGCAGTAATTTCTCTAATCAGCTTCATGCAACCATCAAAATCCGTATCCAAACTCAACACAAACGCCCCATTAGCTATTGGTTGGACTAATTGCGCCATTGAGATCTTGTTGGCTGGTAAAAACACTATTGATGGAATTCCAGCAGCAGCACAATAAGCGGATAGAGCAGCCGATGTGTCTCCTGTGGATGCACAACCAACTCCTACCAAGTGTTTCCCCATTTTACGGAGACGGTTGACTTGACTTACTAAAACTGTCATACCTAAATCTTTGAAGCTGCCAGTGTGACTTATACCGCAATGCTTCACCCATAAATCATTCATTCCTTTCATATTTTGCTTTCCATAACGCTCCGCCCAAAATAGATTCGAGTTACCTGCATATACACATAATCAGTTGTTTGGCCACTTTTAAAGTCTGGTGATCGAGTGAAAACTTAAATTCTACAGTATACAAGACGTTGACCGTAGCTATAAGAAATAAACCGCTGCAGGTTTAAGCCCATCTCAATGACGGGTTCAGAACAAAACTAAACAATCGTTAGAAACACAATTTTTTGGGATCGACCAAGTGCATCTAGGAAAAATAAAGGCCTTTCTACAAAAAAGGCACTATGTCACAAAATTCAGGATTGTCCGAACCCCCAGAACCACCCTTCTTCTGCCCTGGCCGGCCCATCCGAGACTATTATGTGCCCACAAGTCATAAAAGTTTAACTCGTTCAACTATCTTTGTAACTAAAGAAAAACAGATCTTTCGCTCTCAATTCTTTTCTTTTCCTAGTGCTTATGATACAACCCCACCGATAACAGATATATGTGACCACAAGTTATGGATATCTTTCAGCTATCTTTATCCATAGAATGATAAAAAAACAACATATAACTAAATCTAACATACCAATTCTTATCATAAACGGTAAACGTCTCAGGTTTTTCGTTTTTCTTGTTCATGTTATCATTTCTCATGATCGAGTCTTTAACATAAGTTGGGGATCCAAAACTACAAAAACATATAACTACATATTTAATTTAGGGACAGACACGAAAAAAAACAGGTTGAGTCCAGGTTTTGGGTCGTGTTTGGGTCAACCTAGGGGCGGTCAGAAAGTTTCGCTCGAGGAGGCACATTTTTGATATTTTTTAAAACTACACTACAAAATTAATCTTAGGGGGGCAAACTACCAAAAAACTCAAGAAATTTACGTTAGAATTTTTTCGTTAGGGGGCACATGCCCCTTGTGCTCCTCCCTAGTCTCCGCTACTGGTCAACCTAACCCGTTTGGGATTTTTCTTATAAATTAAAAAACAAAAACATATATATATTGGATTATACGGATTATACGGGTTAAACTGGTTAACCCGCAACCCCGTTTAACCTATTTAACCCGTGTACTGTAAAAATTACTACTACCTCCGTCTCATAATTATAAATATTGTCCAGTGTTGATTTTTCCGGTCTTAGTCGTGTAACTTTGACTTTAAATATTTTTGTTTGTGTTATATAATACTTGATGGAAATCACAATAATAAAAATACATTTAACACCGAATTCATTCATATGATATGGTTTGCATTAACTATCATATAACACAAATAAAAATATTTAATTCAAAGCTACATGACTAAGACTGAAAAAGTAACACTGGACAATAATTATGAGACGGAAACTGTTTAATCTATTCGACGTGCATGACCTATCAAACCCGCTATCCAATTTATATATACGGTTTAAGTAAGTCGTGCTCACGTTATATGTGTAAACAGGTTAGGGTTGACATGACTAACGCGATTATTTAAACGGGTCAATTCAGCAGTGTATAACAAAAATGTACCTTCAAAGGTGCTAACAATATCATCATCATGAATCTGAGGCAACACCCATTCCTTTTTGGACCAAACACCAGACCCATACGGCCATGCAGTCCGTCCCACACGTGAATCAAACAACGTCCTCCAATACTTTCCATCAAACTGTTTCAAAGCCTCCATATCATGCTGCACATCCAGCAACCCTCCAGTACTACTCCTGTACACAATCTCATCCAGCGAATGAGACTCTTCAGAATTACTACTACCATTCACTGCATGATGAAAAGGTACGTACTTTGCTGTAAATGGCTTAAGTGGCACCTTTGCATGGCTGTTGTTCTCCAAGGTGGTAGGTTGTTGTGATGATGATGAGGCCATGCACTTAATGGTGGTGCTACGATGGTTGTAGGGTGGTGATGAACGGAGGAAAGTGGAAGCCATGATGGGTTGAGTGGTGGAGAGATTGATAAGGTTATATATTATGGAAGTATTATAGATCAAGATTTGTGTTTTTATGCATGTGTTATAAGTGGAATATAAGTCTTTTTCTTAGGTTAATTTGTGCCGTCCATTAAAAGAACATAATTCTAAGGATATGTGCTGATAAATATTCTTGTTTTATACCAACTCTAATCTAGCCGTTTTATCAGTGTTTTAAAATTCGGGTTGATTTCGGTCAGTTGAACTGTGATCTGGTCGAGTGATCGAACGCTGATTTTAAACAAAAATCCTGTTGAATTACCGGTTAAATTGGTTCAGTCGTGACTCGCTGACTCGACCGAGTCAATTAAAAAACCGAGTTTTAGAACATTGCATTTTACAACTTTATCACTACTGATAATTTACAATCCGTCTGTCATATTTACAGTTTTAATTCCTTCGTAAGTTTTCACAACTTTTATACATTTTTGTAATTTTAATTCTTTTTGTGTTTTTATTTAAATTTTAGGTTAATTTTTATCATTTAATCAAAAGCAAATAGAAAATAATGGTTAGTACTTTAGTAAAAAATAAGAAGGATTTTGCTAACTAATGTTCACTAAACAAAGGTTAATGGTCAATAAATAACAGAAGCTTTCTGAATTAACATTAAAATCAATTAAATACATATTAAATAAACTTATAACTTAATATATTTAAACATTATTTTTGTTAGAATTAATGTGTATTTAATGCATTATAAGAATGCAAAATAACTTTTGTCTTCATTTTGTTATTTATGTTTGTTCTAAATAGAAAATTTAACTTCAATTTTAAATAGTTAATTACGATTAATTTTTCTATTTTAATTTTGTCATCAAAATATACTAGGTATAATACCCGTGCACGCACGGGTTTTTTTCTATAATTTTAACAAACGGATTACTTTTTTTGTTTATATTTATGTTGGAATATAAACTTTTGAATACTCGTGTTTTGTTACGGCGCATTTTAAGTATTATTTTTTTTATCATAGATGTTCCTTTGTTCTGTAATCATCATTATATTTAAATAAATAATACAAAAACATATATGCAAAATTAATATAAACAATGATTATGAGGTATATTTCCTGATGACGAAAGTCATGCAAAACAAAGTGCATGTAAATGGTTAGCAATTTCTCGAAAGCAGGTTATACACTCCTTTTCTTTATTTTGAAATAAATAAGCGATTGCTCATAAGTATTTAGACACTCCTTTCTCATAAAGAGCTAAATTTTCTACTGTTGATGGTAAGTATTTGGTTAGACACTTTACTACTTTACAGGTAAGTTGTGTTTAAGGATGTAGTTGGATACTTGGATATATGCCTGATCCCTATGTTTAGATACTTATTAAAATTCCACTATGACGCAATTCGTTTGACCCATTTATTTTTCTATGTTATAGAAATGGATTTACCGTTAGAGTTGACGTATAAATATAAAACATACCATACTTGATTCATATATTACTTGGAGCACGAAAAAGGTTAATCAATTGAATGTTAAACCAACTAAAAAAAGTTAGTAGCTAAGTCTTGCATCAATGTACCCTTTTGAATGATACCTAAAGGTTGACAACCATGCTTACAAAACCAAACTCAACATTACTGACCAAGATAAGTAGTAGTTGTGTTAATTCAACCAACAATTGATCACTAAATTGATACTAAAAAGTGATCAAAAAAGCCGCACGGGCTTTTGGTGTCAAAGCAATTAACTGATGACTGGTATGACCCCTACCCCAACCACCGCTGCCGCCACCAAATACACCATGTGGTCTTCAATACCACAAAGGTTGAAAGAATCATGTAATGTAACGTTTACATTTGTACAACTACCACCAACATACCACATAAGATAATTACTGACAAACATAAACTATAATAACACGTAAGTTTAAATACGGCGCATGTCATAATAAATCATGTATACGGACATATATGCTGACCATCTTGCTGTCATGCTTTCTATGGAGCATTTTGAGAAGCCCTACTTTGAACCTGATCATCAATAATAAAAAAGCTTAATTATTCACTATACTATACATACATAATATACAAAAACTCAGAAAAAATAAGTTTTGCTATTATCATGGTCTTTGAAATGTTTAGACACACATCTTGTGAAATTTCTCAAGTCGTTGGGTTAGTCAGTATGGTTTCTTATTTTCTTGCAAGTGGTCATGGTTCTTGTTGTAAGAGGATCCTCAATACGTAACTTTGTTTTGGTACAATGGAGTTTAATAGTATCAACTCTTTCGCATTTTAAGAATGACTGATAACCATCTGCATTGCGTAATGTATTCTTCACATTCTCATATACATTCTCACAAAATGTAACTCTTGGATGTACATGGAACCGAACCTGATTATACTCCAAAGTCTTCAACTTTGCGTGCAAATTTCCGTTTTTCGAGACAATTAATGTCCCTGTTGCTATCAAGATCAAAATATTTGTAAAGTTGGTCATTATTTCTCCTATCTCCGCTATCCTTTTCAGCGCGCTTTCTCTGATCTTTGTGAATTTTCACCATTGATTAATCATCCATGTCAGGACAATCAACACCCAGGTCTCGTTTAGCATGTGATGCAGTAATCCTATCTCTCTCTACCCCCTGCTTATCAATCTGTCCTAGTATGACTGGAACTGCATCTGATCTTCGTTTATTTTAAATTTCATATCCAGAGTCAGTCCAATTACTAATGCGATCAGTATTTAAGCAAAGAAGCATAAAGATTAAACATTTACATACCTCCGCTTTTTACATTGTGTTTGTGGATTCAGGTGGTGGCGTTCTTGAATGATGTGCTCCCTTTACATGGGTTGTTTTAAATTCAATTTTCTCTCGTTGTTCAAACCTATTCTTAGTGATGGGTCATTTGGAAAACCATAAAACCTTCATAAATAATTAGCAGCAATCAGCAAAAGCCAAGGTCCGGGACTCCAGGCTCAAAACTCACCTAAGAACAAAGGCCAACGAATGAACAAAGGCCAACGAATGAAGAAAAGAGCTTTACAATGTGTTGCGGAATAGGTTCCACAAAGCAATACAATAAGAAACTACAAACCTGCCCTCTTGCTTGATTATTTCTGTGACCAATGTAGAACTCATCATTACATAACTTTTCATTGTTTGTCCCCATATCAATGCTGAATTATTTTCCTTTTCAATATCTTCAATAGCGCCAGATGAAACAGTTGTAGACTCGAACCTCAAACTTTCCACCTTTTCAATCATATCCTTAGGAAGTGTTTCATTTACAATTTGCATAGCGCTCATTGTTGTTGTTGTAATTAATTGCATGTCAAAGTCCTCGTTTGCATTACTCCAATCAACAAGACCGCTTACATCGACTATGGTGAGTTGGTGGCTTGGAAACGTGCATGTGACTCGGTATAAAGCTTGTGCAGGATTTTAGCAAATAAGAGAAACAAAAACAACACAGGCTTAAAACATGTTTACACCTTCATTATCTTCATTTTGGGCTTGAGCCATTTATCATCTTTCTTTTATTATGATGACAATTTTCACCTTTAAATATTTTCTGTATCTTTCGACTTTGCCATGTGGTGAGTGTTTGTACTCGGTCATTAGATAATGTCACTGCTTATCTAAGGTCCAGGATAGAGAGTAAAATGCAATGGAATATTATGCTTGAGTAATAGACGATATCTAACATAAATATTCTAATGTAAAAGTTTATGAACTTTGGTATCTGAACTAATTATTGCTCTAATGCAGCATTACATCCAACTTTTCTCCTCACAAAAGGATCATGGTTGTTTTTGGAAATCTGATCTCCTGGTTTCTATGTTATTATGTAGTGTTGGTTTCTATGTTATTATGTAGTGTGACATGTAATTATCAGGTTTATTGACTTATTGATGGGCTGATTTAATAACTCTCTGATTAGACAACCATAAGATCAAGTGGTCAAAGAGGTAGAAAGTAGACCTAAGGTGTATATTTACGCATACAATCTGATATACAACTAAATATCTTAGATTGTCTACTAATTTTTTTATTTGCAGCATAAGAAACTTATTTTTGTCACACGGATGTATCTCTATAGGCAAGGCACCACATCAGTCATTCAATGTGTATTATCTTATTTTGTGGTTCCTTAAACGCCTTTTTCCCTGACTCCTATATACGCTTAGAGAATACAAAATTGTAACCTTTTGACTTGCTTGTTTTCCCTAAACTGCAAGAAGCTACATAAGTTGGTGTAAATTCCAAAACAAATAAAACACTAATTGACCCATCTTCAAAACAATGTGGTGTTTGGGATTGCATACCACAAGCACGCAGAGCATAGATTTAATTTTATCAAAATATCACACTATGCACATGTAAAGTATGTAAAAGTTGTTTATACAGTGACTTGTCAAGATGATGATGTGACAGTGCATTTTTAATCAAAAGCTAACCTTAGAAACAACATCACCAAGGCAAAATCTTTTTGTAGCCTGGCTGGACAATTGTTCAACCGTTGGGAACATGAAATACTCAAGGTTTGGAACTTTCAAACTTCTGATTTGTCATTAGGATCCACAAAACGCTCTATCTCAGCAAGTGTGAACTCACGAACACTTAAAAGACAACTGATTTAGTGGAAACATGAGCTGAAAATCGCAGTGAGTCGGTCGGTATTGGTTCCAATTTTGGTTCGTTTTAGACAATTTACGTATGTGTTTCCCGGTTTTGTCCTGAAACAGTTTGAACCCGAAAACCGTAAATATACAAAACCAAAAATCAAACCGCGTTTTGTTTAATCTTCGGTTGGTTTTTATCAGCCCTAAAAAGCTCAATAATAATATTCCGATTGTATTTATAAAAGCAACATATTGCTTTCTGAAACTAAAATATGAATTTCGTGACTAATAGTATGATCACAGTTACAATACTGAAAAATGGTGAAAACAATAAAAAAATCCCAATGTTTCAGTAATATAGGACATAACCTGTGTTTATCATTAGAATGCTTATTTTGAATTCAGAAACTATCTAAATTTTGAAGCCTAAAGGAAATTAAAATCCAAACTACTTACCCGTACAGTGATATGATGATGCCAACAACTATAGCCAATAAGAACACATGAAATGGTATATCCACTATCGGAGATGCCAAATTAAGGAAGATGTTTGGAAAACGTTTTGCTATCTGTGAATACAACTAAAAGGTAAATATACACCAAAAGAACAAATATACTATGGTTAAAAAAAGAAGGAAAAGAATTGGTGGGTGCACAACTAAAACAAATGCCAGACACCCAGCTAGAAATCTAATGCAACCACCCCTAATTCTAAATTTTAGAAAGTCCAACTTGTAATTTTCCTTTTCAGAGCCAACATGAACTTTTATCTTCAAAGAGGGAAGTCGCCATTATCATACCTTGACGAATACAGCCAAAGCGCAATAAAGATGACGTTTTGAGCTTTTTTATTTTGAATCGTGTGCCAACATTACTGTTATAATCATATATCTATCTATTCCTAATCAATAGCCTTAAATTACAACGAAATAAAATGCAAATCACAAATTTACCAACAAAACAACCTAATTAAACAAAACCTTTTCATCAAAACACCTCAAACAAATACTTTCATTTAAGCTCTGAGGAAAATAAAACTCTAACAGACACTGATCTATCAGTACTTGATTTAGCAGCGCATCCGCCCAATTTAAACCCTAATTTCTCATCCATGAGATTGTGAAAAAAAAAGAATACTTAATAAATTACATACCTTAATCTCATTAGAATATTGTAAGGGTTTTCTTGATAAAACTGAATTGCATAATACTCAATTTTTCTGATTCGATAAGGGTTTATGTGATTAGAAGATCGGGTAAAGATTTTACAGTTTATATGGATTATCTGGAATAATATTGAGAGTATGAGTGGATATTTATTAATTTAGCCCTGAGGTTATTAGAATGAATGTTAGTTCTCGAGTTAGTCAGCCCAAACCAACCCGTACTAATAATTACCCATTTTGACATGCTACCCACTGTGACCATTTTGGCTCTTTTAGATTTGAGAAAGGTGTCACGACAAACCTGGCTTGCAACAAATTGAATGGTTTAGTCTTCTCCAAGATGAGATCTTGTTGTTCTCACCACATACGCCATATCTGTTTCTACATCTTTCAGTCTTCAATACTACAGTTTACATGCATTTAAATATGGTTTTAAAATTAGAGAACAATTAACAAGTTAGATATCAAGAGTTTAAGTTATAAAAGTAATGTACTATCGGCTAATGCCAAGTATCAAAGAAGCTAAAGATTAAATCACAGAAACTAAAAAGTGAGCTCAAAGTTACCGTTTCACCAAGTATGTGTCTTCCATACGTTTATGTTCTGTTGATAGCATAACATGCAAATGAGGATTGAACAAAAAATGATCACCAGCTAATTTTAAGGTTGAATACGCACATAAGTAGTAACAGAACAGAAGATCGAACACAATGATGTAAATCATACATCTCAATTACCATAAATAACAGGTAGTTGGTAAAAGAGCATAAAAACAGATTATTTTTATTTTTTTTGGTAACCGTGATTTCCGACTCATTGGCCGACTAATCCACGAGGTTTGAGCCCACCGCCACACAGACTCAAACCAAGTAAAGCCCTACCTTTTCAGGAGGTTACCTCATGTACGTCCAATAAATCCTAATTATACGATGTATGGATGCTAAGGCCGCTTTATCAACAACGCATCAGTAGAGGCGCAATAGTAGCAGGCCGCATTAGTAGCAAACTGCATCAAAAGCGAACAGCAAGTCGAGTCATCGACTCGCATCAGCAAGTTAAAAGGTAAGAAATAATAATATAATGTGAGGCAAAAGAGAGAGGATTAGGCTCACCTAGTTCTGAAATATGTCACTCTTGTGCTATCCAGGCATATCTAATGGAGGTGTTTCACCTTATCCGAAAATCTTCTTACCTTCTTAATAAAACACAAACCATCGATTCAATGATTGCTTCATCAAATCCTACCCAACCATCTTAAAATATAATTAGTAAATATAAGCCTGTCCAAGCTGCAAGCCAAAACAAAATGAACTCCCGAGACATCAAAACCACTATGAGATCAGCATAAAGTAATCATGAGAATCTTAAACTTAAAAAGGGGGAAAAGAAAATGTGACTAACTAATAAATTACAAAAATTTGGCTATATTTTAAATATGAAATACTTGGCATACATTTTATAAACTTGTTTTATAAACATATATAATGAAAACGACACATACATACTTACATAGAACATGAAAATTGCAACAAAATCTCGTTGTCCTGATGTTTCACATATAATATTGGTGTGTAAATTTCTCCCAATACCAAGTTTAATTAGCCAAGAAAAATTAAGTTTATTCAAAATTCTAACTTAGAAAAACAAAGATCACGAATAAGAAATTTTTTTACCAGCTGCGAGGAGGGCAAAAGGAGTTGCATGCAGCTCTAAACTCATTTTCTTGAACTGTGGGGAAAACCGATTCGATCCCGATGATCATTACCTATATCTTCATCCCACCTAACCTGTTTTTGATACATTAAAGTATATAAATATACACAACACATGTACAACATGATTTTTTGAACCACATGTAAGTGTTCATATCACCAACATCAGTCACAACTCCAATGAACCTTCATTCAAGAGTTTAAATTGCAACAACTTATTATTTAAAAGGTAAAAAAAGTCTCCAAAGTAACTAAAGTGGTTGTTAGACAATATGAAATTTAACAACACACACCTGTTCTTCAAGATCGATTATTCTCATTCTTCTGTATCATTGAAGCATTTTCCCTGAAATAATAGTGGCAAGCCATCATCTTAAGTGCATATATTTGTATAAATAAATAAAAACATGATAATGTTTACATTAATAACAAACTTATATCAGGAGCTGCTTCAACTCCTATAAACATCATCAATATTCGCTAATTGAAGACCTATTGATTTGCATTTTTTTCTTGTAAACATTTGTCTAACTAATAACATTTTCATCATCATTTTTTATATCATATCTACTAATTTAGGAACTTCGGACATAAGAACACCGCTAGCCACAAATAAGGACATCATCACAGGTAATTTGATAGCTGATGTATGATGTTCATTTAACCGAGGTGCAGTACTGGCACTACTGCTCGACTCTTTCAGTCAAAATTGCCTAGCATGACATAAGCATCACCCACTTATGTTCTTTTCGTGCCAAAATATTAGAAACTAAACTTTGACAAAACATAAAAATAAAGAAATCAACCTAATTTCGAAATCTTAGAGGGGCATATGCATCATATCATCTGAATTTAGATGTAAATAAACCCGGATTAATTATCAAAAGCCATCTATTTATCCTACCCAACTCACGTAATTCTTTATTACTATATCTTACAAAGACACAGCTATTTTCCTCTTTGGTGAAAATTTAACTTTTCTTAGCTTCCAATTGCAAATACTTTCTACTAAATTCAGTTATATAAGTAACTTTATAGAAACATAGCTCCATTACGATTGTTACCGTTAAGGCTTGCACAACGATTGCGACTCTCGGTTCATGGGTCTTTATTTTTAATCATTAGATGCAATAATGTCATTACCATCCACACTTGGACCTCTAGTCACACATCCAATCTAACCTGAACCATTTAAACATGAATCAAATTGTAATAGATAACATTGACAGATTAGTGATTCCAAATTAAAAAAACTTAGGCCACTCACTACTTGAACTTGAACTTGAACTTGAACTTGAACTTACCCTGATTTTTGAATGTTCTTGTTTCAATGATTAGTTTGTTGGAGATAAAAAATAAATAAGTATTAAATATAAAGACTCAAATTATCAAAACCATCTATGATTGTAACCAATTGTTGTTTGGTATGCAATAAGGATTCAACATGCCACACGGGTTTAATTGTAATATAGATAATCAATATGATAAATACAAATGAAAAACTTACCTTGAATCAATGTGGTTGCTTCGCGCTTGATGTTGTGGTGGTGTTTCGGATGGTGTTTCATGTTCTGGTGGTGTGGTGGTGGGTTGTTGATTTTTTATTTGTTTTGGGATAAAAGAATTAAAAAGCATTTATAACCCCTAAAGTTTTATATCTGATACTCTTAACCATAAGTTTCAAACATTTTGACCCGTTTTTCATGTAAGATTTTTCTTTACATTTTTGACACTTATATTTTTAACTTGAAATTTAAAATTCCAATTAAACATATTACGAAAATCATACTAATTTTACTAAATTAAGGAAGATAATCACTTTTTAAAGGAATAAATAAAATGATTATTTCCTACTAAGGAAAGAATCTCTTTAAAAAGTCCCTACTTTGGGTTTTGCTTTATAAAGAAAAAGATATTAATTACTTATTTTTAATTTATATATTAATTATGTTAATGATTTTTATTAATCAAAACTAGCATTAATTAAACCTATAATAATTTATCAATTTTTTTGTTTGAAAACACTCTTTTTTTAACGGAAAGAGTAATAATATTAATCTATAAATGATTAAAAAGATTTTTATACCAATTTTAACTCTGGTCATTTACTGATAATTTATAAACGGTAAAAGAAATTCTAGTTTTATACAAAACTTTAACTCTAGACATTTAATTATAATTTATAAATGCAAAAGAAATATTTTAGTTTTATACAAATTTTAACTCTAATCAATTAATAGAGTTTTATAAAATGGTAAAAAGAATTATAGTTTTATGCAGACTTTAACTCTAGTCATTTTATAAATGCTAAAAAATATTCTAATTTTTTGTACCAACTTTAAAAAGAAATAAATGTATATTTTGTAATGAGATAAACGTTACTATTAGAAAATAGCAGCCTGTATATTTGGACTTACATAGCTAATGTATATTTTAACTAGCCCATTTGTTTAGACTAATGTTTAACCTATGAGTTATAGTTTTTTATTTCTAGCCGATTGGTTTTCCTAGTTTTATAAATAACGCGAGTCGTGACGTGGCGATATGATCAAACTTTGAAGTTTTACGCGAGATGTAGTAATTAATATAGCGTTTTTAAAGCGCGATTTAAGGCCGAAAAAAATATAAAAATATTTATAAATTATTATGTTTATATCATATTTTAAATATATTAAACTTACAAAAAATCTATAAGTAATAAAGTAAAAAAAAACTATATTAGTATATAATATTTTAATTTTCATGTAAAAAAACTTACTTACTTAACTTACCGCGTTTTATCATATTTCTTCGCTTATCGTTTCACGCCAAACCTTAAATTTACGCTTTTATTTATTGCGTAGCATGAAAATCAAGCCTTACGTTTTTCAAAACTTTCGCGGGCTTTTTAAAACTTTGGAAGTAGTTGCTAAAGTTGATAAGAAATTGTAGTTTGTAACATGTTACACATGTTTATTTAAGGGACAATAACTTAATGTTGGTGGGGAAACAAGTTGGGTAATGGGTTCCATTGTATAAAAATCGTGCGGACCTCATCTATGCTAAATAAAATACGTTTTTATAAATAATGATTTCCTAATCTATGAAGATGAACTTAGAAAGTTGGGTGCAGCTCGTTATAAGCACACATGGGTAGAGGTGCACAAGACCGGTTAATCGAACCGGTTCTGATTAAGAGTAAAAAACTTGGTATTCGTCAAAAACCCAAAAAATCGGTTATTGGTCAAAAACCAAAAAAACTGGTTTAATCAGTTAACTGATTCGGTTACTAACAGGTCCAAGAAGAAAAAATGTACCTTATCTAACCGGTTAACCGGTTACTAACCGATTAACTGGTTACTAACCCTTCCAACCTACGGTTATTATATTAAAATTTGATAATTTGAAAAAAACCCCTCCTCTAACCGGTTAGAAAAAACCCGGTCCAAGGCCCCAAAATCTCCAACCGGTTACTAACCGCCGGTTGGTAAAAACCCTAACCGGTTAGAAAAAAACCTGGTTGAATTACAGTTGCCCAACCGGGTTTTTTGGACACCTCTACACATGGGTGTCTATAATAACGTTATAACTACATCGCATGGTGCTTTAGGGCGTTGTTGCGGCCATAACGGCCTGTTTGTGTGTGGTTTGTCTTAGGAATTGTGTTTTTAAGATTTTGTGTTATAAAATAACTAGGTATAACACCCGTGCATGCACGGGTTTTTTACTAAATCTTTTAATGATAGTATGCGTTAACAGAAAAACTAATGCAAAACGGGTACCAGGCTGCTTCTTTTTTTTTTGGTAAAAATCAGTAAATTGGAATATTGTAAATACTGGAGGTCATTTGCTTTTTACTCTCTTCAAAGTGCCAAAACCGGTCCTCAATTTGATAATTTTAAAACTCAAAAGATATTGGTATGGAGCCCAAAAATTTACTTTTAAAAGCTGACAACCACTAAAATGTTTCATGGGTCATTTTGAAGGCTCTTGGTTAAGATATTCTAATATGAATATATGATTCAAGTAAGATTTGTACGAACCAAGAACATATCAGCCTAATCCGTATTATGAATCATAACTCTATTTCTCATGCTAAAAACTATCAGCAAATATATAATGAGTTGTATCTTCGGTGAAGGTTTAGGAACATAAACTATTTCAACAAAAAAAAAACTAACCGATATAACTCAACTATAAAGTCATGATTACTAAACGTCACATCTAAATACCTAATATTTTTAATAATTTGAATTAAAGCCACTTAGTACATTATTTACGCCTCATCTGTAACCTTCATCAAACTTGTCTCACCGACTATGTGATGCATCTTACCAACGGCCACAAAGGTGGGGCTAGAGAACGAATTTCACTAATTGCCAACGGCCGCACATGTGGGCATGTAGCACGAATTTCACTACTGGATAATGGTCGCTTGTGGTGTCTGAGCACGAATTTCACTGATGAGTGGCCGCATATGTAGGGCTTGAGGACAAATCTCACCACCGACTAATGTCCGCATAAGTGGAGCCCGAGCACGAACTTCACTCTTTCCAACAGTTTGAATAGCTTGAGCACAGGTTTCAGTATCTATCCTTGCATTCAGCAACCATCATAGATTGAATACCAAGGTAGTATCCCAAACCTGATTAGATTACTCCCTGCATTATGAAACACAATTAGAGATCATAGAGTAGATTAAATAACATACCTTTGGTAATATGTCAGATCATAAATAATTTCAAGCCCATCTCGTTTCTGCCCAAGGTCTATCAGTTCTGCAAGTACACATCAGCAAAGGTGAGCTAGACATTATACGGTCAGTTTGATTTATTCAGTGACTATTAGTTCTGCTCATGTGATACATCTCAGTAATTTATTTCAAACTCCTACTACTTTATATATGTAAAGCTATATTTTTACTTTTTATGCTATATGTATTTGCATTCGTGTTGAAGCAAAGTAAAACACACATTAGTAGCGGGATTACAAAGAAACATAGGAAGTCAAAGTCTATGATCCACTTGTCGTTTCCTTGTCTGATCCAGAACCTTGAGAGAGTCGTTGAGTGTTAAAAATTGGTTTAACCTATTATTTGGGATAGCTTAAATATCTAGGCTATGGGGGCTGTTTGGTATAGAGAAAAGAATCGAATTTGTAGAAAAAAGTTGAGTGCCCTCAGCAAAACTATCAAGTGCCCTCTGCACTTTTGAGGACAACCAATAAAAGACTTGAGATAAGGTTTGAAAAACGTAGCAAATAGCTTTTTATCCTTTGGTCATATTAAGTATATAACAACTAACCTGAACTTAATCCATATTAAGTGCAACTCGTTCTTTGGGATACCTTCCTTTTGGGGTAAAATGTAGCAAATGTTTCAGCACAACCTAGTCCCATATATAGTAACATAATGCATTTAATAAAAATAGAACTCCCGCAAACGCGTAACTTTTTATACGTTTGAAGTCAGATTAGCCAAAACACTTACTGGTTGACTACTTTTAATTTTTCTTATATATCATTGGTGTGTCGAGTGTGACTAAAATTATTAGGTTCATTATACAACTTGTAAACAATATTCTTGTTTGTTATTTAGTTGTTTTTCTTAATCAACCATGGTAGTTGGAGTATCCATCAAATGTTAAGCAATAAAAACCTAATAAGGATCTCGAAGTTGATTGTAAATAAAGAAGAGAACATATAAAATTAATAGTATGTTAATCTAAACAGTATATCAAAATGCTAAGTGTACTATCTAACTAATAAGCCTTTTTTGGTGACAGGTTTGATTCTTTGAGAATAAAATAGGTCTTTCACTGACCCATTCAAAATTAAACACTTCTAATGGTAAATGAAAAACATGTAAGACTTGCAAGTAATGCTTATACATTCAAAAAGCATATGGATAAACATTGCAAATGCAATTGAGATATGCTACAAAATTACCCCATATTATGCATGACCAGAAGTTTAGGAAGCACTAATTTGATTGTGCTATCTCTATATAAAATGTGTGCTTTATTATTGCCAATTAGTTTGACTTTGGCAAACATTTTCAAACGCAATATTAAGAGTACCAAAGAAATACTTACTATAAGAAAAACATTCGTTACGACAAATAACTACTTAGACACATCAAACTTTCATAAGATCGCTAATAAACTAATCGTATCCGTTATTATAAGACACGTGTATTGTCTCCTCATATACTTTGTAAACATATCAAAGAAAAAAAAGAGCACTCACTTAACCAATGCATGTTAGACCTCATAGTGCACATCATACAACAATAAACTTGGGGGGGGGGGGGGGGGGGGAAGCTTAAGCAACTTGCGTTTAACGTGTTATTCGAGTTCGTCTTCATGGCATTTTAATTCACCTTTTCATGTAGCAACACCAGTTGATAACAACGTTCAATATACTGATTTAGGACTTAGGAGATTGCATAAATTTAAAAACATACCTTTTTACAATTGGTTGTTAGTAACATAGTTGTTTCTAGTTCAGTGGTTCCTATCAGCACTGTAGCTACTGGAGGTGGCTGAGCTAATTTAAGATGGCATATTGCTCCTGAATCCAATCAGCAGTTCCATCCCCCTTGCAACTTGATAAACCTAACATGTTGCAAAACCAATCCTAACAATTAAACAACCAGTACATAAAAAAAAGGGTAGGCTAAACAAAAAAAAAAGAATCGCATGGTGCTTTAGGGCGTTGTTGCGGCCATAACGGCCTGTTTGTGTGTGGTTTGTCTTAGGAATTGTGTTTTTAAGATTTTGTGTTATAAAATAATAGCTTACATGACGGGTTTATATTTTGACGGATAACATCTTATTATTATTTATTTATTATTATTGTTATTTATTTATTTATTATAAATTATGAATTATTATTATTATTATATTATTTAATTATTTATTTTTATTTTATTATTATCATTAATTATTTATTTTTTATTGTTATTTATTAGTATTTATAATTATTATTTTAATATTATTATTATTTTTTTTTAAAGTTTATTATTATTATTTTTTTTTTTTAATATTATATATATATTTTTTTGTTATTATTTATTATAATAATAATATTTGTTACTATTATTATTTATTTATTATTTTCATTTAAAATCTTTTTAAGGAAAAATAAATTTGTATGAGTATTTTTTTTTCAAATATCTGACGTTACTAAACAATGGAATTAAATAAATTATTTTTTTAGTTTTTTTTTAAGAATACAATTTTACACTTTATTTTTAATCTCTTAAATTCTCTCTATCAAACGTGACCTCATAGTTTTTATAAAAATTCTTTCTGAAAAGACTTCGATATGTAATTTCATTTAAACTTTATTATTTTTTTTTTAAATTTTAGAGACACGCTGCATCCATGCACCAATATGTAGAAATGAGTTTTGTCCTTTTACTAATTCCAATTTACAGAATTTTTGTCGTCTTTAATGGAACCAAATGACCAAAGGCCAGTTTCATTTTTGTTTTTAACTAGATAGATTGATGCTTTTATCTTATCCACAAACCCATTTGTTGATTTATTCTACTTCACATACTAAGAGAAGCATATACACTCCAAAACACAAAACACGAAAAAAAAAATTGTATTTAGCGGAACCATCGTAAGTCTGTGTAACTTTTCTGTAATGAAACCCCACCCAATAAAGAACGCATATACCGATAAATTACTTAGGCAGTTAGGCATCACTAGCTGACTAAACCGGAGCCCGAATTCGAACCCACACCGTTTTACTTAACTTGATCAACTGCGCGCTTTTACGGTACTTGGTGACCAACTGTTCTAAGGCAGTTGATTACTACAAAACACAATAATAAGTCATTCCATATAAAAACATAGGTTATTAGTTATTTACTTATTTATTTCCCTTCGTCTTAAAATAAATGTTTACGTTTAGTTTTATAAGTTTTTTTTTTCAATTTTAAATTTAAATTAATTTTTTTATGTTATATATTATTTGATAAAAATTATATGAACATATTAGTTTTTTAACGTAATTTTATTGATATAATTCTCATCAAATATATTATGAATTTTTTTTTTTATTTTAAGTCAAAGTATATTAAACACTTATTTTGAAACGAAAGTAGTACTAAAACATGTAGCTAACAGCCATATACGATGCACTAATTCGTATCTCCGAAATAGTCGAATTTAAAATTCCTACAACATTTTGGAGCATGTTGCGATTTATTGTAAAAAGCCAACCAGCTTGTGTGTACTTGATCAATCTACCTAGCTTAAAACGTGCACGTTCTATGGAAGACCTAAACCTGTTTTGCAAAATCTAACGCTTTCACCAACGCGATTTTGCGTGATATATGTAACGGTAGGTATTAAGTTATTTGGTTTTAACTAGACGAGGGTTTTAGAAAGGCATAACACATGGCTGAATGTCATTACACGACTTGACTTACTAACCACTAACCCGCCCTTATTAAAAAATAACTTATTTAGATTTTGCTCAAAAGATATGTGTTTAAGCATTGCATAAGTTATGTAAGTCTAAACTCTAAAGCCCAATACATAAGCAGTAGCATCAATGAAGAATTAGCCCATTGGGCCTGGTCCAAATTGCACTGTCTTGTTATGAACCAAAAAATAGGTCTACAAAAAATGTTGCATGGTCAATTTCATTCGACAATTCGACATTGTTTATATTACTTCGACACTCTTATTTCGACACAACTAGTACGTCGCATCAATCGAAAGAATGTCCACAATTTCCGTTCTCACAGCTTCATAGTCGAATCATCTGATCAGTTAAAGCAAATATTGAATCATCATCCTTTTATAAAAAGTGAAGATATGTGCATACATGATGAACTTTCGCCGCGAAAATCACAGTGTTTTGTCGAACAATATCTAGTTGCTCCAACACAAATAATTAAAAACCAATGATCACAAAAAATGGCAACAAAGTGAACATAAAATATGACCACTTTTAAAGCATGTTAGGTTATAGAGGGCCATAGCATTATAATGCTTTACTTGTAAATGGCTCAAAAGTTTTTAAGTTTCCTTTGGATTCACTTTCTCCCTTTACATCTATAAAAACTTTATGACCTAACCTATAGTTTTTGTATCATATATCCAGAAAATGACAACTAAAATGGTGTTTACTTTTATCATATTTTGATAGTTTTATATGTAACCAGGACATGCTTATGATTTTCAAACGGGTGTAGCTCGTGTCACACCCGACACCTGTGTAGGCCTGCCAGTATATGTAACATCAGGTTTACACTCCAAATTTGTAAAGCAATCTATACACAATCCACATGTTCTTTAACCATCTTTTGTGGCACGGGCGGACCTAGAAAGTTTCCGAGGTTTAAAACAACCCGAATGATGTTAAATTTTGTGAAATCTTTCGATTTATAGACCTCTGTCGCATAAATACATCACATGTTTAGTTAAACCACTAATGTTTCTTTTTAATGTGTAACCTGAAAACTTGATAGACCCAATCCGATGACCCGTGACTCGATAGACACGATTTCTTATAAGGTCGGATTACGGGTTTGCTTATATATTTTAAAACCCGATAAAATCCGACTTGATAAGCATCAAATCCAACCCGATAACCAGATTGACACCCCAACGAGTGAGTAATAGACCTGTTTCTGCCTTTATAGTTGATTATATTAGTGGATAATTATGACCCAGTCTGGTTTGTAGGTTTAGGGTCCATTAGGGTTTGATGTCCTGTACTCTATATATTCATCAATAATATTATAATTATGGGGGTTTCAAATCCTAAGAGCATCCACTATGGTGGTTTATAAAGAGGTTTATAAAATCTTAAAGAGGTCTAAAAACTTGTTTACCATAGTAACCATTCATTTCAAACTTGGTTTTTATGAAGAGGTCTAAGATATTGAACCTCTTCATAATTTAATGCATGTGTTTATGTGATAGGTTTATAAAATATTAAAAGGTTTAACCATAGTGAGAATAGGTTTATAAAACCAAAAAGTTTAAAAATTAATAACAAAATTCAATTATAAACCTTTTTAAAAGTTTAACATAGTGGATGCCCTAATGGACTCTAAACTTATAAATTAGGCCGGGCCATAATTATCCACTAATAGATTGTCTATAAAGCAAATGCATGCAAATGTGATATTTTTATGTCTCAAAGTTGAAATCCCTTAGGTTGAAATTGACATCTCAACCCATTCAATCCATAATACCTAAATCTCAACAATGAAATCAACAAGTGTGGGTAGCAAATCATTAAGACCAACTTAATGGTATTTATTATATTAAGTCACATCATTAACACAAAAACTTTAGCCAAATAGTACTGTACTTCAAAAGCTCGTCACGGCTAACACATCAACAAAGTTACCGTACTTCTTTACTCGCGGTCCAACTCTATCCGAGATCATAAGCTAGAAACACGTCCACGATTTCTAGTAAACGGTAAGCGTGTCACATGTTGAGGATCTTATTTGCTTTAAACAAGTTCATCGACGCCCACCGAGCCTCATTTGGGCCTCTTAACGGGCTTTTTAGCCCGATTTTTTCTTTTCCATCCTCCATTCGTCTTTAAGCCTAGATATAAAGCTATCGGCCTTAGCATTGACATCCGGGCTCGGAAACGAAACGGGCCCGTTGTAGCCCAAATTAGGCCCGTTTGAATCTCCACCGTCCGAGATAATCGACGCCACGTCGTCGCGGTCGGGTGAACTACACACCGAACTATGCGTGCTTCGCACCCTAACGAAATCACCACGGAGTTCAAATTTCATTGGTGTCATTCTGAAAGGCGGTGGTGGAGGTGGCGGCATTGGTATTAACGGAGATTGTGAACCGCTCGGTAAAAAGTCTTCTCTTTCGTAATAGCTTGTTTTCGCGGGTAAGGGCGGTTTTCCATGACTCGTTGACCGACGGATTGGTGGCACGTAACTTTCACGCGTGGATAATTTCTTTGATCTTATGGGTGTTGTGTATCGCGGTGGCGTCATTGGCGGCGGCGGTGGTGGTGGTGGCGGCGGTGTTGAAATGAACCGTTTACTTTTCGTCCCGGTTTTGAACATATTATTCATAATAGACGCCGAATTTGAACTAAATCGCTTGCTTTTGTTGCCCTTGAATATGTTGTTGAAAATTGAGTTCGGTGGCGGTGGTAGCGGTGGTGGTAGTGGAGGATAAACCATAGGCGAAGTAATCGTTGTTGGAACCGAATGTATTTTTTTATGTTTCGCGCCTTTCTTGAAAAGGTTTTGAAACTTAAAAGGCGGAGGCGGTGGTGGTGGAGGTGGCGGAGGCGGTGATGAAGGTATAAGTAAATGACGTGGCTCTCCCTCGTCCATTGATTCTACTGAATGAGTAGAATGAACGGACGGTGGAGATGAATCCGAAGTACCTTCGGATTCACTTTTTAACTTCCTTTTATTTTTTCTCTTCTTTTGTTTATTATACAACGAAGATATATTCGAAATAGCCGTAGCTATTTCCTTCGTTGCGTCGCTAACTTTACGCTCAAGCTTCGTGTGCTTATGACGCGGTCGGCGCGTCTTCACTGCCGTCTCCGCCACCGCTCGTGGTGGCGGAGGCGGCGGTGAAGACGGTGAAGGAGGCTCTGTTCGCACTTTCTCAAACTCGTGAACATTCCTTCCAACGCTTCGAAAAGAATGCGCCTTCGTACTTTTTGGTTGCCGCGGTGGTGGCGGTGGCGGAGGTGGCGGAGGAGCCACCGGGACCGTCACCGGAACCACCGTATCGACAACAATCTCCTTTACATCCGTGTACTCAACCGGGTGATCACGTTCATTCTGACGTGATCTCCCGTAGTATCTAGTCATCGGGGACGAATTATACACGTCGAAATCGTCGTAAAACCGGTGTCGGTTTTCGCGGTTATTTTCCCAAACTGACCCATTTCTCAAATCCGGGTAGGAGCTGCTACTTCTTCTCAACCCACTGGAGCCCACTTTCGTTTCCGAAAACCCGAAAACGGGACCAGAACTATCCACACTAGTACTACCACCACTACTACTATCAGCTACAAAATTGGTAGACTCATTTACACCTTCATTTTTACGAGCCAAAACGCCGCAAAGAATCGCGAAAATAACAAGGAAAATATTTAAGGAATCCCATGTAGACTTTACTGAACCTGGTTTGAGTATGTGTGACGTATGTAATAAAAAAGGTGGCAGGAAAAAGAACAGGAACACAAGTACTAGTATTGGGATTAGTATTATGAGAACGACCGGGTCGATAGGCGGTTTTCGACGTCGAGGGGTGGCTAATGGTGGTTGGAACCATATGTTTGGTGGTAAGTCAGGGTCTTGCTCCATTGGTATGAGTTGTGTTAAACATAAAAGATGAGAAGCAAAGTTTATATATAGATGTGATGTGTATAAATTATTTGATTAAATTTTAAAAATTTTAAGCAATAACACATGGCAAATTTGAATGGTGTTTGCTTTCTATAATGTGTAAACATCGTTTTCAAATAATGTTGTCAAATTTATTTAACTGTTTTGAGTTTTACGTATGAAGCATGAAACATATTTACTAGGTTATTAAATTCACATCTGATATAAGTTACATCATTATTTACAGTGTGTTTCTTGGTAGATAAGCCGAAACAGTTCGGCTGTTTCGCAATACCGTGGCAAAACAGACGAGTCATCGAGACACGGGTTTAAACAGGTCCAGGTTAGACCACTCGTTGATAAGGAGGAAGCAAACGCGTTTTAGTCTAGGTGGTAAGAAAACGTCTCGTCCCAAGTTAAGATGGATAACTCATGACGTATGTCACGCGCGTCTTGAGCCAGAAAATCGATGACTCATTCATTCTTAAGACTATTGAGCTATTCAAAAACCGGTCAAAATAGGTCCAAGTTAGATCACCCGTTGATAAGAAGGAATCAGACGTGTTTTCGTCTAGGTGGTTAGAAAACAATGTGTCGTTCCGTGTTAAAATCAATGACCCATGTCACGCGCGTATTGGGTTAGAAAATAGAGGACTCATTCGTTCTTAAGACTGAGTTGCACGTAACATGTATGGCCTAAAGTCAGGTGTGACTCGTGCTACAACCGGCTAACACGTAAATCTATCTTATGTTGTTTACCATGCACAAAGGTGCATTGATTACTAAAGAATATCGTGTCATATGTTAATATGAAGATAATGTCTATACCACATAAATTTCGAGATGTAACATTAGTACCACTGTCCAATGATTTGAAATTTTCAACAATTTTGCAACAACTGTACTTGGTTTGAAACATTCCATTCCCATTATTGACTTTGTTTCAAAAATCATGAATGTTTCAAAATCCGAGTTGACTTGCCAGATTAAACTGATTGAACCGTGACTCGGTCATATAATCGAACAAACTGGTTAGACCGTGACCTGATAATTAAATCGAGCCGATTAAAAAACCGTCCTATCCGAAATTTGGTTACCTTTCATTATAGTTAGATTTTCAGATTTGTTGTCATAAATAATTTCAAATGTCCATATCTTGAGGAGGAAAGTGTCATTTTACATGACCAAAAAGCTAAAAGCCCAGTTTTAGGGCAAAAGCTACTTTTGATGTGGTCCAAATTTATGAAAAAGGTAGTCAAACAGGTCTCTAAACCCCGACATAAGTAAATGTGATTTTTAGATCATCATTTGTGATTTGTTTAACTAAAGAAAATTTAAATTTTGGGTTTTGAACTTTTTGCTAAAGAGATTTAAATTTTATAAAATCTAGATGCACGACTCATTTCGAACACACAAGATGTTTCGGTTTAAAATTTAGGTCAAACATTTTAACAACAACGACGATACAAGAATAACCAATCTTGATTAGATTGAAATACGAGAGATGTATAATGTTAATAGGCTAACAGCCGTAACATTACGTCTTTGCTCGATGATAAAAAGACTGATTTCGAGTACTTTCGAATTCCGGCAACCGGGTTAAATACTTTAAGGAAACATAAAGATATGAGTACTAGATTGAAATATTGGAGCGTGAGTTGTAATCATTGATACACAATGCCATTTCTATATTCTAACATTTACCAACTTTATACACAAACTTTCATTTTCAAAACCCTAAAAACAAAACGACAAACATTCTTTCAAAAAATAGGACGATTGTTGTTTCTTTAAGTTATATTGTACGTTTTGTGTTTAAACAATATAACTTTTTTTTGCTTTAATTCAAAAGTTTAGGGTTTACTCTTCCTTTGATTTCCTTAATTTCGTGACTTGTTATTGAAGTACAATCGATCCATATAGTATTATATGCTTTGTTTATACGGAACTTGCACTTTTGTACTTTTAGATGTGGTAAGTAGTCAAAAGTTCGAATACATAGTTACCATGAAAAAAAATCATGTATGTTTTGTTTCTTCTAATTTTTTTTTCATAATAACGGGTCGGGTTCTTCTTCTAGTTCATGTAAAACCTGCTAGATTATAGATCGGGAAAATCGTGTGGTTTCAACCATGTGCTATGTCTTGAATCCGTTTGTCAATTCTAATTTCCGAGAGTCCATCGACAACTGAATCCTATTTTTTCCATTTTTTCCATTTTTTCATCCATAATAATGTGAAAAGAAAGTGCGACCTCAAGTTGTTCATGAACAGTATCGTTAAGTTTCTCGACCTTTGCCTTAGGATTAATCAGTTTTATTTCTCGATGGAAAGGAATACGAAACCGACTCTAAATAAAAGAGTAAAAAACAAGACTGATGTCGATAGGGGCATTACTAGTAATTGCTAAGGTGTTTTATTAAGTATTAATCACGCTCATCTCCAGTCTCTTTCGAGCCTTTGTGATTTCATATACTATTCTCATATGTCATATCTCTTATTCAATTTTGCTATACGTCCACTCAAGAAAACCTCTGAAAATTTTTCAATATTAATATATAATAGTTTCGAATCAAATCTCTTTAGAAAGAAGATATTTTGTCTCATGATAGCCTGCTTCAGTCGGACGAAACTTTTACTTGCCATGCAAGGCAAACTAAACCTCCTCAATCACTAACGTTAAAACCCCTATACTTAACCAATAAGTTAATATAAAACATAACCAAAAAAAAGTTAAGCTAAAATAACTAAATTACAAAATAAGTAGATTTGAAATGATTACAACAGGTTTAAATGGTGGTCCTTTTGGTTGCCTCGTCGAAAACAACTAGCAATCTAAAAGCAAATTGCATGTTGTATAAGATTAACATAAACTTACCTTTATCATTTTCTTTCTTTACCTTTTTAGTTCTTTCATATATTTCCATTAATATTAACAATTAAAAAGCAACTTCCTTTTATGAAGTGCACCGTGCACTATTTTCTTTTCCATTCTTAATAGCCATGTTTATTGTTGGTTAAGTCTATAAATTTGAGGGATATGTCATCATCAGCAATTTTCGGGTTTAACTATGTAACTATGAGATAATAATAAGCATAAATTCATCCGAAATGTATATAACGATAGAAACACTCTGATTTCATGCATCTTTTGATGTCAACCAGACCCTTCCCTAATGATCTCGTCCCAAGCAATCGATACATGTCCTATCTAAGTAGTCAAGAGTTGAGTTTAATCTCATAACAATATTCAAACAGCCCCCTTTGAACGGTCAACTGAACATTTGTGGTGAATAAATGTTACAATTTCGTTCTACAATGAAAACGTCTAAATGGTCCTAACTTCCGAATCTAAAGTTCAAGGAACCTCGCTTTCTCGTTATCCAAAAGGAAAAACCGGTCAAATCCTTGCCCATAACGTCAAGGTACAAATAAGAGGTCGGGTTCTTTTCTGCGACCCTTTTTATATGCTAGGTTGGCCCAACGACCCTTACCGACTCCACTTCAATATACGTTTACATAATAGAGATGATTTTGAACTTAAAAAGATATATAACTTTCAAGCCTTTTTCGCTATACTTTGCTAACGACATGTGGTCCTTGTTAGACACCAACGCGAGGGTTCATCGGCCACCGCCCCGTCTCTTTCTATCGGCAACCATTCGAAATCTCCTCTCCTTTAGCTTAAAATCACATATTTTGCTTTACTAACAACTAGAGCCATTTTATTTTATGTCATGATCACCATACTTTGTTTATATCTATAGCTTAGTGTATTTATTTAAAAAACTTTAATAGCATAAAACCCCACTTGTAAGAGCACACGGTACAGTTGAGCCGTCGTGCTCGTATCGTGGGCAAAAAGTGATGCCACATCACTTTTTACTCCCACGACACCAAAACTCCCCACGATGGCTCAACCCCCTCCCTGGTTAACACGAGAATTCTCGTGTCGTCGTCACCCAACTTTTTTTTTTCAACAATTAATTAACATAAACTTAAATTTTCATTAACAAAAAAAAAATACAATTACTAATAGACAAAAAAGAACACGAAATTAAAAAAAAATACCGAAAAAAACACAAATACGAAAATAAACTTAAAAATTAAAATATTTTGCACGCGCCTCGTCTTTGAGCTTCTCGATCCTCGCCACGACTTGTGGACTTAATCCGGTAGTGTCGTATCGAAGGATTTGCAAATCCTCGTTCCTTTTCTGAAGTGCAACCACTTCTAGTCTAGCCGCCACCTCTCGGTCCAATCATTCCTTTTTAGTTTCACGATCGGATCACATTTGTTGTTGTAGCATATCCACCAATTGTTCTTTTTGAGACCCTGAAGTGGCGGATGAGCTTGTCGAGCGTTGAACCTTGGCCTTTCTTGGAGCACCGGATGGAGAGGGATCTCATCGTCATTGAAAAGATCCGGATCTTGATCGGCTATCTTCCCTCGTGCCCGGCGTGTTCGAGTTGAATCGGGATTTTTCCATTTATACTTGTCTTTCAAAACAAGCCAAGCACTTTTGTGTGGAAACTCCTTGTTCCCGTTTTCATCTCGATACAAACTCATCACACGAGTCATCAAATCGTCTTGATTTTCGCCACTTAAAAGTTTGGCGCTTTCATAAAACGAATTAAACCTATGAACCTCGCGGTTCAAATCCGTCCACTTCCCGGTCAACATATTTTTGTTTCGAGCTTTAAAACCCTCATCCTTAAGCCGATCGTTATACAAATCCATAACTTGGTACCAAAACGTATCGTGTGGTTGATCCGTCCCGACCTTCGGGTCTTCGGATACTTCAATCCAACACTCGACCAAAACTTCTTCCTCACGTTGGCTCCAAAAAGAACGGTCCGACTTCGGAGGTGGTTGTGTAGCCGCGGCCACGCCTTTGTTCTTTGGGTTTTTTTAGCAACACTTTTCTTCCTCAAACCTTTCTTCGGTTGTGCATCGACTTGTTCTTCGGGTTCTTCGGGTTCATTGTTTTGTTCGGGTTCTTCGGGTTCTTGTGAAGAGTGTTGAGGAAAGGTTTGGAATTGTTGTGATTGTTGGAAGATTTGTGATTGTTAGGATTGTTGGAACCACATATTAAATTGCTCGGGTGTACAATTAAGAAACGGGTTTTGTTGTGATTGTGGGAAGTTAGTGAATGGATTTGGGAGTTGATTATAGTTGGCGAATGTTCGTGAAGTGCTAGATGTTGCGGATGAGGGAGTATTCGGGTTAGACGAAGAAGACGAATTCGGTAGTTGAGTAGAAGGAATTTGATTTGAGGATCGGAAAAGTAATTGTTTAACCATTGATTCGGGTATTGGTTTGGGTTAGGATTTTGACTCATGGTGGATAGAAAAAATAGATAAATTAGATGTAGAAGAAGGTGTGATTTGTGGGTAATTTGAGGTGGAATTTATAAGAAAAAAAGATGAAAAAGGGGTTTTTTTTCCCCTTCAAACGGTAAAAAAAAAAAACGTTTCCCAACGATAAAAAACGACTAGTTTTTTAAATTTTCATAAAAAAAAAAAAAAATTTAAAAAACCCGACGACGCGAGCCACGGTGTGGTTGACGCCGCCGTGGCCTCGCGCCGTCACCATGGCATCGGCTGGTAGGTACCAGCCTAAAACCGACGACGCAAGCCACGATGTGGTTGGCGCCGTCGTGGCCTCGCGCCGTCATGGCCAACCACCCACCAGCTAACTGTACCGAGCCCTCTAATAAACCTAAAATGACAACTATAATGCAGTTGTCAATAAATGATGAGAAGTGGATATATATTAAGCACATTATTAAAATGTTTCATTTGAAAAGGATTTTTAGGAAACAATCAAATAAGTATTCGTAAAACTTTTAAAACTAAACAAGTTTATGTTACAAAATTGATAGGTAAACGATTTAAAAATGTAAGTACACGATTGGTTATGCTTTTTACGCCGTATTGCCGTAAAATAATAGGTGTCATGAAAACCCACGTAAGTCTGGTGGCATATAATTAATTAAAAATTTGTATGGGAAGATTTTCTGCAGTTACATGGCAATTACTTAAAATCATAAACAAAGGATATGTCTTAATTTAATGTAGACAATGAATTCATAATTGAGTAAATGAAATGACAAGTGGAAATATGAAAATGACATGTAAATGTTGTTTCCAAGTTACCTTGACACCTGTATTTCCAGTTCATCGACCAAAGTCTAATGCTTGTTTTTTTATGTGGTATTATTATAACAAATTATGGTCGTGTTTTAACGATTCATGGGCGGAGCTAAAGCAAAAGGGAGTGGTATTATAAACATCCACCGTCACCTCAGTTTTTTTTCATAACTCACAAAAACTCACATCATAGAAATAAGGAACAAAAAACTCACCTTCATCTCATCCAACCTTATATAAAATATACCCCACTAAATAACTAACACACTCACAATCTATTAAAATATATATAAAAGAAAAAATTGACACACAAACTAAACGGTGAGTAAGTGACAATTGGTGGGTTTTTTAAATGAAACTCACACGTGGATTGTGGTGAGATTTATGGAGTGGGTTTTGACCACGTTGGACTCACTCGTGGGTATTTCTACCATCCCTTCAACCTAAAAGGTTTTTGAGGATGTTTGATGGGCTGATAAAAATTTTGTTAGTAATTTTGTGTAAATTTTCAAGTCTCCAATGACTTAAGACATCGATGACATTTAATAAAGTTAACATTTAATAGCAAAGATCTACAACAATGACTTAGAGCACAGGGTACGGGTAGAAATACCCTCGCGTTGTGCGAAAACGCGACACGAAAACGCGAGAAACCACACCCCTGCTCGCGTTTTCGTGTCTCGCGCCGAGGGGACGGCGCGCGTTTTCGCACGAAAACGCGAGACACGAAAACGCGAGACCGTACCCCGGTCTCGCGTTTTCGTGCATAATTGTTTTTTTTTTTTTTGAAAAGTGGGCCCAATGTATACTCCATGGCTCAAGCCAACCAAGGAGCGTCAAAATATGGCGCTTTCGTGTTTGTGGTGTTGTGGGATCATTTACCCATCACTCACCATACCCCTGAAAATTCTGGTGTTTTCCCACGACTCAGCACGAAAACACCAAACCATACCCTGTGCTCTTAGGGCCTTTTTTCTTTTGGCATTTAATGGATCAAATAGGGAGCGGACTAGTTCTAAAAGAATTAAAATGATGTTTATTTTTTTCACTTAAAATATATGGCAGTCTGATTTCCTAGGGTCTCAAAATCTAACTCATCTCCAACCAGAGGCTTATATGTGTACTCTTATTTCATTATTCCTAATATAACCTTTAAATCTATACTTCATGACCAAATATGAACTCAAAAACGTACCGAACCCACTAGTCCACCTTGTCGGATCACATAACCGGCATGCTTCATTCCGTCGACTATTTGCTTGTTCCTCACACTGGCGAATTTACTAATGATGGATTGAATATCACATGTTGTTTAATTTCTTCAGTTTATTGTTTAAAAAAGTTTAATTCTAATTTTCAGATTGGTTCTTGATATTCTAGATCTGGCATTAATTTTTAGCAAGATTAATTTTTGTGATTTTGTAGTTTGTCAATCAAGTAACTAATTAATTAACCGATTGCATTATTTTTTTTGGGTTTTTCAAAATTTAACGAAATAATAGCAGATCAGGTGAAGTTTATATTCTTTTTATTAGATCTTTAGAAAAAAAGTTGATTTTCATAAAGGATAAATTAGTTATTTATCCATTATCATAGTTCCTTCATGATAGAAAAAGAAACATCATTTATAAAACATCTCTCCTTCTAGATATCTCCTCCTTGTCAAACTAAACACCATATCTAAACAGACGAAAAAAAGAAACAACACCTAAGAGAGCTGGGAGCCATCGCGCCGCGGTGGCCCATTTCCGCGGCGCGGATGGCGTGATGTTTCCGGCCAAGACAAAAACCCGCGGCACGGGAGCTCAGCGTGGGTAAACCCACGTCGCGTGGGTGTGTTTTTTTTTTAAAAAAAAATTCATTTTACCTCCCCCCAACGTATATAATTTTGAAAAATTTTCATTTCACCCCTCCAACGGCTAGTTTTTTCAAATTCGAATTCTAACGGCTATATTTTTCGATCCGGCGTATGATTTTTTAATTTTCGTATGTTTTTTTTATTTTTCGTATGTTTTTTTAATTTTCGTATGTCTTTTTTATTATGTATGTTTTATTTTAAAAGTATTGTAATGCTGGTTATGTTTAATGAAATATTTAAGTTTGTTTAGGGGTATTTTGTAAAATTCTGAAAAACTGGAAATCACTTGGAGTGATGACTCCCCTGTTTTTTTCATGTGAGTGAGTGAGTGAGTTTCGCTGACGTGACACCTCAAAATAGAGTCACTTGGAGTGATGACTCATAGCTCTTTAAGTATATGTCAAGCTTTTCCAAAAAGCTTGAGAAAGCTTTAAAAGCAATGGTAAAAACCACTTTCAAAGGCTTTCTATAATAGTAAATAGCTATTGACCATTTGAAGCATTAGAGATGCTCATTTATGTGTAATACATTGATTTGGTTGACTAATATTTAATCATGATAAATATTAAATAAGTTAAGTTGTGCGGATTACACACTAGTATGAGGTTATTATGATTATTATTGATCCGAGGGTAACGCCATTGATAGCAAAGTACAAGGGGGTGGCAGCCCTAGCAGGGTCTGCCCTGGCTTGACTTGATTTTAAAATTCTTGAAATTTTGGTATAAAGTGCAATATTAAAAACGCATTTAAAAATAAAATTTTCAAAATTTTAGACGTGATTTTTGCTCTTTAATATAACTGATTCGATAGTTAAAGTAAAAACAATGGTAGTTACAACCGATGTTTAGTTATATTGGTCATATATACATTATCAACTGGTTCTTTTTTATAACTGTTAAAAAAAACATATTTTTAGTTTTAAATCTGAGTTTTATCCATTTGAGATTTCGTTAAAACTATCGGAATACTTCAATTTCAATATGAAAGTATTCACTCAAATTTCTAACAGTTTTGTCGCGTATTATATATATTTCCTAAAAAATTATTTTTTCAAAATAAACCCGGTTCAATAATTTATATTACATAAATATTTGCTTTAAGAATTTTATGCATTTGATAACTTAATACTCCAGCTCCGTTTATGAATGATATTATTGTTATATATAGAAATAGTAACAATGTATTGTTCACCCTCAAGTTTTTAAGTATACCGAAATGTTCTTTTATGTCTAAATGGGTTTCATAGAGGCTAAAATTCTATACTATAGTATAGAATTTTCATTTAAAATGTCACATGTTGATTAGTTTTGTATATAAATAAACATAATAATAGACATATATGATTAATGCAATTTCAACATATATGCAATTTTTATTTAATTTACAAGTATAACGAAATGTTTATGTTACTGTAAAGATTCACCGAAAACCACAAAATAAATCTATTCTTATGGTTTCCGTTTAAAAATAAATATTTTTCCTTGTCTAAAATGTATCGTCGTTTTTGTAAATTTTCTTATTTGTAACAAGACATCCGATTCTTTTAAATCATCAAAATTTATCCTTTGAATATAACTTTTAGCTTCGGTTTTTTACCATGTTTGTCCAAAATTAAGTATATTCTGGTTATGCTAACCTTTTAAAAAAAAGAATATTTGCTTTAAGTTTGTATATGATGATGAGTATAAATCTCATTATATTTGCTTTAAGTTTGTATATGATGAGTATAAATCTCATTGACTAATTGGTTAAAAAGTCAAAAACCCCATTAAACAAAATAAAGCAAATTTTTTTTTATGACATCCCATTTTAGTCTTCTTCTATAAAAGCTCAATCAGTGTTTTAAAACTTGAATTAATTCGGTTCAACTGTGACCCTATCACATAACATGACCTTTATTTTGAATAAAAAAACTCATTTGAACTATCGATCAGATTAAACTTGTTGAACCGTAATCAGATAGTTTGACTAAATTAATTAAAAAATTAGTCTTTAAAACATCGAGCTCAATTAAAATTTGGAGACAAACTAGGTTGCTTAGTTAATTAAAAAAGTTTCATTAAGTGGTTTCTTTTGAGGAGATTCTCTAACGGTTTTGGGTTCAAGACATGCGAAGAGCTCTTAGGCGAAGTGGATAAAGAGTTTAACTTAACAAGGCGAGAGTTCGAAGAAGACTTTGTGCCGCTACGAAATCATTACGCGACTTGACTCACAAACCACTAACATTTGTCATTCTAAAAAACTAGGATGCTTAGTCATCTAGGTAACACGTTGTATAGTATTACACGTGAATAAGCTTTAATTACATTCAATCATAGTATTGATTTCCCCAATCATTAAATAAAGAAGTCATTGTCATTTTCATTTTCATTTTATATTTATCTAATAAATCTCATTTTCAATAATCACATTTGAATATCAATTTTCTTAGTAATTACTAGTGTTTTAAAAACCGGTTTGACCCGGCCGGTTCAACCAGTTGAACCGAGAACCGAAAAGATGACCGGGCCGTTATGAACTAGGTTTTTACAGAAAATCGAACCGGATTAAACCGGCCGGTTTCGGTCGAACCGGGTCGAACCGTCGGACCGGATCCGGCCGGTTCAACATATATCAATGGAAAAAAACAAGATCTGCATTGATTGAAGCTTCAATTTCATACGCTTCTTAATGTTGTTAATGATCAATTGATTGAAGCTTCAATTTCATGAACGTTGGCATGAGGAAGATCTATCTTTCTGTGGATGAAATGATGTTCATTTTTGTACAGGGGAGGGAGATCTGTGTAGGGGATGGATGGCTGGTGGTGGATGAAAATGATGCTATCTTGGTTATGTGAATCTTTTCATTTGTTGAAATGGTCTTGGTTATGAAAATGATGTTAAAGGAGATGAAAAATATGATGCCAGGGGCTAGTATTGATGGCAAGAAATAAAAAAGTGGTGAGGTAATAATGTGGGTTTTGAATTATGTGTATCTCGAGTCCTATTTTTAATGTGGTTCAGTGTAAAGTTATATTTGGTAGATGACAAAAGCATATCATCTACTTATCTTTTTATTAAATATCAAGTGAGACAATTTTTATCTTATAGTCCATTTAAACTTTTATATTTTAGTTTTGTTTCATTTAGTAGTGTTAAATTTTATATGTTAATATTGTTCTAAAATTATGTATTCGGCATAAAAAATGTCTAGGTGTCCATAAGTTTGACATTAATTTTATATAATTTATAGATACATTATTATAAAAGTTATTTAATGAAAACCGGGTTGACCCGGCGGTTTAACCGGTTGAACCGGTTGACCCGTGAACCGGTAGCTTGACCGGTTCGATTAAAAAACCGGTTTTTAAAACATTGGTAATTACATATTGACGAACACAAAGAAACGTTCTACTAATATCATATAAAATCACATTAATTTCTATAAGATTATTCGATAACTAACGTGTCGTTTGTTATTACGACGTGAAATCTATCTACGATTATTGATCTTTAAACCGAAAACATAAACAATTGGAAAAGAGCTACACAATATGAACACGGAACGATCGATAAATGCTAATTGTCAATGACTTACAATATTATAACAAAAAAATGAATTGAAACTCGTTTTTGTAGCATTTATAATATTGGTTTATGATGATATCAAAGCAATTATTATGAAATTTCAATGATTGGAACATGTAGATATTACTAGCTAAGGAAACGTGATAAGTCAAAGGCTAAATAACTTTATTATATTAATGAACAACTAATCAAAAAATTTAAGAATATTTTCAGACACGGTATAGAATTAATATGGAGTATTTATAAAGTTATGGTTAAAACAACACATTTTAATAAGCTATAATGTTTTATTAACTTTTGATTGTGAGATTTTTTTTTTTGCAAGATTTAGCAAATTAATAAAAGGATAAAGAATGACGGGAGCCAATTTTGACATCAAGAAATTATATAGAACTGGTGATTTTCAAGTTATGGAGAATCAAGATGTGTGCTTTGTTAATCCAACATGGATGTGAAGCAACTCTGGAGGTTTTACCCGCAAATATGGAAGCTGCGGCGAACCCTGAGCTTGACAAGACAGTGCCATTATTTTGTGTTTAGGTAACAAGGTTTTGAGAGAGGTTACCGGAAGACGACTACAGCAATGATTTGATCAAACTCGAGACTTTGTACATGACAAAGTTATTGGCAAACAAGTTGTACCTAAAGAAGAAGTTGTATACATTCTACATGTCGGCGAACGAAAGATTTCCGACCATATAGATGAGTTCAACAAAATCATTTTTAGCAAATATTGAGGTAAATTCGAGGATGATGATCTTGCTTTATTATTACTCACTTCTTTATCAGAATCATATGAACACTTTATGGATACCTTGCCTTTATGGACGAGAATCTTTGACTTTGGAGGACGTGATGGCCCCACTAAATTCAAAGAAAATCAAAGAGAAGTCTAAGGCGAAGCGGGATAATAGTGAAGGGTTATATATGAGGGGAAGAGATGATTGCAGGGATTCACATCAGTCAAGGGGAAAGTCAAGTTCGAAGTCTCGAGGTGGAAGGCTCAAATGCATTATTTTTCAATATGAGGAAAACTTTAAGAGAGATTGTCCGAAGAATAATCGTAAGAAATCAACAGGTTACATCAAGAAAGATGATCAACCAAGCTCTAGTTGTTCGTTTTGTGATGGTTATGAGGTGATGATGGTGATAAGTGTAGAGGCTCTGCTAGATTGCATCATGGATTCAAGAGTTTCATATCATATGTCACCTACCTTAGATGTACTTTTTGATTTTCTGGAATGCGATGGGGGCAGGATTTTGTTGGGAGACAACAGGGAGTGCGAGATCAGGGGTATTGACAAGGTAATGGTGAAACTGAAAGATGGGTCAAGTTTTGTGTAACAAAATATCAGGTATATTCCTCAATTGAAAAGAAACTTGATATCGTTGGGAACTATTGAAAAAGAAGGATATACCGTAAAATGGCAGTCAGGAAAAGTCAAGGTGATCAATAGTTCTAGGGTTATTTTATCTGGAACCCGAAAGAAAAATTATGTATACTCTTTGGATGGCCATGCAGTGGCGGGTAAGCTTAATGTTGGCGTTGAAGAAAGAGACAAGTTTGCGCAAATTTGGCACAAAAGAATAGGATATATCAGTGAGGCGGGACTACCGGTGCTGGAAAATATGGTTTTGTTTGGCAAGAAGATTCTAGGTAAGCTCGATTTTTTTGAGAATTATATTCTGGGAAAGTCACACCGAGTCAGTTTTGGTGTAGGAAAGCACACTACTCAGCGAGTGATACACTATGTTCATTTAGACTTATGGGGTTCGTCTCAGGTAAAATCATTGGGAGGTAAGAGGTATTTCTTATTCATTGTTGATGATTATTTCATGAGGGTATATGTTTATGTTCTAAAGTTCAAACCTGAAGCATTTGGAAAGTTCAAAAAGAGTGGAAGGAGTATGTAGAAAATCATACTAAGAGGATAGTTAAGAAGCTTAGGACGGATAATGGTCTTGAGTTCTACAACTGGGAATTTAATAAGCTATGCACTGAGAGTGGGATTGCTAGACATTTTATAGTTGTCCGGAGCCACAACAAAACGGGTTAACAGAATGGATGAACAAAACTCTCATGGATAAGGTACGTTGTTTATTAATTCAGTCTGGATTGCCTAAGACCTTATGGGTGGACGCGACATGTACGACCGCATATCTTATAAATAGGTCATCATCGAAAGTGATTGAGAAAGAGACACATTTGGAAATATGGTCGGGACATCCAAGTGATTATGGGATGTCGAGGGTTTTCGATTGTATCGCATATTCACACGTTAAACAAGGTAAGCTCGAGAGGGTGGTAAAATGTGTTCTTTTGAGGTATCTTGAAGGTGTGAAGGGGTACATACTATATAAGCATGATAATGATTCAACTAAAATAGTCACAAGCATGAACATGTTTTTTAATGAAAGTGTCATGTCCAGAGACACGTTAATTAAAGGATTCTGGTGCAGGTAATCATAAGTATGTTGAGGAATTACATGTTGAGATGGAACTGAAGAGGTTAAATAATCGTGCGCATGAGGAAGATCAAACAGGTCATAAAGATCAGACAAATCGGGAAAATGGCTATGATGAAGATGTAGGGGGTCAAGAAATTGATCAGCTACAGGATCTCACATATTATCAATTTGTTTAGGATAGAGAGCCAAGGACAAGAACGAAATCAGAAAGGTTTTGGGATTAGAGTATTATGGGTGCTTACACGTTTGCTTTAGCATAGGGGAAGGAGATACTCATGAACTATTGACATACCATGTTGTTTGTGACGACAGTTCTAAGTGGAAAACTGCTATGGAAAAAGAGATGGATTATCTGAGGAAGAATAAGACCTGGGTGTTAGTAGATCATCCAGCTGGAAAAAATTTGGTGAGGTGCAAATGAATGTACAAAATAAAGGAACGGATTGAAGGTTTTCACAAGTCTAGGTACAAAACAAGGTTGGTGGCTCGTAGATTCACACAAAATGCATGTATTGATTACAATGAAGTATTTTCAACGAAAGTTCAACACACATCTATTCGGTTTATACTTGCAATGATTGCGTGTAAAGATAATAAGCTAGAGCAGCTTGATGTAAAGATGAATTTTTTACATAGAAATCTTGATGAAGTGATCTAAATGAGGCAGCCACCAGGATTTAAATAAGGTAACAAGGTATTTTTGTTAAAGAAATATCTTTATGGTTTGAAGCAGTCACCTAGGTAATGATATAGGAGGTTCGATGAGTATATGCTGAGCAACGGGTTTAAGCTTAGCAGTTACGACAACTATGTTTATTATTGAAGTTATACACTAGGGGAATATATATATATATATATATATATATATATATATATATATATATATATATATATATATATATATATATATATATATATATATATATATATATATATATAGATGATTTGCTTATTGCTTGTAAGAGCAAGACTGAGATTGGGTATACCAAGTCTTTACTTAAAAGTGAGTTCGACAATAAGGAGCTCGGGGAAACAAAGAAGATTCTTGGGATAGAGATCGTCTAGGATCGGAGTCGCAAGACTCTGAGCGTATCACAATCCGGGTATATTTCTAAAGTTTTGAATAGGTTTAGAATAAACAATGGGAAATCGGTTAAGATGTCATTGGGTGGGCACCTCAAGCTATAGTTGAAAAATTTCCCGGTTAGGGATTGTGATGTTGAAATGATGAGTATTGTAACACCCCATTTTGGAAATGGAATCTTACGCATAATCATGGCGTGTCATCAAAGCATACAAGGATAAATGTCTAAGCATTATTTGACCATAAAAGGGAAATACCGGAATCAAACATCGGTAACCCCAAAGTAGAGCTCATCACACACAAACATAAATACTGTAAAAGGAAAGGACGAAACAATGTTCATAGCAACTGTATTAAAGTAAAGGGAATGCATAAAGTAAAGAAAGACAGTAAAGCTTCCAGTCCATATGCACGTACGTTTGAGATCTACGAGCGTCCCTGAGTACCTGCCGTTTAGGGAACATGAAAAGGAAAACGGCTGAGCAAGACGCTCAGTGCACGGATGTACAATATAGCATGAAACAGGATAAGCATGTAACATATAACAGCGGAAGACTAAGTTCTGAGTAAACTGGTTATGTATTAAGAAAACTGGTTTTATAGTTTGAAAAGCCTTATGTTTATCTTATGAAAACTGTTTTAACATAAATATACCATAACCCATATAGGTCATGAAAAGGTCACGTGCATGAATACTTGGAGGGGTGACCTCATCATGCTGATTAGAGGGGATGCCTCTAATTAATATACTGGTTTGGGTAGGAGGGATCAACTCCTTGTGAAAGATGCAAGGCACACACCACATTCACCATGAAATACTGAATAAAACATGTAACTAGGATGCACCCATACGCCCCACATGATATAATAATATGGCCAAAACTGAAAGGGACGCCACGAGCAATCACTCCGCCGTGGGGAAGTCATAACATTGGTGCCTCCAATGTTATGGTTATGGTACCTCCATAACTAGGTGAAACTGGTCATGCTTGTATATGGCTATAGATTATGCTAATTAAACATAAGCAGTTCAAAACAATAAAACAAATACTGGGGAAAACAGTTGGCTGCATACGGGGAAATCCTAATAAGGAAAGAATGTCCATACTGAAAGGACGGGAATCCGTACCTCAAGTCCAGTGAATGAACGGAAGAAAGACTCCTACTTCTGGATCACTAAAGCTATATGAATACACACGTGTATAAGTATCGAATCACTGATTACGTACTGGGTTTTATGTCTCACCTTAGCTTACTTTGTATGTTTTAGGTCATGGTTTACTGTTTAAAGCCTTAAACTGTGTTTATCTTGTATTCTGATTAATCTGATTAAGTATTACTAGTATTTCATGTATTATTATACTTACTGTGTAATAATAAGTAACTTTCCAAAAATAGCAGGTTTCCAAAAATAGAAAGTTTCCAAAAATAGAAAGTTTCCAAAAATAGAAAGTTTCCAAAAATAGAAAGTTACCAAAAATAGAAAGTTTCCAAAAATAGAAAGTTTCCAAAAATAGAAAGTTTCCTAAAATAGAATTTACTGCTTAAAATAGATTAGTTTCTAAAAATAGAAAGTTTCCAAAAATAGATCAGCTGCCTTAATTAAATAAGTTTCCATATATAGAAGGTTTCCATGATTAGATTAGCTGCCTGAAATAGATAGATTTCCATATATAGAAGGTTTCCATTAATAGATTAGTTTCCTTATTTAATTAAGTTTCTATAAATAGAAGTTTCCATATTTTGAATTAAGCTGGTTACATAAGCTAACATATAAGTCTAAGTGTTTAAAAGCTTATTTCTTAAGTCATATGATATAGTGTATAGTTTAATTATTATTTCATGTATTTAATTAAACTATAGGTTAAGCATTTTAATTAAGTATAACATGTTTTAATTAAAATGGAATAAAATACTTAGGTTAAAATGTGTATTATTATGTATTAATAACATAACCTAAGTCGTGTCCAAATTAATTAATTATAAGCATGTTTTAAATAATTAATTAATTATAACATATAACATAAAATACTTAGGTTAAATTAATATCATGCTAAATTAATAATTAAAAATAACCTAAGTCATGGTTTAATTAATATCTCATGTTATTAATTAATTTATATCCTAAGTTCATAATTCATAAATTTTAACATGTAGCATAAATCATGATTTAACCAACGAACCATGAATCGGGCATGAACTCGACACCGTACCCCGAGCCAAACTCGGGGTACTTGTGCCCCCTTGTTGCCGTGGGTCCCACATGCACCAACCAAGACCAACAATGGTCTTGGTGGTGGCGGCTAAAAGCAAACCGAACCCCCCCTCGGGTTGGTTATGCTAGGCGGCCAAAACAAACACCCTTTTATATCGTCCTTTGATTTTAATTCACCCCAAAACATGTTAGATCAATGTTTAATTATCATGTTTTAATAAGAATAATAATAACATGTTCATGAAAATAATCAAAGATTTAAAAGAATTAAAAAGAAAGGTTTAGAATGATACCAATACGTAGCTTGAAAGATGATGAACAAACACGGTTTATAGCAATGATTTTCAAGATCAAAATCAATCAACAACCACCTATGGTGGTCCTATGGGTGGCGGCACAAAGAGAGACCAAGAGGAGGAGAGAAAACTTTTTTAAGTTAAAAGTTATTTTGCTTGAAATGTAAAAATGAAAAACATATTTACCATAACCCCCCGTTTTCTTGTAAAAGTCAATGGGCTAAGCCCATTTTGGTTAGTGTGTCGTGGGTATGGGGCCCCACATGGGGTACCCGTACCTTTTCTCGTGTCCCGATGTTTCGTGTTCGTTCGTGGTTAAACGTGTTCGTGTTTAAAGTGTTTCTGTTTATTTTATCATGTAGTTTATCGTAATCTTAACACTCGTAATTATATTATATGTATTTACGTAATTATTTTAGTTCGTATTTTAAATGGTGATCATGATTTAATTATGTTCACGTGACATATTTATTAACTGTTTATCATGAGTTCGTACGTAATCGATACTTATCATGTCATACACGTATGCACTTGCTTGACTATTTGCACATGAATGTGATCAATACTAAATAAGGTAAGTTTTAATCTAGGACGTACGATCTTAAGGGCACTATTCATGGTAAAAGCATGCGGGTTTTACAATTCTTCCCCCCTAAAAAGAATAATTCGTCCCTGAATTATAGATAAAGCAAACTGGAAAGAAGTAACATACCCGAACTCAAAATATGAAGTGAGGGTAAGAAGCCCGGATAGACTCCTCTGTTTCCCAAGTGGCTTCCCGCTCGGAATGGTCCCTCCAAAGAATTTTGATGAATGGAATCGTCTTCCTTCTCATGACTCGTTCTTGCCTTTCGAGCACTCGTTCGGGTTCCTCTATAAAAGTGAGATCTTCACGTATCTGTTCCAGTTGATACTGAACCATGTGAAGGGGATGATACTTGTACCCTCTGAGTAAGGACACATAGAACACGTTATGCACGTGCGAAAGCTGAGGAGGTAACTCCAATCGGTAAGATACTTCACCGATTCGTTCAACGATATCAAATGGTCCGATGAAACGAGGACTGAGTTTCCCTTTGATCCCGAAGCGTTTAACACCACGTGCCGGCGAAACCTTGAGGAAAACGTGATCTCCCACCTTAAAATGTATGTCCCTACGATGCTTATCGGCGTAACTCTTCTGACGTGACCGTGCTTCCTGCAGCTTCTGTTTAGCTACTTCGATCTTCTCATTGGTCATTTCTATAATCTCTGGTCCTTCGAGTGATCGCTCTCCCACTTGATCCCAGCAGATTGGAGCGCGACACTTCCTGCCATACAACATTTCGAAAGGAGCACATTTGATACTTGCGTGCCAGCTGTTGTTGTATGCAAACTCGACCAAACAGATGTAATCGTCCCAATCCCCTGTCCATTCCAACGCACACGACCTTAACATATCTTCCAATGTCTGAATTGTTCGCTCCGACTGTCCGTCCGTTTGAGGATGAAAGGCCGTACTCAGCTTAAGTTGTGTACCCCAAGCTTTTTGCAGACCTTTCCAGAATCGCGACGTGAAACGAGGATCTCTGTCTGAGACGATGCTGGAGGGAGTACCGTGGAGTCTCATGATCTCCCTTCTGTAAGTATCTGCGAGTTTACTTACCGGATCTTCCTTGCGTATCGGTAAGAAATGAGCTGATTTGGTGAGTCGATCAACAATGACCCAAATAGCATCGTGCTTCTTCTTGGTAGGCGGAAGACCGGTAACAAAATCCATGGTGATTTTGTCCCACTTCCACTCTGGAATATCCAACGGTTGAAGAAGACCGCCCGATCGCTGATGCTCAATCTTAACCTGCTGGCAGGTAAGACATTTGGAAACATACGTGGCTACATCCTGTTTCATACCACTCCACCAAAAGTACTGTCTGATGTCATGGTACATTTTTGTCGACCCAGGATGTATAGAAAATGGGGAGCTGTGAGCTTCAGCTAACAATGCTTCTCGGAGTTCTTGATTGTCAGGAACACAAAGTCTCGTGCCCTGCCAAACGATACCGTCTGCGTCCATTCTGAATTCTGTCTGCTTCTCCAAATTCTGAATTATCGCCCAAATTTCTCCATCATCCTTCTGCTCTTCCTTGATCCTAGACAGTAACTCAGGTTCTACTCTAAGATTCGCCCAGTATCCGTGCTGCCCACGTACCATGATTTCGATGTCTAGCCGCTCCAAGTCTCTTATGTTTTGTTCCTTGATTTCTATGCCGTTGATCATTCCGGACTTTCTGCTGAGTGCATCTGCTACTACATTAGCCTTCCCGGGATGATACTATAGGTTAATATCATAATCCTTCAACAGTTCAAACCATCTCCTTTGTCTCATGTTCAATTCTCGTTGAGTGAAGATATACTTCAAGCTCTTGTGATCCGTGAAAATGTCGCATGATTCTCCGTATAAGTAATGCCTCCATATTTTCAATGCGAACACCACTGCAGCAAGTTCCAGGTCATGCGTAGGATAGTTTTCTTCATAGGGCTTAAGCTGCCGTGAAGCATACGCGATCACTTTCCCATGTTGCATGAGAACACAGCCGAGTCCCTTCCCCGATGCATCGTTGTAGATGTGAAATCCACCTGTACCAGATGGGAGAGTAAGAATAGGTGCAGATACTAACTTCTGCTTTAGGTCTTCGAAGCTCTTCTCTCGTTCTTCCGTCCAGACGAATTTCTCTCCTTTTCGCATCAGTTTGGTGAGAGGTAGTGCCAAACGGGAAAAGTTCTCCACGAATCTGCGGTAATATCCAGCTAAGCCTAAGAAACTGCGGACTTCTGTCGCTGACGTTGGTCTTGGCCATTTAGTGATAGCCTCAACCTTTGCTGGGTCCATAGTGATCCCTTCTGCTGGTACAATGTGACCTAAGAATGCCACCTTGTTTAACCAGAACTCACACTTGGAGAATTTCGCATACAGCTGCTTCTGACGAAGAATCTGTAGTACCGTACGGAGATGGTCTTCGTGTTCCTCCGTGGACTTTGAGAAAATCAGGATGTCATCGATGAATACAATGACAAACTTATCAAGGAATTCGTGGAAGATTCTGTTCATCAGATCCATGAATACTGCTGGAGCATTAGTCAGGCCGAATGGCATGACCACAAACTCAAAATGGCCATAGCGGGTACGAAAAGCAGTCTTGGCAATATCCTGCTCTTTAACCCTTAGCTGATGGTAGCCTGACCTTAGATCGGTCTTTGAGAAGTGTTTGGCTCCTTGAAGTTGGTCAAACAGATCATCTATACGTGGCAGTGGATATCTATTGCGGATGGTAATCTTATTAAGTTCACGGTAGTCTATGCAAAGTCGCATGCTGCCGTCCTTCTTCTTAACGAACAAGACCGGTGCGCCCCATGGAGATGCGCTTGGTCTAATGAACCCTCGTTCAAGAAGTTCCTGTAGTTGGTCCTTCAGTTCTTTTAGCTCTATAGGAGCCATACGATACGGAGCCTTAGAGATTGGTTCAGCTCCTGGAACAAGGTCGATGTTGAACTCCACTTCTCGTGCAGGGGGTATGCCTGGAAGTTCAGCTGGGAAAACGTCTTGAAATTCCGAAACTACGGGTTGATCCTGAATCGATGGGGATTCAGCATCCATGTCGTGAACCGTAGCTAGATAACCCTCACAGCCATGTGACAATAATGCACGTGCTTGCAAGGTAGATATGACTTGTACAGACCGTCCGGGTATGAACCCGTTATGAATGTACTCTGGTGCATTAATGTCGCCGAAGATCACCCGATATGAGTGGCAGTCTATGGTAGCATGGTGCTTGGATAACCAGTCCATGCCGAGAATCATATCGAACTCAATCATGTCTAGGGGAAGTGCATCTACTGCACGAACTTTATCGTCAAACTCTAGAGGAAGACTCTTGTATGCATGAGTTATTAATACAGAGTCCCTCAAAGGCGTGGAAATGGTAAGCTTATTTTCTAATGGCAAGGGAAGTGTCCTGATGTTTTTGGCATAAGTAGTGGAAATAACTGAGTGAGTGGCACCCGTGTCGAAAAGAACACATGCAGCTTGGCCGTACAAATACAAAATTCCAGTAATGGTACCTGTAGATTTGTTTGCCTGATCACGAGATGTCGTGCAGACACGCCCAGTGGTAGGAGGCGGCTTAGTATCAGCATGACCTGAGGTACCCTCCATTTCACCCTAACGGCAATCTCTCATACGATGGCCAGGGAGGCCGCACTTGTAGCACGCGTCGGAATCACGACGACATGGGCCAGGGTGTCTGCGATGGCAAGTGCTGCAAAGAGGATGAGTGAATCCTCCAGCAGGAGTCCTTGCTTGCTGAGGGCCTGCTGATGACAAAATGTGTTAAAAATAAAGTATATGCACGAGTATAAGACATATGCATCATAAGATGTTCACCAGTGTTAGCTGAACGGTTAGGCTGCGAACCCCTGTGGTTCTGGTCCTTCCCGTTACCGTGGTTCCTGGTATAGGTTAAAATAGTGTCAGCATGAGAGCTATAACATGAAATCATAAGAAGATGCGTAAATAGTAGGACCTGCTGTTGTTGGAGTGTCCAGCGTTGTTACGGTAATTATCATTACCGCTACGCCTTTCCACAACAGAACGGTCGTTAGTGTGACCGTTTCCTTTGGGCTGATGAGGCTGCTGCTGAGTAGCCGGCTGAGACCGGTCCCCAGTTTTCTGCCTGGAAGATACAGTTTAGAGATGATTATTGAACATATAATAATAGGATGCGGTCTGGTTATCGTTAGAATACGAAATGTTTACCTCTTGTCGGGTCTTTCAGCTTCCCCGAACTCATCTCGTTCCTGCAACATCTCTAGCTTCCTTGCTGCGTCGACCACTTGTGCTACTGTAGTGAACGTAGCACACACCAGATTGTTCGCGACCGAGGTGCGAAGTGCCCACCTAAAGTGGTGTGCCTGCTCCTCAGGAGTACCAGCTGCTGCTCCCAGAAAACCAGCTAAGCGAAGAAAGCGCTGCATGAATTCGTTGCTATTCTCGCCCGCTCTCTGACGTATCCCATGGTACTCTCGCTTGAGCTTGTCCTGCTCTGCCTTGGGAAAGAACTGCTCCATCATTCTCTCCTTGAATTGGGCCCATGTCAAACCAGCGACCCAATCATCACCTCCTTCCGACTGCGTCAAGGCTAGCCACCAGTTGAGTACATCGCCTTCAAACCGGTAGCATGCCAATCTCTCCTTGAATGCGGGGTCACATCCCATAGCATTGAAAATCTTCTCGATATGAGTCAACCAGCTTTCAGCATCGTTGGGGCTATCAGTCTTTTCAAAAGCTCTAGGACGGAGCTTGTTGAATCTTTCCAGCCACACTGCTAGTGTCACTGGGGGAGGAGGAGGAGGAGGTGCCTGATTCTGCTGCTGCTGATTGTTGGCAGCTTGGACTTCAGCACAGATGTCATTCCTCAGTTGAGGAAGCAAGGCTTGCATGACAGCCTGAATTGCAGCATTGAGCTGCTCTTGCTCGTGTGTGAGAACCATCTGACAGTATAACATAAACATATGATTAACAGTTCAAACATAAAATATAACTTATATATATTCATGAAAAAAAAATTTATACTAAAATTTTCACGAGAAAAATTTTATGCAAGAAATTTTTTTTTTGTATGAATGCATGATGCAGTTTTATGAAAACTTTTGATGCTCGAGAGTGAACGCCTCTGGTCAGTTCACTCAAAACAAAAGACATATCGAGGGGACGCCTATGGGTCGGTCCCAAATCTAAAAGTTTCGATAAAACACATGCGACTAAATAGGGCCAGTCCTGTACCAACCATTACTTAGTCAAAAACCCTGTAACAATGACATGTATATGTATGCTTAAAATGATGAATGCTTGAAAATAACTGTCAGTTCTAGGAAGACCGTAGTGACTACCCACTAATCACAGGTTATATTTGAGAGCCTACAGGTCGAAACCTTGGCTCTGATACCATAATTGTAACACCCCATTTTGGAAATGGAATCTTACGCATAATCATGGCGTGTCATCAAAGCATACAAGGATAAATGTCTAAGCATTATTTGACCATAAAAGGGAAATACCGGAATCAAAAATCGGTAACCCCAAAGTAGAGCTCATCACACACAAACATAAATACTGTAAAAGGAAAGGACGAAACAATGTCCATAGCAACTGTATTAAAGTAAAGGGAATGCATAAAGTAAAGAAAGACAGTAAAGCTTCCAGTCCATATGCACGTACGTTTGAGATCTACGAGCGTCCCTGAGTACCTGCCGTTTAGGGAACATGAAAAGGAAAACGGCTGAGCAAGACGCTCAGTGCACGGATGTACAATATAGCATGAAACAGGATAAGCATGTAACATATAACAGCGGAAGACTAAGTTCTGAGTAAACTGGTTAAGTATTAAGAAAACTGGTTTTATAGTTTGAAAAGCCTTATGTTTATCTTATGAAAACTGTTTTAACATAAATATACCATAGCGCATATAGATCATGAAAAGGTCACGTGCATGAATACTTGGAGGGGTGACCTCATCATGCTGATTAGAGGGGATGCCTCTAATTAATATACTGGTTTGGGTAGGAGGGATCAACTCCTTGTGAAGGATGCAAGGCACACACCACATTCACCATGAAATACTGAATAAAACATGTAACTAGGATGCACCCATACGCCCCACATGATATAATAATATGGCCAAAACTGAAAGGGACGCCACGAGCAATCACTCCGCCGTAGGGAAGTCATAACATTGGTGCCTCCAATGTTATGGTTATGGTACCTCCATAACTAGGTGAAACTGGTCATGCTTGTATATGGCTATAGATTATGCTAATTAAACATAAGCAGTTCAAAACAATAAAACAAATACTGGGGAAAACAGTTGGCTGCATACGGGGAAATCCTAATAAGGAAAGAATGTCCATACTGAAAGGACGGGAATCCGTACCTCAAGTCCAGTGAATGAACGGAAGAAAGACTCCTACTTCTGGATCACTAAAGCTACATGAATACACACGTGTATAAGTATCGAATCACTGATTACGTACTGGGTTTTATGTCTCACCTTAGCTTACTTTGTATGTTTTAGGTCATGGTTTACTGTTTAAAGCCTTAAATTGTGTTTATCTTGTATTCTGATTAATCTGATTAAGTATTACTGGTATTTCATGTATTATTATACTTACAGTGTAATAATAAGTAACTTTCCAAAAATAGCAGGTTTCCAAAAATAGAAAGTTTCCAAAAATAGAAAGTTTCCAAAAATAGAAAGTTTCCAAAAATAGAAAGTTACCAAAAATAGAAAGTTTCCAAAAATAGAAAGTTTCCAAAAATAGAAAGTTTCCCAAAATAGAATTTACTGCTTAAAATAGATTAGTTTCTAAAAATAGAAAGTTTCAAAAATAGATCAGCTGCCTTAATTAAATAAGTTTCCATATATAGAAGGTTTCCATTAATAGATTAGTTGCCTTATTTAATTAAGTTTCTATAAATAGAAGTTTCCATATTTAGAATTAAGCTGGTTACATAAGCTAACATATAAGTCTAAGTGTTTAAAAGCTTATTTCTTAAGTCATGTGATATAGTGTATAGTTTAATTATTATTTCATGTATTTAATTAAACTATAGGTTAAGCATTTTAATTAAGTATAACATGTTTTAATTAAAATGGAATAAAATACTTAGGTTAAAATGTGTATTATTATGTATTAATAACATAACCTAAGTCGTGTCTAAATTAATTAATTATAAGCATGTTTTAAATAATTAATTAATTATAACATATAACATAAAATACTTAGGTTAAATTAATATCATGCTAAATTAATAATTAAAAATAACCTAAGTCATGGTTTAATTAATATCTCATGTTATTAATTAATTTATATCCTAAGTTCATAATTCATAAATTTTAACATGTAGCATAAATCATGATTTAACCAACGAACCATGAATCGGGCATGAACTCGACACCGTACCCCGAGCCAAACTCGGGGTACTTGTGCCCCCTTGCTGCCGTGGGTCCCACATGCACCAACCAAGACCAACAATGGTCTTGGTGGTGGCGGCTAAAAGCAAACTGAACCCCCCCTCGGGTTGGTTATGCTAGGCGGCCAAAACAAACACCCTTTTATATCGTCATTTGATTTTAATTCACCCCAAAACATGTTAGATCAATGTTTAATTATCATGTTTTAATAAGAATAATAATAACATGTTCATGAAAATAATCAAAGATTTAAAAGAATTAAAAAGAAAGGTTTAGAATGATATACCAATACGTAGCTTGAAAGAGGATGAACAAACACGGTTTATAGCAATGATTTTCAAGATCAAAATCAATCAACAACCACCTATGGTGGTCCTATGGGTGGCGGCACAAAGAGAGACCAAGAGGAGGAGAGAAAACTTTTTTAGGTTAAAAGTTATTTTGCTTGAAATGTAAAAATGAAAAACATATTTACCATAACCCCCCCCCCCCTTTTCTTGTAAAAGTCAATGGGCTAAGCCCATTTTGGTTAGTGTGCCGTGGGTATGGGGCCCCACATGGGGTACCCGTACCTTTTCTCGTGTCCCGATGTTTCGTGTTCGTTCGTGGTTAAACGTGTTCGTGTTTAAAGTGTTTCTGTTTATTTTATCATGTAGTTTATCGTAATCTTAACACTCGTAATTATATTATATGTATTTACGTAATTATTTTAGTTCGTATTTTAAATGGTGATCATGAATTAATTATGTTCACGTGACATATTTATTAACTGTTTATCATGAGTTCATACGTAATCGATACTTATCATGTCATACACGTATGCACTTGCTTGACTATTTGCACATGAATGTGATCAATACTAAATAAGGTAAGTTTTAATCTAGGACGTACGATCTTAAGGGCACTATTAATGGTAAAAGCATGCGGGTTTTACAAGTATGGTGTTGTTTGTAAATGCAGTTGGGAGCTTAATGTACTTGATGGTGTGTATGAGGCCAGACATAGTGTATGCAGTAAGTGTAGTTAGCAGTTATTTGGCGAATCCGAGAAAAAAGAATTGGGAAGCAATAAAATGGATTATAAAATATTTGCAGGGTACTGTAACGTAGGTTTGGTGTATGTAACAAATCATGGCAACCAAGTGGGCGTAACAAGTTTTTTATCCAGGCTACGCTAAGGATCCTAATAAAGGTAGGTCTCTTAATTGTTACGCATTTTTAGTACAGGGATGTGTTGTAAGTTGGAAGGCAACGCTACAACACGCGGTGGCTCTTTCAACTACAGATGTAGAGTATATGGCCTTTACAGAGGTTGTGAAGGAAACTATTTAGCTAATGGGACTCTTGGAAGAGTTGGGCATGAAACTTAACATCGTAGCAATTAATTATGATAATCAGGACGGGATTCACTTATCACGGAATCATGTTTTTATGAAAGGACTAAGCACATCAATGTGCATTATCACTTTATCAGATAAATATTGGAAGCAAAAACGGTTGAAGTTTTGAAAGTGGGTACTGAACACGATGTTGCGAATGCCTTCACAAAATTGGTACCTGGACGCAAGCTACAATACTATTTGAAGTTTTTTGAGTGTAAGGATAAGCTAATATAGGGTATAAGGTGGAAATTGTTATGTTTTAGTGTTTGTATTAGCATACATGTAGGAGAAGTGTCGAGTTTACAATATAGCTAAGTAATAAGGGTCGTTGGTTTACTTGTGTCCCAAGCCCACCCAATTTTGTTTTCTTATTCTGTTGTGTTTTATCGCTGACTTATAAGTCGGGTAGGATTAGGACTTCCTCCTCATTCTTTATAAATAGAGATGAGGAGGGAAGGGACTCAATGCCATTCTTTTATAACAAACATTAACAAAACTTAATCGTCTGGGTAATACTTTGTGTGTTCTTTTGTATTGAGTATAACATATGCAAGGTGTGCCATCATTTTTCGAGAAGTCAATTAATCCCGTTTCTAGTTTTTGGGCAATTGGTTGCGATTGAATTCATTTAGTTATCGCGTACTTACTCTTCTGTCAGAGTTGTTGATACAAAAGTTGGATGATCCTTATTTAACCTGAACTAGGCTTAATTCGGGTGTCTAGGGCGCTCTTGCACCAAGTAAACTTCGGTTTGGGATCCTGCACACTAAAAGTAACACGCTGTTAGGATTACCGTGGGAACGTATCCCACGATTAGACTCCGGCGTGAGATTAAATAATCGGCTTAGGGTTAACAATTAGTGACATATGATAATGAATGTGATCGTACATTTATGGAACCCTTGGGGGTTCCTTATATAGGCGGAAAACCCTAGTGGGCTTTACCGAAACTTTGGCTCCAAGTAAGAGATAAGTACCATAATTAGTTGATCATTATCTTCTAATTATGGTTAGTGTATATCTTCTAATTTAGGGCAAATCACAATCCTAATTAGGTTATGATTCTCTCTAACCCTTTACCGGACGTACCAGGCCGTGGAACGCACATGACGCATGCGGCCACTGTTCATCCAAGACCCATAGGCTCAAATGACATTACTCCAACCCATTCGTAATGGGCCAGATACGAGTAGTACCCGTGGGCCGGGTTAATGACCCAGTTGAAGAATATACGTCATCAAAAGCTTTGTCATGAGATGAACCATAAAATGAGGTTAACATACGTTTTTTCCTTGTGACAAGTGAACGAAGAACAGATGCGTCATAGTCGGAAAGAGCCTTAGCAAGTTAATCAACCGATATACTATTATACTTTTACAAACATGTTACACATTGAGTATGTTTCTATCAAATTTTCATTTTCTGTGAAAGAAACAAACTTTAAGATCGATCTAAAATTAGGTTTTAAATTATGTAATAATATTGTTTGTCAAGTTAACTAGACATATGGCCCCGTTATGCCACCTGTAGTTCCAAGTCATGAATTAAAATATCAAATCAAAACTCATGCACCATGTATATAGTCTACAATTTAATAACCAAAATATTATGTGGCATTACACGTATGCATTACGTCTTTTTCATCCAAATCAAAACCATTTGTTTGGATTAAAAAAAAGCAGACAAGCTCGTAATTACTAGACAAATCCAGTTTCTTTTGTACATACAAAAACGTATTATTGACGTAGTCATCAAAGGTAAACGAACAACAAGTTACACTACTAGTTCTTTTAAGATTGCTAAGCTAATTTTATGGAAAATCATATTCGGATTGTTTGTAATTTGTAAGAAAAAAATGGCTGTCACAACGGTAATCATGCATGTATTATTACTAGAGGTGAAGCCAGAATTATTAGTTAAGAAGAGCCGATCATACTTAAAGTAACGTAAAAAATATGACAATAATTTATTGGTTTTTTAATAAGCGGGCTCGGCTGTTCTCTTCATTACAATATTGACACATATGTTAGGCATACATTTAGGCATAAAAATTAGTCATGCTCTAACCCTAATACCCATGCATAAAAAGAATCTTGTGAGTCCACCATTATTGATCAAATTTGGCAAATCGTTTCAAAGAAAACAATGCATTTTTTACGTCTTTTAAATGAGAAAAAGACAAAACAGGAGGGTTGGAGAATCAAATTTATTTGTCTTGTTCATCTTTGCATATTGATTTAAAAGAAATATATTACAAAAACGAGTTAAAGAAAAGCTATTAGTAATAATTGTTCCGTATCCAATAAGTACTACGACAATGACGATAAAAATAAAAGGACTGCTTCGATTAAAATGCTCCATATATTGGGCTGGCCCCATAAGGTTCAATTATAAAAAGTTGGGGTGTTAAAATAGTTTTTCTTCATCCAACAAAATGTTATACATAGATATACGAGATTATTGATGAGCTTAATAGCAACCTCATTATCAACCTCAATAACTTTATGATAAGCCGAGCATGAGCAAAAAGCTTCAGTTTTTCATTTCCAAATCGTATATACGAGCTGAGCTTGAATCAAGTTGAAATCGAGCTCTATAAAAATTAAACAAGTTGATCTTTTCATCGACTTCAGCTCGGGATCGTGTCATCCATAATTGCAAATATACTTGCATCCAGGTGTGGGCCTAGGGGTTCTAGGGGTTTACAGAACTCAATGGATGTTTTCTACTTGGTGTTAGTTTTTGTTAAGATATCTTTGAAATGAATCTGATTCATAAATTTTGTGCCACATAAGTATATCTAGTTTTTAGTTAGTCCAAAAAGTACATATATTTCCTTAATTTCTTTACTATTTTTTTAAAAGATATATATATATATTTTTTTTTATTTTTCTTTTATACTAGTGTAACACTAGAGATTAAAAGTAGTCTTTTTATTCTCGAGTTAGCCTGAAAGTAAGGTAGAATTTGTTTACATTTCATCTCTTTTGTACCTTGTTCTGAAAAGATTAGAGTAGTGTCTTTTAAGGACGCAATTTTTAATCATTTAATTAAATATTGGTTTAAATTTAAATATTTAAGAACGTGGTTTTTTAAAGGGCAAATCATAAAGCAAGCGACAAGATTCACATAGTTTTTATTTGCCAAACAAGTTATATGTATATACCGCTAGTTATTTCAAAACGCTTCAAGATGCTAGCAGCTAGCCGCCAAAGATAGTCTTAGTTTATTTCATATATATGCAATTCCTTTATATGTTTTGGAGAACATTGAACATACAATGATAGATTCCAAGTTTTGCATGAGAAGATTAGACGTTGGTGCTATGGAAACCAAATACATCTACAACGGAGGAAAACGGGAATTTATTAGTCGGTTCAGAATATCGAGTTATTCATTTATGATCCAAGGAAGAAACATAAGCTATAAAGTTCATTATTGAGAGTAGCGTATTTGACAAACATAGAGTTGTTATGCATCCAACACATATGCAATACAACTTGTCCCTAATTTTTCTTCTTATAATTGGCAATAATGTTATTATTTTTAGAAAAATTTGTAATTATTCAGTTGACTCTTAAACAACAGATAATAAAATGTGAAATATAAATTTTGTAACAACATAGATAAAGTTTTCAAGTAAAAGAACTAAAAACCTAATACTCTATTTACATGACAAAAAATCTGTGTAAATGATATTTAGCTAAAGAACAATCCACTTCATGTCAATTATTCATCTTATTTTTATCTAATAATTTAAATTAATTCTTAATTTAATCTAACTAATTATAAGTTTCGTGCAATACAACATACATCCAAGCACTTAACAACTAATTTTTAAAAATATTAGCATTAGAAGGTAATCAAATGCATTTAAAACGTCGATTGAACAACATATTATCAGGAGGAGGAGGGGGAAGCAACAAGCATGTCCGCTCAACAGATTTTGAGCACCGCAACGAAAAATCATTAAAAAAAGAGCATCAAGAATTCAACTCGTACAAAGTGTATAAAAGAATCTTAGACGATACAAATTAAAATCCCCAAATAACTCTTACTTTAAAAAAAACAACTAAATTTGTACAATTTTAGTCCCACATCGTTAAAAATACAAACATTTCCTTGTTTACATATACTTGTATACAAACATCATATAAGTTGAGTATAATACATTTGTTGTGCATATGTGCGTTGCGTTCAAATTATTTAAACGCAATGCGGGACTGTGTCTACAATTAATATAAGCCTTCAATTTTTCTATTCTTTACGAACTAACCTCGTAAAACACACGAGCGTATAATATACTTAATAATTCATCTATAAATGCGTATAATATAAACATAATATGATTAACATAATTCAAACTTATATGTAATCTTTAGTTAATTTACAAATGTAACGAGGTCCTTTTGTTGTTATCAAAAATTTTTACCGAAAGCCACAAAAAAAATCTACTCTTATAGTCGTCGTTGAAACATAAATGTTTTTCCTTGTCAAAAATGTATTGTTGTTTTTACAGATTTTCTTATTCGTATAAAGACATCTAATCCAATTTTTATTAAATCAACAAAATTCATCCTTTGAATATTACTTTGGGTTATGCTGATTTTTTGAAGATTTTTTTTTATTTGGTGTTAGATTGTATGATGATGAGTTAAAATTTTGTTTGATTAATCGGTTATAAATCTAAAAATCATAATGGACAAAAATAGTAATAGAAAAATATAAAAAATAAATTGTGACGTCTCATTTTAGTTTTCTTCATAACGGCTCAATCAGTGTTCTTAAAACATAAGTTGATTTGATCAGTTAACCGGTTACACTATGACCCGGTCGAATGATATGACTTTTGTTTTGAATGAAAAACTTGGTTGAACTACCGGTTAATCGGGTGAACAATAACCCAATAGTTTAATTTAATCGATTAACAAAACAGTTTTTAAAACATCGAGCTCATATTACACATGAATATGCTTTAATTACATTTAATCATACTATTTGTACCCAATAATTTCCCAAATCATTAAACAAAGAAGTCATTGTCATTTTCATTTTATATTAATCTGATAAACTTCATTTTCAATAATCAAATGTTGAATCAATCACACATACTCACATTTGAATATCAAATTTCTTGGTAATTACATATTAGCAAACACAAACAAATGTTCTACTAGTATCATATAAACCATATTACTTTTATTTCTATAAGATTATTCGATAACTAACGTGTCGTTTGTTATTATGACATGAAATCTATCTACAATTATAAATCTTCAAACCAAAAAACGTATAAAATTAGTAAAGAGCTACACAATATAAACACAGAAGGATCGATAAATGCTAATTGTCAATGACATACAATATTATATCAAGCAATTATTATGAAATTTCAATGATTGAAACATGTTGATATTACTAGCTAATAAAACGTGATAAGTCAAAGCCTAAATAATTTTATAATCTTAATGAATAATTAATTAATCAAAAAATTAAATATTTTCAAGCCACGGTATAGTATGAAAGAGTTTAGTTTTAATTATTTATCTGAATGTAAGTAAACAAGTTGGTATTTGAATTGTCAAGATGACAAACTTTAACAAGCTATAAAAACTATACTACAAATTGATTCGTCAAAAATACAAATTATAAATATAAACATATATTTAAATATTAAATTACAAAATTATAATTTTTTCGCTGAAAAGGTATGTGCCCACTTAGCACCCCTCGTGTCTTCCCGATACATGTAAGTCGACGAAGTAATTAATTGACTTCGATATGTAAACTTCACATTTGAACCTAGAAGTGAAGTGAGTTTGTTTTTACATATGACACTGACGACGTATATGATCAGATGATATGTGACCGAACGACACGTGTCACACGTCATCATAAGACAGTATGTAAAAAGACTTTTCGCGAAGCCTAAAAGAAGACACCTTGTCATTAAGTAATCTTTCTATCAAACGGATCATAACATAAACCACCTCACCCTCACTCCCAAATATAACGAGATTTGGTCTATTGGGAACAGTAAAGTAATTAGTATAAACACACCCTCATTTATTTCTAACTAATTAACTGCACGCTTAGGCGTTCAAAAAAAAAATTAATTGCACACCTACTTCACTTTTAACACTTTCATTTGATTATCTCATGCTTATTTTCATGTCAGAGCTTTGTCATGAACTGAAGCATAAAGTGACGTTAATATACGTCTTTTCTTTGTAACAAGTGAACGAAGAACAAATCCGTCATAGTTAAAATGATTCTTTACAAGTTAATCAACCAATATAATCTTATACTTTTTTCAAACATGTTACACATTGAGTATGTTTCTATCAAATTTTTTATTTTCTATGAAAAAACAAACTTAAGATCGAGTTAAAATTAGGTAATAATATTATTGGGTACATATATCCCCAAAACATGCTTTAGTTGCATTGTACATTATGCATTGAAAAGTTGTATTTTGGGGAAATATGTAATTTATGAAGTTTTATTGGGTATATATGAAATTATCCCAAATTATATTTATCATTTTTTTTCCAGATTTCATCCATTCAAATTGTAGATCTAACTATTCGATTTCACCACATAACATCTTTTGTTATTTTGTAGTTTAGCGCTCATGGAAATACACTCACGGGCTTTTTGTTCTGATAAATATTTTGTAGTGTAGCATTGATGTGCTACTGAATCAGTTCATATTTAAATAATCCACTACGAAGAAGTAAATTATAAAGGATTTTTTAAAATTAAGTCAGTTTAATTAACTGAAGTAAAATATTACAATATTATAAAAAAAAAAGTTAATCACGATTCCAAATTGATAAATCATAACCATTTTAGAACTTTTTCTTGTGTGTACAGGATGTCGAATACTTTAACGGACTGATAACTCAATTTTTGCCTAGTTAAAAAGTTCTTTCATGTGTGTCTAATCGAATTGATTATTGCCTTTAAGTACGACTCAGTTGTTTTTTGGTGAAACAAATATTTATGGTTGATTTTAAATAAAAAAAATGCAAAGACTTAAAAGTAAATGTCTAAACTAAGTCTAATTAAAAGTAAGGGTGCAAATATTTAAAAACTTTGAAAAGTAAATTAATTTAAATGACTTAAAATTAGAGCGTGACGAAAATTTAATTTGACGAAGTATTAAATTGTAACTTGAAAATCAAACAAAGCAAAATTTAACTTCCAAACCCAAAACCATCGGAATCCACTATCGGAATGCTGTCACCAAAACCATCAGAATCCAGATCGGAATGTATCTGTCGGAATGTATTAAAAACTTCCTATCATAATAATGAAAGTGAAACCTATCGGAATGATGTCTATCGGAATGTTGTTCAGATCGGAATGCTTCAGATCGCAATCCCCAGATCGGAATGTAGCTTAGGAAAATTGGGCAGCACTTCGCTTCAGTGAAGCCTTAAGAGCCGTCGCAATCCCGATCGCAATGTGCGGTCGGAACCTTGATCGGAATAAGGGGGAATTTCAGATCGGAAAGCGCCGTCGCAATGTCCCGTCGCAAAAAGCTGTCGAAATCAAATAACCTTATTCCAAAACCGTCACCATCGGAATGTGGCTAAGTGATACTGTCGCAATGTGGAGAACCCTTATTTTCCTATGAATAGCAAATTCGTAATAAGCACACAGACCAAATAAGCTAATTCTAATAAGCAGTAACCAAAAACTTAAATGAAATGAAGACAAACGAAACAGTAAACTAAAAAGATAAAACCTTTTTGAAATTTAAGAGACGAAACTAAACAAAATGGATTTTAAAAAGTAAAACTTTTAAGAAAACTTTGAAAACACTTTAGTTAAATACCAAATAAGCACATAAGATTGTCAAACTTATGGCTTATTTCGTATGGAAACTTAAAGGGAAAAGAAAAGATGAAACTTTTAATCAAATAAGCAAATGGATTAAGCAAACCTTGCTTAATCCGAAATTTAAACAAACTAAAAAGAAGAAAAGTAGAATGAGATTGATAAAAAGAACTTGATAAAAGGAAAGGTGCAAAGATTAAAGAACACGAATTAAAAACTTACTTGGAATTAAAGGATAATTAAGGTGCAAAGCATGTATTTAAATTTGACATGAAAAGTAAATGACTAGAAATTAAAATGTGGAAGACTAATTGTCAACTTAGCCAACAAAGAAAAAGTGATTAACATCTAATCTATATATAGGGGAGGATTAGGAAGCTTCCTCCCCTCTTTCCTTAATTGCATCATTAGGCCCTTCTTTCTTAATCTTTTTGTTAATTGCACCATTAGTCCTTAAGCCTTTAAATCTTCTTTAATCTTGGACTTATATGACTTTTGGCTCGGGATTTCTTTGAACTCGTCTTTTAATTCTTCAATAAAATAGACTTGAGTTCTTCGGCTTTAAGTAAACTTCCGCCTTTTGACTTTTTCTTCGATAAATCTTTAGAATTGGTCTTGGACTTCCGTTCTTTTTGCACTCTTGACTTCTTGACTTCGTCTTTCATCTTTTTCTTCAATAAAAGCCCGTAAATGCCCGTGTTTTATCCACTTTTCACCATTTCGTCCTAAATCACAACAAAAACACAAACCACGCATAATTCCGACATAAAAGACATAAAATACACGTTTTGGCTCGGTTATTATTGTAATTAAGTGGTAAAGAGGATGGGTGTTTACACACCTATCAAATCCCCTACACTTGACCATTGTAATGTCCTCATGCAATGCATTAGTTACAAAGCAAGATTACACTTTTCATCATAATCAATCCACGTTGGCCTTTATTAAAGAGATAGAAAACTATAAACATTCAAAATAAAGAAATCAAAAGCATACCTTGGGTTTTGGAAATGTCATGAATAATCATCATCCTCAAGTTTTCACTTTCTCCAAACCAAGCTTAAAAACGAGATATTTGTTATTATAAGTTAGTAGACTAACACGAACTCATGTGGGCCAATTATTCACTTAGACTCCCTTATTCCTAGGTGTATCTCTTATATTTTATTTTTGTCTTGAATGATCACGAGGATGCACTGTTTGACTTATTTCGATAGTTAGTAAGGCTGAAAATAAGGTGGGATGATTTAATCAATAGTTAGCTAAAGGACAAAATCTTTTAAAACTGCTTCTCAGGACCTCATAAAGTTCATATCTTGGCATAACTTGCTTCGCGATTTGAGACCTTTCTCGGACCGATATTTGGCAGCGACTTCATACTTCAAATCTTGAGAGACGTTCATGAAATAATGGTCTTCTCTTCATAGTAGGAATTTCTTCACTTGAAGTTTTGAGAGATTCTTCATACTTGGACCACGACTTCACCAAACATGATATTTAGATGAATCATGTGACAACCAGCAATAGCATGAGCACCTGTGTGCAGAGTAAACTTCAACACAACTCTCTATCCATCAGATCGGGCAGGTTGAACAAAGATGCATTGAGGATTGTCAGTTGAGACAATCACCCTATAGCTAAACCAACAAAAGAAAGACCAAAATTAAACAATCAAACCCTTCTATATAAAAAATAAGCAAAATAATAATGAACATCAAAGTATTTAATTTACCCGAGGCATTGGCCATGGACAAGCGAACCTTCAATATTGAAATTAAATAATCAAATGACAAATCATTGCTAATCGTCTCTGCAAATCTTTAAAATAGATGTCACTTTTCGTAGCACCTACTTTTATAGTTCAATGATCAATAAAAAAGATGCATACGATGGAGAAAGATTTCTGTTGAATATGAATATACCCTGGGTATAGGGACATGACCCGAATGATAATTACGGCCCGAATATGGTGCTGACGTGGATTAACTGTTGCTTATGCGGCATATCCCTCCTCTTATATATAATGTAAAGATATATATATATATATATATATATATATATATATATATATATATATATATATATATATATATATATATATATATATATATATATAGATTTCGGTTCAAATGAGAACTTTTTAAAGTTGAAAAAAAAGAACCAGCTAAAATCTCACAAATGACACTCTACTTCAAATAATTTTTAAACGAGATTAACTGAAACAAAGTTTTTAAATAATTTGATGGACTTTCTTTTGAAAATTGACGAATTCTAGGTGATACATCTTGATTTAAGGTGTGATTTGTATCATGTTTTGGTATCGTGTATCATGTTATTTAGTGGTGGTTGTGTATCAAATGTACCATTTTATGTATAAGATATTATCTTGTTGAGATTTTGATGTATGTATATCACATTTTTAATTGTGTATCAGTAATACGTTACACACTAAGTCGTCGTTTATTAGTCAATAGAATGTTAAGTTGTATAAATAATGTATATTTTGGTGTATTATTGGTAATATGATTATGTATCAATGTTTTATTGGTGTTTTAGACTAGTTCTCATTTTTACAACTTTAAAAAAGCTCTCACATTAACCTTCCTCTATATAGAGGGAGGTTATTGTGAGATCAAATTATAAATTGTAAAAATAAGAACTGATTACAACCGTTGGATCTATTCTTTTGTATTAGATGAGATTAAAATTTAATAAATGACATATGTGTAATAAATTGCAATATTAAAGTTTTTATGTAGCACTTTTAATGAACAAGTTAGTTATTTGAATTGATAACTTTTAATAGTTGCCATATTTAATTCATATCATCCTTTTCTTTGAGCGTACATACATCATTTATACGTGTAAATTAAAGCATTTCGAAATTTATTCATATCATATAAATATTAAGAAATCTACAATTTTAGGATTGCAAATTTGCGATGGTGCAATTTTTTTTACAATTACGAACGTTTTGTGTACCATGTTTTTTTTCTATATAACATCATTGCTAGATTTAAAAAAAAATAACATAACTAGGTGATTTTTTTAATCAAAATTTATTATATATAAAATAAGGATATGTTGATACATGACAAAACTTTTTATGAAATGACGAAATGTCGATACATGACGATATACGCTGATACATTGATGCATTAAAATAAGGATATGTTGATACATGACGAAACTTTTTATAAAATAAGGATATGTCGATACATGACGAAACTTTTTATAAAATAAGGATATGTTGATACATGACGAAACTTGTTCGTGTTCCATGTTTTTTTCTGTATAACTTCATTGCTAGATTTAAAAAAAAACATAACTAGCTGATTTTTTAATCAAAATTTATCATATATGAATAATGATATGTTGATACATGACGAAACTTTTTATGAAATGACGAAATGTCGATACATGAGAATATATGCTGATACATTGATGCATTAAAATGTCGAGATACGCTCATACATTGCCATGATGATAAAATTTTCTTATAGATACAATGACCAATACACTGATGCATTACGAAGGATTTTTAAAAAATGATGATACAAATTTTATTATATATAAATAATTTGATACATTCATACATAGATCTAAGAATAATGAAATGTGCAAATCCTTTTTGACGTCGAGAGGATTTCGACAACACATACATTGGTACATTAAATTAAAAATAAATTTTTACGCCGCCACAAAAGTTTCGTTTGCGGGACAATTAGAGAGCGTTTATTTTGATGAGTGAGGGAGAGGAGCAAATGTTGTATTGTTGTGATTTCATTCAAACGAAAAGTAAAAACGAAACTGGTGGTTATAAATTCATGTTATAGATCACCATAAAAGTTGCATTAAATTGCATGAGGCTACATTAATTGAAAATACAAATGTTCATAATACCTTCTTAACTCTATTTTTAGTTTCTACTCTTAATTAAATTTCACTTATTAAATATTGATTGGGTTCTTATTTTTAAAACATTAAAAAGTTCTCATTTGATCCAAAGTCTATATATATATATATATATATATATATAAAGAACCGGGTTGACCCGGCGGTTCAACCGGTTGAACCGGTTGACCTGTGAACCGGTCACTAGACCGGGTCAATTAAAAAACCGGGATTTTAAACATTGCATTTTATTCATGGGGTTAATATACAAAGAAGTTACTAAACTTTCCAAGAAATTCGTCCTAAGGTAACGAACGTTTATTTTGTGTTTCTAAGTTACTAATGTTCATATGACCGGTTGATTAAGTTACCCACTTATCTAAAACGTGATATTTATGTTACTTAACATGAAAAAACAAGACATTTATGTTACTTAACTTATCAAAAAACATGCATTCAGGTTACTCAAATTAACACTAAATTATAGTGATGTATAGTTTAGTAAAGTTTAGTAACTTAGAAACACAAAATAAACGTTCGTTACCTTAGGACAAATTTCTTAGACAGTTTAGTAACTTCTTTGTATATTAACTCTTATTCATGACAATCATTTCTTGATAGTCGCGAACTTTTTACCTAACCACTTCACATGATTTAAGTTTGACAAAGCTTTCCTTTATTAAGAATCAGTCTCTTGTCTATTTGATTTAATAAGTAATTATATGATGTACATTTAAAGTCTAAAGTTAATATCACTAGTCTCTCTATTTTTATAGTTGTTCGTTCCTATCCTATTTAGAGTTTGCTTGTTGGTCATAACAATTGGTCGCGTCGCAGCAAGCATGAGTTGTTAAGGTCGTTGCAAAATATCCTTCGTTTAATGTCATCTAATCATGATGAACACGAGTTTACATTCACGAATGTTGTGAAATTTGATAGGCTAGTATCTATATACATTAATTAGATCTGATACATACAATAAGCTTTATTACTAAAGGTACGCTTCGACTAATTGTAGTCTCAATATATATCAGTTTATGAGTAATGAAATACAATGCCAAAAGTCAAATAGGTTGAAATGCGACAAAGTGAACAGTATATACATTAAGAAAAAATATTATCACTACACCACGAAGTAACTAAAAAACAATTAAATTTTAACTATTTGAATTTATCTTACAAAATATAAAAATGGTATGACCCTACCAACCAAAGAATTGTATAATTTTTTAGCTATAAGAACCATACCTTTCTAGTTTAGTGAGAAGTCTTAGATATAAGATGTCTTGTATTTATTCATTTATCAATTTGGGATAAAGTCACTACACCAAAAGCTTCCTTTCCTAAACTATATTCATGTGATTTAACCATCATAAATCCCCTACATAGACACACACCTCATTGTACCCACTCTTCCGATATCCACACACTGTATCACAATTTTGCATATGAGCGCAGTATATTACAAGGACAACAGACTATAGGTCCTAGAAAATAACTTTTTTCTTTCTTCAAATAATCATGTTCTCACAGTCTTCGGCCTACAAATTCATGAGATTAAGTTTATCACCAAAATTGTAATGCTTTTTTGTACTTTAACTATGAATCCATTATTATTGATGTCAAATGAGCGTTTAATACCGTCCGAATAAAAGGTTATCAACAAGCCGACAATATGCATTAGTAATCTGTCGTGGATCATGATGTTATTTTGTTTTCTAACGACCATCTTTCAAATGCGGTCTTATGTATGCATGATAGATGTCATGTCCATCTGCAACTTCTTCTATCTCGCTCGATAGCTTTTTTTATACGTTAAGTGGTCTATCGAAAGTTGTAACATTACCCTACAAGTCGCAATGTTCCAAGTGAATTACTTATTGTCTGTCGTTTTCTTAACCATGATTTATAGTTTATCATAATTTCTTTTATTGGTTTCTGTTTCGTATTTTTCGTTAGTTTATCAGTTTTGACTTATCAAATGTTATTTCTTTCTTTATTTTATGTTTCACAATTTATAACAAAAAGAAAATTATAAACTCGATGCTTTTCAAAAACTAGAAGAGATAAACCTAAAAATTTAACGATAACCTATCATGCCTTACACAAAGAATGGAGAAAAGACACCGTTTTGGTATGATGAGCCCGCTTACGTATATCGCCACTCTGTCCAAATTAACTTTTGTTTTATGAAAAAAATCAGCACTGTGTCGAGTTTTTATGAAAAAATTGATATGGACGACATACTTTAAAGTGAGTATACATTTACCTACTTTTGCTTCAATTTTTAAGTGAAGCTTGATTAGATACAGTAAACGCTGTTATTAAACGTTGACGAGACAAATTTATACCTTCAATATATATACGATCCAAAAATGTAAAATAGGTTGAATGTCACAAAGTGAAACTAGATCCTGTAATTATATAAACTACTTTCCAATTTGTTTGGTTAGGTCAAACCGAGCAAAGTAATAATAAAACAATAAAATTTCAAGTAATTTGTTTTATCTTATAAAATAAAATAAAAAATGATAAAAGCGTTATGTACGGTGAACCATGGCTAAAGTTTTCGACGAAAACTCGAAGCCAACCACACCGGGGTGGCATTTTCGGACCTCTCCCCGCACGGCCGTGCCACGTTTCGGATGAAAACGCGAGGCTGCGAAACGCAACTCGCGTTTTCGTGATTTTTTTTAAATCGAACTTTCGTGTTTTCGCATTTTTGGACGAAAACGCGGGTTTTTTTTGGCAATTTTTACCTTTTTTTTTTTTGTATAAATAGCTATATATATACTTTCTATCTCATATATAACCATAAAAAACATATAGCTTCAAATTATACATATATATTATGAGTTCTAATGATATGTCTGCTCTTTATGAGTACTACTCTCAACTCGATATGGATTAATATACACAATATATGGTGTCTTTCGAGACTATGGATGCTATGGAAGAAATATAAATCGTGAACGACAATTGGCGGAAGAATAATTACGCCACGGTTATTTTGATGATGAAACCACACCACCTTTGTATCCGGAAGAGTACTTGCACCGAAAGTATCGTATGTGTTATATACTATTAAAAAAATTGTTCATGTTATTTCCACTTATGATGTTAAACATATACCTGAGTACTTTCTGTTTTTAAACAACGCCCCAATGCTACTGGTCGTTTAGGCTTTAGTGCCCTCTTAAACTGATTCGGGTTTGGTTTTTGATTTATTAAGTTTATTTGGTTTTTTGCTTACTCTAGACCGAACCGAACCGTTTATAGGGACCGAATGCAACTATATATGAATCATTTTAAATTATAAACCGAACAGTTTTACTTGAGGATATAAATTACACCACAAAGTACTGTAATTGAAAAGAAAAAAAAATCAAACAATTTGTTTTGTCGTAAAAAGTAAGAACATACCAACTAAATATTGTACAATTATAACATTTAGTGTATACATTCCGCATTTAATATTCATTTTGGTATATATGCTGCTTTCATATTTGTTCATTCTTCTATGTGGGAGAAAAGTAAGAGTTTCCCTTCTTAATCTCTTGATTTTACCCATAATATTATTGTTCTACTCCACTATTATTTGTAATATATTTTCGTAATTCAAATTAGCCATCAAACTTGGAAAAAGTCATAAAAGTATATCATATCTGTAATTTTTTTTGGTCATTCGCATTTTACGTATTCTAAAATGTTGCACGACACTGATTGAATCATGCACGAAATGCTTTATTTCATACGCTAAGGCAAGTCGTGTTAAATGATTAGTGCATAACATCGATGGATCTTCTCTTTTTTTATTTTCTACGAGATATTATAAATCAATATTTTTTCTATTTTTAGATCTGAACATCACTACTCTTTCAATTTTTTTCATTATTCATATATTTTTATGGTTGGCTTCTTTGGTCATATACGCCGCTCGTCACGCCTAGCATAGCGTGAGCTGTTAGAGCCATTGCAAACGTCTTTTGTTGATTCATAAACTTATATTTAGCCATACAGTTTATGGTCATTGCAACATTTGCTCGTGCTATACATCCTCCGCTGGTAAATAACAGCCGACACTATCGACTATGGCACCACTTTTTGAGGGGCCAACCATACGGAGGCTGCTGCGATACACCCTCGTGTTGTCGGGTTGTATTTTTGTTGTATTCTCGTGCCATACGCCACTAGTCTTTTATGTACAAATGTCATTTGAAGCATGTAAATTGTCTGTATACTAAAGGCTTCGGAATTGGGCTATCAATCAGCTATTATCTATATTGTTAGGCCCACCAAAACTAGGATTGCATGGGCTATTTGTTTAGTAATCGGTACAAACATTTGTTACACACAAACAATAACAACGTTAGCAGCAACTTAGTTGTCAAAAGAATCGAGGTCGATCTTATTTAGAACTAAAACAGACAACTATAAGTATCTACAACCAACTAGCCCCGCAACAACCCATTAACAAGATTAACCCCTTATTAAATATTGTTCACAAATTATTAGGGTGTTAAAAAAACTACAAACCGAGTCGGATCGTTCAATCTGAAACCGAAAACCCCAAAACCAGAAAAACACGATTATCACGATACGGTTTTTAACTAGCACGACTTGTTTTATCAAACAGCTAGACACATTTTTGTTACAATCATTGTGAATTGAAATGTTACAAACGTGAAGTTTAGATTCGTGAAAAGTTAACTTTTGTATCGATAGGTAGACTATTGAGAATAACACTACAAAGTAAAAGCAATTTGTTTTATAAAAAAAACTTTAAGAAAACACCTACTTGAATAGTTTTATAACTGGAAATTTTAAGTAAGCGTTTTCTTTAGTTTTATAATACAGTTTTAGTCTTAGACATATATGGACTTCATCTTTTGTTCTTTCATCTATGTGGGAGAGAATCGCAAAAACACATTTCCTCATCTAACTTATGTTGCAAGTAAGTTTGATACCACCATTTGAATCAAAGATCATCAGAAAGTCGACAATAAGTATTTCCAAAAGGGCTATTTTAAAAAGAGGATCAAAAATATATGTGCACCTAAAAAATAGCCCAAGGGACTATCAATTAGCCAATTATCCTATTCGACCTATTCGACCGTTGACACATGGCATTTGGGCTAATGATTGGGTAGTACAAGTGGGACCTCCACAAGTACAACTTGTGTAAGTGTACATGTTATTCGACTACTAGTCACATCCATTATTCGACTCATACTTTTTAAATAAAATATTAAATTTCTATAAATTAATCTCAAATATTTTTATTCGACTTTGACTATAATTTATTCGATTTGTACTTTTTTTTTTTATTAAAAAAATCTTATTTCAATTTACACACCCATATATTTTCATTCTTTTTTTTCTGTTTTCTATCTCTCTCATCATCACCCATATATCTTATTCATCATCTTAAGTACACACAACTCACAAAAGATTCAACATGTATCAATATCACCGCCGTCACCTACGACGGAACCACCGCGGCCAATCCCTCCGATCAATTCAACCCAATCAGATTCGAACGAAAATCAAAAAGGCGTGTACATTAAAGCGATCTAGATGTTTGGAACATCAGTTCATGAAGCGATCTAGATCTCAACTCACAATTCTTAGGCCGATCTAAGGTGGTGAGTGCTTGTGGTTTTCTCCAGCGACGAAACCCATCGGAAACCAAGAAACAACAACTCATAGCCAAGGAAGCTTCGGTCAACATCACTTCCGATCACCGTCATCGCAGATCCGATCATTAAAGATGATTAAGATCAGAGGCGGATCTACGGAGGGGCACGACCCCCCTTGAACTTGTCGGGTAGTGAATCTTTTTCAAAGATTTTAGTGTCTTTCATAATTGTAATCGTGCTGGGAGAAGAAGAAAAAATCGTTTTACCGGCGAAAAATATATGATTGACGGAGCCAACGAGGAAGAAGACTTTGATAAATGATTCTTTCTGTTATTTTTTATCTTTCCGATGTTTTGTGATGGGCCCATTATCTTTTGTCATTGACTGTTCTTAAGAGGGAAAGGTATCATGGCTAGGCTAATACCTCTTCACTGCGCCAAATCAGCGCCACGTCATACCAACTAATCTCTCTCCTCTTCTCCAAAAACACCCCCTTTATCACAACTAGTCTCTCTCCTCTTCACTTGGGTCCCACCACTCACCATTCCCACTCACAATAAAAATTTTGGGCCCCACTTTATTTACCAACGAGCAATGTCACTTTGTGACATTTGACATCCGGCGAGGGGGGCGGTGTAACGGCGAGGGGCGGCGAGCGTGCCACCTAGGCACGGCGAGCCCCCCTCTTTGCCACACCGTTCCCTCTAAGTTGAAGTTTTTGTCACTTTTTTATGTTCTTATACATAGTATTGTAGTAAATTTTACTTTCAATTTAGGTTTCGTACATTCTTAATGTGCTACTATAACACTTATTTAATATGAGATTTTCCGTTTGAGTTGTTTACTTTGACATGTTTCCCTAATTATTATTGTAAAACAAAATGACACTAGTTTAATTGTATTTTTAGCTTGTTGTTTACTGCAGTAAAAAAAATTATGCCCCTAATTATTATTGGTAAAAACTTGAGTGTTGGTAAAAACTTGATTGTGTCCAAGGCATATCACTAAAAAAATTACTATGGGCGCCCATATACAAATGGGTTTAAAAATGTTTTTTTATTAATAGTACAAGTCGAATAATAAGATAATACAAGTCGTATAATTAAAGGAATAAAAAAAGATTTATTTGGGAAAATATTTTTAATTTTTTATTAATAAAAAGTACGGGTCGAATAATATAATAGTACAAGTCGAAGAACTAGAGAATATATTTGGGAAAAAGTTTTTTTTTATTATTAAAAAGTACGAGTCGAATAAAATATAGGTCAAAGTCGAATAACAAAACTATTTGGTATCATTTAATAAAATTAATATTTTATTATAAAAAGTATGGGTCGAATAATTGATTTGACTTATGGTTAAATAGCAAGTACACTTACATATTTTGTACTTGCATGTACTAGGTGGGCCATACTACTACAAACCAATAATTACTACTCATTAGCACAAATGACATGTGTCAATAAAATATGAAGGTCGAATAGGTCGAATAGGTCAAATTGGGTTAATTAGTTAATTTTGTTTTAAGAGGTCCTTTTTTTTAGTGCGAGGGACCTTTTAGTCCTCTTTCCAAAATAGCCCTTTCCAAAAACATGTGTTATCGATCATTATGTTATTTTGTTTACAAAATATCACATATGTCTTACAAAAACATCTAACATTTGAACAAGAGTATGTTTAGTCTAAGGGATCTTTCAAATTTGGTCTTATCCGTACATGATAAGTTTCATGTCGGCTTACAAGTACAATCATTTCGACTACGACTTCTTGATTCTACTTCACTCGATAAATTCTAAAGTAAGAATTACTACTTGTTTAAGCAGCCTAATGAAAGTTGTAATATCATGTTAGTCGTGTAAATATCATTATCATATATCTAAAGCACTCATAAGCAGCTACTTTTACTGGACTACTCATCTATCCCAATTGCAAGGACCTAATTTTTTCAAGAGTTAAGATTTGGTTAGGAAACATGTTAGTACTCAAATCTTCTTGGCTTTCTTTCATGACCTTTTGACCTACTATTATTATTAGGGTGAAGCCTTTAATAGTACTATCACTTGTAATGCTTTTTCGTTCTTCAGTTAGCTATGATTTTACATGTAAACATTTTTTTATTGACTGATTAATTTACGAATTCTGATTTCTTAATCGGCTAACTCATCGGATTTAAGTTTTTTTGGTAACCATGATTTCTGACCTTTTAACCGACTAATCCGCGAAGTTCGGATCCATCATCACACATACTCAAACCAAGTAATCATCACACATACACAAGCTAGGTATTACCATCGGTATTGATATTAAATGATCTTTTTAACATTTTGATCAAAGATTTATCTTTCAAGTTGCTTAACCATCATAGATCCGTTGCATATACAAACACTTCTTTCTGCTTACCATCGAGTCTACTTATTCCAGAAACCTACTCTTCCGAAAGATTGAAGTTTCAAACCTGGCGGTATCACCGTTTAGGAAAAACTGCTTTCATGCGGTCTCTTTCTTTTTCGGATGAAGGTGAGTGGCAAAGTCTGGTTCAACTAAGGAGTATCCCCTAGACAAATCAATAGAAAATGCTACAAGCCGTTGTTGTTCTTTTGACGATGAACCACTCCGGTATGTGATGAAAAATTATGTCTTGAACACAGTATATTAAAAGGAAAGAATACTATACGTCCTAGCAAATAAGCTTTTTTCCTATGGTCTCTTGGTGTTCGGTAAACTTTAAAGTTTATCACCATACATACACATAACAGATAAAGTTCTCCTGTTAAGTGTAATACTTTTGTGCTTCAACTAGTGATAAATCCATTATCATTGATGTCAAATGAGCCTTTGATACCATCTGAATCGAAGATCATCCGCAAGTAGGCAATACGTATTACCGATCTTATTTTGTTATCATAATATCATATATGTGTATGTCTTGACTAAGACTTCTAACATAAGAACACAATTATATTTAGTCTCGCGACAATCTTTCAAATTTGGTCCATTGCATACATAATCAGTCGCATGTGGATCTACAAGTACAATCACTTCGACTACTACTTCTTCTACCTTTATCTGATATATTCTTAAATAATACAGTAATTACTTAGTTGAGATACTTTAAGTCGCCTAATGAAAGTTGTAATATCAATTTAATCGTAAGACAAATAGTGTGCAGAGAAGTATAAATTTTACGATAGTTTATTTTTTAAGTGATGTTGTGACGTGCAACGTAGCAATCCTCGTTAGAATTACATCAATATATATGTCTAGTAAAAGTTTGATCGTATAGGATTTAGTACCTTGGGAGATAAATAAAGTCATTTTTTTGATAATAGATGTGTTTGAGACTATCTTTGTGATTTTTAAGAGACTTAAATTTGGAAAAAAAAAATCATTTAAATTTAACATAAGAGAGAATTGCAAAAATAGTCTTTGTGGTTATCCGGGTTTAACAAATACATTTCTTTTACTTTTTTTCTCGGGTTTAGTCTCTGTGGTTGTGACTTATAACGGGTTTGGTCCCTTGACCAAATGGTCTGTTAGTTTGACCGTTAAGTGTTGGTTTAGAGTAGGGCTGAGCATCGGTCCGGGACCGGACCGGACCGGCCAAGACCGGACCGGACCGAGGACCGAAATGGTCCGAAACCCCGGACCGAGACCGGACCGAAATAGTCCGGTCCGGTCCGGGTTGGTCCGGTCCGGTTCGGTCCTCGGTCCGGTCCGGTCCTATTAGACATATTTGACGTAATTTTGGTAAGACCGAACCGGACCGGACCGGACCGACCGGACCGAGGACCGAATTCGTCCAAAACCATGGACCGAGGACCGGACCGAAATTGCTCGGTCCGGTTCGGTCCGGTCCGGTCCGGTCCGGTTTTCCGGTCCGGGTCGGTTTTGGGTCTGCCGTGCTCAGCCCTAGTTTAGAGGGTTGAAATGACATAAATACTCTTTTACAAATAGTCCTGTGGTTTGTAGGATGTAACAAATTTAGTCTCATAATCTTTTTAACTTTTCATTTATTCGAATATTTAAAAAAAAAATTGAAATATTTTTTATAAAAAGGTTTCGAGTGTGTTAAAAAAATTACCAAAAAGTTCTTTTAAAATATAAATTTAAAATGTTTTATTTATTTTTGTAAATTCTCGAATGTCTATAAAATATAAAAATAATAAGAACCTACCACCCAAAGAATTGTCTGAATCTTCGTGTTTTAGGAAAACATTATTTCCAATTTTATGGTAGGTCACAAATATAAGTTGCCTTTATATTTGTTCATTTATCTATGTGGGAGAAAGTTACCACACCAAAAGTCTCCTTTCCTAAACTATGTTCAAGAGCCTTAACCACCGTAATGTCAGCACCGACTCTACTTGATTCAGAAACACAATCTTTCAATATGCACAGGTTGTATTACAGTTTTTCATATGTGACATTAGGTTGTACATAATATATTACAAGTATACAACGTACATTTAAAAAAAATATCAGCCATTATATGATGGTAACAATTACATGGACCCAGTAACAACATTTGTTTATTAATTAATTCACGAAATTTAAGTCGATCACCACATAGATTTTTCTTGTTTATAATACTACCAATTGTGATGAATCCATTATAATTGATGTTAAGTTATTGTTTGATGTTAGGGCTGTAAATAAACTGAACGTTCAGAGAATTGTTCGTCGATCGTTCACCAAAAAATTAATTTATGTTCGTTTATTTAATAAATAAACGAACACGAAAAAGATTTTTGGTCTGTTTAATTAAATAAACGAACGTGAACAAAGGCTTCGTTCGTTTATTTACGTTCGTGAACGTTCGATTATGTCCTTCCGGTTACGTTCATTTACGTTCAATTAATATCCCAAATATTAAAACAAAACTATATAACAAATATTTTTAAATGTCTAACAATAATATATTACTAATATAGTACTTGGTTACAAAGTATTTATAGTTTCTCTTAAATTATACATTAGAGCTAGAAATTAAAAGACATGGCTACTTTGATTAAAAAAAAAATTTGGGATATGATGATTATATAAGTATATAAGATGATGATATGGATCGTTTAAAGTAACAACTTTAGTTACACGGACGTTTAGCCCGTTTACATATATATATATATATATATATATATATATATATATATATATATATATATATATATATATATATATATATATATATATATATATATATATATATATATATATATAGATTTGCGTTCATATGGTGAACACTCCTAAAATACATTACAATAGGCACCAATCAAAACTTGACACATTAATTTTTTATTTAAGAAAAAGCTAAAATTAAAATTATATAATTAATAAACTGTGAAGGGTATACTCGGTATTTTTTATTCTTTCCAATTCTTAATCATCAAATCAAGATCCACCAGAACTTTTAGATCTAATTTCTCGTCATCTAAAAAAATTCATCTTCCATTTTCTCTCAATCAAAATCTCTATTTAAAGAAACCAAAATTGCAAACGTTTGTATCATAATTAATTCCGAGCAAGTTTTACAAGATGTACGTAACTCATTTTAGATCTTTACATTTTAAGAGTTAATTACAATAAAGGTTAGTTAATGCTTGTTCTTGGTTTTGTAATAGTTTTATTGAATTAATGGAGATCATGATCATTGCTTGTTGATTGGATATACTTAAATCCGACTGGGTACTTGCTGATGTTCAATCAAGCGGTTATGGACAACGAATCTGGTTAGAGGTTTCGAACGTGATGGTCTAGGTGGTACACGATCTACATCAAATAACTATGTAAAAACGATCTACCGCTACTCCGTCTATGCTGATCTCGTCTACCGGATACTATGTATGAAAAAACGTTCCTAACGCGGCTATCAAGAAGGTGATACACGCTACCAGTTGAGTTTTTTTTTCGGCCAGGTAACGACAATGTCATTATTTTCAGTTCGGCCTTTTTTAGATTATGGGAATTGCGAATAAATGATATTAGTTTTAATATTATAGTTTATCACTTTTTTTAAATAATATGGATTTATAAGTTTTTTTAGATTATATCTTATCAGTTATGAGATGGTGAACTTGTGATAAAGATGGGTGGTTCGAGGTCCTGTAGTAGATTGGTTATTGTCGTGTATTTATTTGAAAGACTTGTTTTGAAGGGGTGGTTTAAGGTGGTTAATGTGAGAAGGTGGTTAAAGGTCGGGTTGCTACCATGTAGCAATATTTGAGGAATGGTGGTTCGAGGCAGAGCACTTTTAAATTAGTTGTAAAGTTGTCAAGGAGAGGTCATGTATGCTGTCGCGTTAGAATATAGTCGGAAGGCCTTTTGCCAAGTTTGTTTCGAATTCATGTGCGAGATCGAGTAGTTTTTATATGGTCGTGTCAAAAGGTTAATTTTATTGCTGCCAATAAAGTCGATAGTCGTGGTTTTTAGACAAATCATTGGTGTATTACCGGTATGTATCAGATCGGGTATCTATATGTACAAGATACTTTAGTCTTTTGTATTAGTTCGAGTATATGTATCAGATGATTTGTATCCGTTCAAGTATATGTATCAGACAATTTGTATCAGTTCGAGTATATGTATCAGACGATTTGTATCCGATTTTATGTTTCTGTACCAGATGGATTATACCAATGAAGTTTTTTATTTTTGTTTTGGATCATACCAGTGAATATAAATCTCATTGTATTCGATATGTGCATTTTGGTGAAATGGGCTTGAAAGTGACTAGCAATAGTTTGTATCAATGTATCAACAAATTTGTGATACGTTAGCATGTGATAGTGCTTTCATATTTGCCACATTTTATATCCGTTAGTTTTTTCCACTACTTTGGTTCAATTATTTCTTATGCATCATGATTTTTCTGGTAACTAGTTGTTCACGCATCAATTATTTGATGCAGATTTCAATCTGATAAAATAAATTCTAAACAAGACAAATATAGAAAATAAACTAGTGCATGATAGTAGAAAAATAGTCAAACATATGAAAAATAAATTCCAAAACAAAAACAATATTGAATGCAGATTCTGCAAACAGAATATTACGAATGAAATGCAACAAAAGGGGAATGATGCATTGTATAAAAAATGCCACAATGTAGCTGTTATTTACAAAAGTGCCATTAATGGTTTTATTTAATTAAGATTCTAATCTCATTCATAATGATTGATCTAATGGTCCACAAGTGTGCCTATTATAACTCATTTTAAAGTGTGCATCACAATAACACCTCCCTATATATATATATATATATATATATATATATATATATATATATATATATATATATATATATATATATATATATATATATATATATATATCATCGTTTACGTTCATTTATGTTCGTTCGATTACGTTCGTTTAAGTTATATGAACAAACATAAACGAACATGAACAAGTTCAAATTTAAATAAACGAACATGAACAAAAAATTTTGTCCGATTAACCGTTCTTGTTCGTTTATTTGTTCGACTAAAATTAAATAAACGAACATGAACATACCTCTGTTCGTATACGTTCGGTTCGTTTACAGCCCTATTTGATGTACATCTTAATCAAAGATTATCGACAAGCCGACAATAGGTATTACCAAAACTACGTGGCGTGCATCATGATGTTAATTTGTTTTCATATGATCATCTTTCATGCATGATATGTTTCATGTCCATCTACAAATTCTTTTATCTCGCTCGATAACTTTTTTTTATACATTGAGTACCAAAAGTTGTAACATTACTCTACAACTCGCTCTGTTCCAAGTGAATTACTTATTATCCATCGTTTTTTTTAACCATTGTTTCTGATCTTTTAGCTGAGTAAAAAGGAAGGATGATTGATGATGAATGATGACTTGATAGTTTTTCTTTTGTTACATCTGTTACTTTTTTTCGTTTTTTTATTGCTACATAATGCCTCAAAGATTATATTGGCTTTCATGCTTTGACATTTATGTTGAATTCCATAAGACTTTTATATTACCCCCTTAATACAATAAGGGGAATTGAAAAATACATGATTAAAAAACAATATAAATGTATGTGAGGGGAGGAATATTTAGACTATGTATCTGCCGTTCGATTTCCTCCCTCCCCTGTTCATTGGTATGGGTTCCAACCCAATCTACATCTAAACCGTTTGATTGTTTGGAAAACTGTTCAGCAGTATGGGTTCTTTCTAAAACCCCTTTCTAGCCATTGCATATTAATCTTATCCTCATACAGGTTTTAAAAAAAATCCTCTCTCTGACTACCTACTCTCTCACTAGCCTGAAAATTCTCTTTGATCTGGATTTTTTTCGTGTTTCATGGTGTTTTCAGGCCGATCGTTTCCCCTAATCTTTGATGGGTTGGTGATGGTCGGGATTGTCGCCCCTAATCTTTGATGGGTTGGTGATGGTCGGGATTGTCGCCCCTAATCTTTGATGGGTTGGTGGATGGTGACGATAATGATGATGTTCAGATCCCTAGGCTGAAGGTGACAAATTCTTTATACATTTTTTTTAAGTTTACGAATTACTACGAGTTATACATATAGCTAATTTGAATTTAGAAATTAGAAATTAGATTTTCGACATGATTTGGGGGTTCTGTTAATTTCATTTTTTTAATAATTTTTATGGCTTTTTGTTAATTACTCCGTATGTGTTTTGTTTTGTGTTTTCTTCAATTCTCAGGGACGAGTCTCCGAATGTAATGGAGGTAATGTTCTTTTACCAGAATTAAGATGTCTATTTTTTTAATTTAAATAGCTGACAAATGTAATGTATGATTGATTTCTAATATTTTGTAACAGTGGAAGGGATGATCAGAACACATCTTGATCAAGTTGCAGAAAGAGTAGTGGTTGTTACACCTTGAGTGAGCCATCAATGAATCTATCTTCTTGAAAAAGTGTGAAAATCCATAACGTACGAAAACTCACCTTTCAATTTCAATTTTCATTATAGGTCTATGAATAAATTTTTTTGATGTAATTAATGTGTATTAATGAAATTGGGGTATGTAATTAATTCTAGATATAAAACGTAATTTAGGGGAATGAATTAAATTAAATTAGTCTTTAAGCTTTATTATTTTGGACTTACCATGTTTGATTATTTCGTCGTAATGTGTCTCTTCTTGCGTGGTTGTAGATTGCTTGCTGAGAGTGGGGTGGTTGCCGAATAAACGCCAGGTTAGTGCGGGTTAGGTTACTTTGATTTTTTTATACAGAAACTAAGCAGTCTTCTGTAGACTTGCGTGTTGTTAAACATTTCATGTTCGTGCTTTGCGTGTTATTCTAGATGTTATTTATTTTCAAGCAAATTGCAACTTACCTACATTCACTTTTTATGCCCCATACAACCATCTTTCACTGCCAATGATTCAACATAAATTACATGAGAAATGTCCGCAAATGCAAAATTTCTTTTGGTTAAGAGTCATGACAACAAACTCCTAATCTAAATTTTTTTTTATTGTACATCGATACTTTCAAAAAATTATACCCTCATGCCGTTTTTCAAAACTAATTCAAGATACAAACTTGATGTAGTGATTTGATTTATAATTAAAATGTTAATAATCTATAGAATTAATTATTTATCTAAAGAATCACATTTGCCAGATGCAGATACACTTAATTTTCATAAATCATACAAATACCCTTTAGCCCGTCAATAATTCAAAGAAATCATTAACGTGACATTTTGAATGAACTTATTTATGAGTAGCACACTTCTGAAAGAGGTTATTGTAGTTGTAGTTGTGTGTATAAGTTTTCCTTTCTAAGAAAAAAATGCACTGTATGTTGTAAGTACTAATTGTTCTCTACTCAATTACCTGAGAATAGCTTAGTTTTGGATTTTAGTTGTATTTTATACCCCGTGGGTCAAATAAGATAGCTAACATGGAAATGGGTAAAATATGTGACCATGTGAAAGCTGTTAAAAGTCTCACTAATAAATTCATATGCTCAAACCTTTTTTGGTGCCTGATCAATTATGGCTTATTTAGTTTTCTGCTTATGATTCATAAGCTCACATTTGGGGCTTAATTTGAAACTTTTTGACCTATGTCATAGTAACATATAAAATCCTTAAAGGTTCTAAACAAGCCACAACAAGTGAGCTTATGAAATATAAGCCGAAACAAACACCCCTATATGATTTTGGTTATTAATGTTTTTTATTGTGATTATACAGAAAGCCAAGATTCAGATATGCCTGTTTGAGCAGAAGGATTTGCATATCGAAGGCTGTATCATCGTACGTCTACCTTACTAGCTTTAATTTTCACTCGGTCGCTAATTATTTATGTCATTAAGGGGTGTTTGGGATTGAGCTTTTGAAACTGTGAATTGAAACAAAGGGTAATTTTTTTAACTGTGGTATAAATGTGTAGGAAAACACTTAACTATTTTGATTTTTTATGCTGTTTTGCTATATAGCAAATTAAAATCCTAAACACCCTTTGAATGTTGGAAGCATTTTGAAACTTAGTATTGAAACCAGGTTTCGGTTATTATGACTGATTATTTTGCTTACTGTCTTTTTTTGAAGTGGGGTGTGGGGATTGCTTTTTCTGGTTTTTATATATGTGTATAGCCTAGACACAAAACTATTTGAGATTGAAACAAGCAGTTTGAGAGTTGCTTTTAAACTGCTTCTATTTTTACGATTGTTTCACCATGTGTTTAAATAAGTGCGCCTTGCACCTCTTGAGAGGTGAGACAGTGGCCTGATCGCATCACACCCCTAGGCAAAGAAATTACAAAAGGCAGCGAGGCACATGCTTCAAGGTCACTTTAGCTTAGGCACACCTTGATTGAATATGCATTCGGTTATTTATTCGCATAATTTCCTTTTTAAATGATTATAACTTGGTGGTATATGAAGGTAGGAGGCTGTTGAGTTGAATGAGACTGAAAGTAGATTGGAGGAATAGTAATGACATCCTCACAGCCTTGATATTTATCCAGAAAGCGAACAGCTTTTGAAACACTCCGAGTATAACAGTTGTGATGACTTGAATGGCCCGGGTTAAGGCTGGGATTACATGGATCTTGGCGAGGCAACCTCTTGGGGTTGCAGCCGTGCCGTGTGTATCCTCCTATTCCTAAGTGTTGCCCTATCTGAGCCTAATGTATCGGTTCTCTTTAAAGTATACTATCATGCAACAAAAAAAAGGCGATGACGATGGCATTTTACTTTTGTGTTTTTTAGCCACTCTTTACAAACACATGTTTAGCTACAACAGCAGCCTGAAATAGCAGGAGGATCGGTTTTGGCAGTGTAAAGCCGACTATAAAAAACAGTTGACGCATGTAGAATACCAGACTTCACTTTTATAGAAAAAAAATCAAATGGACTCATGTGTATCTAAACCAATATTTACATTTGTTTTTACTGATGTCACTCATAACACATATGTTTCATTATTTCTATTTTTCAGGGAAGCCAACGGATGCTGTACCGGGTAGACTGACAACATCGATAGCATATGCTTTCCACAATTTGTACCAGCTACACCGACTGAGCTTATTTATGCATCCTGTCTTGACTTTTGTAATGTGATCTGGTCCACTCAAATTGAAGGTGTGGCAAGTATTAACACAAGGTAATTTTTCGTTTGTAACAGGTGCTATTTTGTTGTCGAAGGCGATTAAAAAGACCATGCCATTCATTGCATCTGATGCAATTACCATGCATTAGATCCCGTTGCACTTAAGATACCTATAAGTGTAGCATGGAATTTTTTTAATCTGCATTTCACATCTTACCTTTTGACTGAAGTCAACATTAGGTTGGCGCTTAATGATTAGTGACGTAAACGTGTGAAATAAGCCCTTTGAAAATTTTAAAACTATGTCGAATTCGAAATACAACCGTTTTAGGATTAATCTAAGTAGCTTAGAAATGGCATCCACATGAGGGCGGCGACATAACTTTCAGGCTATTACAGCGGAACAATAGCGCTGGTATATGGTTTTCATGTTTAACGTCATAATCATCAGATAAGAAATTGTGTTGATATTTAACACGCATCCAAACACCCTCTATTTTTTTTTTATGCTTGCATATGCAGATGGACTGCGAACACTGAGTTTTGCGTTTAATAATGGTGGGTCGTGGAGGACGTGCTACATAGAACCGAAACAAAAACCAAGACTTATTTCTGGTATGTTATGTTATAACGTATTATTAAACATGTTTCATAATTTTGTATGGATAGCTTTAACCTCCTAGAATAGTAGTGTATGGATCGATCTTTTTTGTTAATAATATTAAAACATATCTCTCTCTCTGTAGGAGGGGTGGTGATGAGGCATGAAATAGTACGAGCTTATACCATCGTCAAACTAAAGAAAGCACTTCCTGAACATCCGCAATGTTTTAAAAACAATAGCAACAATAACATATTGTTTGGAAAAAGTTAGATTTGATAATTTATTGCAAGCTCAGATGTTGTAAAGTTGATTTTAAAATCTAAAGGTTGATGTGCTTTCTTATTTTTTCATGCAGCCGATATGGAATTTAAGTAAACATGGCTTGTGGTTCTACTCAAATGAATTCGGTAGAATGACTCTTTTTGCAGTAGTAGCAGTAGGGAGTAACGATTCTACTATGGTTGATAAACTTCCAAAACAAATCAGTGACAAGAAAATTAAAGACGACAAGGTGCAAGAATTGGCATGGTACTTTTCATGTGTAGAAAGCTTCTTCGTATGCAGTAGTTATAGTCTGATGTTTCATACTCTTGCTAGACAATTATAGTAAATTAGAAACACACTGTATAATTATTGTTTCAAACTTGGACAATTTGCAAAGGGAGGTGATTTGCACACTCAAAGATTTGATTGGGACACTCAAGGTTCAAACATATTAAGCACAATATAAACTTAGGTATTGTAGATATTTCAAAGAATAATGGTTGGCTGCATTACCTTATTTAATCTCTTTTTAGCCTAACACTTTATCTATCACTTTATCTATCCACCCCGCGGCGGAGCGCGGGCATTAATCCTAGTTAGATGTTATTTCTTGAAATTTCTTTTACGAAGAATGAAATCTTTTCTCGCATATTAAATTATATTGTGTTCATTTGTTTCAAATTTACACTACAAAATTTATAACATTTGCTTACTAATTAAATGTGAAAAGTAAGTAATATACGGGAGCACTAAAAGTATATAATTACTCAATATTGAGTAAGCAAAAGTATTTTCTATTAATTTCTATTAAAAAGAGTTATCAAAAATTAATTTTTATCAATTCTTACTCTTAAGAAAAATAGTAAATAATACAGGGGAGCACTAAAGGTCATTACTTACTCAATATTGAGTAAGCAAAAGTGTAATGCTTTTAATGACTCTTTTTTTAGTAAGAAAAAGAGTAAGCAAATGTTGTGGGTTACTTTTACTTATTTTTATATACATTGTGTTTTAGTAAGGAAAAATTATAGTGACTTAAGTAATTATAAATTTCATTAGTAAGCAAAACTTTTAGTAAGTAAATGTCATTTATTTTGTAGTGTTAGTTTGATTGAATGTTTTGTGTTTAGATTTTTTGAATCAAGTAGTGTTAAATATGTTGCATGGATATGCAATGTGTTGTGAGTAATGATGCTATTAACTAACATTGGGCAAAATATCTTTTATAACAATAAATTTGGTCCTAACATATGTATTATGAATTTTTTATTGCTACTAAAAAAACATCATTCATTATAATTTTATAATATAAAAATGCATGTTCAGATTCTTGAAAGTATCCCAAAATATAAGAGATGGGTGACCATATATTAAAACACTAGATAGCATCTTATTATTATGTGGTTTATTAGGACGTCATTTTAGTCCCAAAAACATCTTTATAGGACTAAATAGTTAGTTTTAAAATGTTTTGGTTTATTATGACGACAATAAATGTCCTTATATATATATATATATATATATATATATATATATATATATATATATATATATATATATATATATATATATATATATATATATATATATATATATATATATATATATATATATATATATATATATATATATATATATATATAGTGAAGCGCTATATGCAGAACCTCTTTTTTGGTACAGAACTTACAGAACCATCTAAAATAAATTTGGGCCTTTAGATGAGTTTGATCAATGGTTAAGATTAAAAGGGCAAAAACTGCAATCAATTGATAGATGAAGTATATTTTGTCAATTAGACAAAAGCCTAAAAGGGCAATTTAGGTATATTATATTTGCCCTAAAAAAGTGCCATAAATTTTATACGAAGTAAATCTAGATCTCAAAAAAAAAAAATCAATCAGTGCCTCTCTTTTTCTATGTAGATCCGGAGAAAAAAAATCACTGCTCGAATTTTATCAGAATTTGATTCACATATCCTCCTTCCAATTGAAGTCTTATAAGGTAGGTAATATGTATTTGGTAATTTTTAAAAACCGTCACTTTTTTTTGATCTGTTGAAGTATACATCACAAAAAAACCCTTTAATCACCATTTCTTGTTACACGCCATTCAATTGAAGATCAAATGCTATATCATGTATCAATAATTTAAAAAATCCTTAGCCATTCAATTAGTTTTTTTTCATACGCATGTATATTACTAATACACTTAATAATGTCATTTATTATTATTATTTATTTAAACGGTTTTGGCTATCGTGGTTAATTAGTAACATGTGTAAGTACTACTTATTCTTTCAGATCTGGTAGAGTAATTTATTCAATTTGTTTTGAAAAATAATATAAGAACTTTTCTTATTAAAAGTTTGGTTTCATGGTATCTTGCGAATGATACAAGTTGCGGATGCATCCATTTTTTAAGTATAGTTATATGTACTCCATAGTTTTTTAATTATAGTTATAGTAAGGATTGTTTATTAGGTACATTTTATATAATCTTTTTTGAATCTTTGCGATGTTATCCATTGTGTAGTAGTTAGTATATCATCGTTAGTTAACTAGCATATGTTATGATTTCTTGAAGGGCCCTCGTAACTATATGAAGTATATTTGTTTTATATGCTTTGTTGATTGTCTGTTCGAACCGATTAACTATCTAACTTTTAATTTTTCTTTTGAGACCGGATTCACCAACTAATAATATACTAATTTATTTGGTTGGTTAGTTACATACTTATGTTTTGAGAAAGTGTATATGTGTTTTATATGTAGAATAACATATTCCCTCGTATAGTACTGATTCTAAATATATTCTTATGGCTATGAGCAGGTCTTTTTTTGGTTCATATCAAGCTCTTGATCGGAGTTTATGTGATTGACGGAAACACATACCGGAACATACATGTTTTTTGAAGGCATACATACATGTTCTAAAGAATTTGACGAGCCAGCGCAACATACATGTTTTTTGAAGACATACATACATGTTCTAAAGAATTTGACGACCAGCCAATGTGCACCTATGTTATTTGAAGGATTTTGGACATGGTTACGTGTTTTTGAATCTTTTGCACATTTATATTTAAGAATATTCATTTGTATATGAATTGTATTTTATTTGATATTAAAATTTATGTATTGTACTTATCTTTTTATTTTATTATATATTTACATCACATGTGTACACTAGAACATATATGCAATTATTACTTGTTTAAGAAAAACAAGTTTCATGGGTTCACAAAAAAATATATATATATTTAGGATATTAAAAAAAAACATGTATGCACATTTGTTTTAAACATGTATGTTTTCTTAAAACATGTATGTTTTCTTAAAACATGTATGTTTTTTTAAACATGTATATTCAAAAAAAAAAAAATTTAAAAAAATATTATTTTTTAATTCCGAAAATCAAGATGCTTTAAAAAACGTTTTTTAATAAAAAAATCAAAGAAAATTATGAAAATGTATATTACCAATATACCCTTTTGATTTATATAAAAAGATTTAATAATTAAAAAATTCTATTGGTTGAAATTGGTTCTGTAAGTTCTGTACCTAAAAAGAGGTTCTGCAAATAGCGCGCCCCTATATATATATATATATATATATATATATATATATATATATATATATATATATATAGAGAGAGAGTTAGGTTATTGTAGTGTAGTAGCTTAAAGTTGTTAAAATGAAAAGTTATCTTAACCATTGATTTTATCAATTAACATGTGATTTATTTAATATTAAACACAAAACAATAAATCTTATACATAAAAATTGGTATAAAAACACTTAAAAATTTGATACGTAAAAATTTATAACTGATACATATGATACATAGTTTTACTTCAATAAATATTATTAGCATAAATAATCATTTATTCATAAATTTAGTGATACATTATCACATGTTGCATTCAATATAACAAAATAATTGATAAACTATGATACACAACTGATACACGAAAAACTAGTAATATTAAAAATTGTGAACTAGCTACTCGTACACGAACTAAAACTTCCAAAACACTCGTACACGAACTAAAAAATTATAAATGAACCAATACTAATCAATAAACGTGATATTTGCCCATTTTCTATTACTTCTCATTTTAACAACTTTAAACACCTAAATCATTTTATCTAAAATCTATATATATATATATATATATATATATATATATATATATATATATATATATATATATATATATATATATATATATATATATATATATATATATATATATATATATATATATATATATATATATATATATATATATATATATGTTACAACCTCTTCCAATGAGACACTTTTATTTTGATCTTATTAGGTTAACGGTCTTATAAACTTAGTTTATAAGACAATAATCGGCGTCCTATAAAACTCTTTTTCTTGTAGTGCCACCACCACACTTCCTAACAATCAACCAACGAAGTTTAGCGTATTAAAAACACGATAAACATTATTCTAAACATCTTTTGGTAGGCTATTTACAGAAAAAGAAAGTCCCGAAAGGTAAAAAAAGTCTCTCTTAAGGTGCTTTAGCAAATCCAACTCGTGATTTACCATCACCGTGTAGTATCGACCCATAAAAATATATCCTAGGATCCTACAAAAAATAACATTAATCCCTAAAAGATCGTCTAAAAGTAGGTTAAACCCCAACAAGCACGTATAGCATTATATGTTTGAACACAATTCAAAAGCAGTCTAGAAAGGTGTAACAGGTGCATACCTTAGAGGTCCAAATGGAGAGGCAATATCCATAGCCGTTTTTGAGAACGTACTGATCAATGCTAGCAGGTTTCCATGTAAAACATTAATTCAAATATTCGATGAAACTAAATTATCTACGAAAGTGTATGTCTACGTAGACACAAGATGCGACAATTTCAACCCATGTACTCATGAGTGGATCAAATCAGGTTATGTTTTCTCTCCAACGGGTCAGTGAAATAAGTTAAGTAAAACAAGAAATTGGTTGAAGAGGTTGGAAGACGAAACTATTTGATTTCCTCAACCCACCCATTTCGCCACGTCTAGAAAAAACACTCAAGGTGACAAGGGATCGTGTTTTCTCATATGCTCAAAAGTTTTACCACCAATAGTGAAGGCGATAACAGGAAAGGATGAAAGGCTGTTGCACTCAACAGCATATTCTCCTATTGGACTATGTATGCGATCACACAAACTGCATTTAGATAAATGAACATTTTCAGCCGATATCGTCTTCGTTTTAAAAATAAAAAATGCAGAGATTATTTACCTCATTGACATAGTTTGATTATGTTATCTTTAGTCTCGTTTCGTTTCATATTGTTTTGCATCCAAACAACTACCATCTCGCAGAAAGTACACATTTCATTTATGCCAGCGGATGACTTCCAATTATCCTTTTCAACCATACTTTCTGTTGATACAAAAGTTGTATAGACCATGCTTGACCCGGATTAGGCTTAATTCGGGTATTGAGGACTCCGGCTCTTTCACCAAGTGAACTTGTATGAAGACCATGCACATTAAAGAACGAACATCGGTAGGCTTACCGTGGGAATGTATCCCACGATTAGACTCTAACATAAGAGTAAGTAATCAGTTTTATTAAGTAATCAGTGAGGGTTTAGAGATAATGTAAATCGTACCTTTGTGGAACCTCGGGGGTTCCATTTATACTTGGTGAAATCCTAATTGGGTTTCTCTATTCTTGCGGCCTAAGCAAGAGATAATTACTATATACAATAAGATCTTATCACGTATATAGGGAGAGTGTATATCCTCTTAGCTTATGTGAATCATAATCCTAATTAGACTATGATTCTGTCTTATCCTGTCCGCGTGCGCCCAGGATGCGGTTGTTATGAACTCACGTGCGACAGGGGCGGGTTGGGCCTCGTGAGTTTCAGCGATGTCTGTTATAACCCATGCGTAATAGATTGGATATAGATAGTACCTGTAGGTCGGATTTGAAGCCCGACTAGGGACTATACGTCATCACTCTCAATTATTAGGCTGCAAAAAGCAACTCTTGACTAGTGCTGAGATACAAGGTTGCAGAAATGCTAGGCACTAGTCGGGCGATCGACCACCTTCGAGGCGGAATTCGTCTAAGCGACGCCTAGGCGCCGCTTAGGCGGATTGGAATATTATGCATATAAAAGTTATAAATAATACGGATAACACAACAAAATACTTCTAATTTTTAAAAATTCAAGGTTCACATAGTTTGAAGTTGCAAAATAGACAAATAAACATAACAATTCAAGGACTTAAAACTTCAAACGTGATATATAATTCAGTTGGTTCTAATTTCATACGAAAAACCCATTACTTTAGGTTAACAATCATTGGTATATCTTTGATTTTAAGATGTTATGTTAAAATAAATATGGGCATTATATTTTAGAAAAAAATCCTTATTTTTTTGAAAAAAATATTGAATTTTTGTTGACTTTCATTGACTTTTTGACCGCCTTGGCCACCTAGCTCTGCCTAGGCGGATGTTTGACCGCCTTTTTACTTTTCCGCCTAGCTTGGCCACCTAACCATAAATCAAGACGAAGTATAACCACTTAGCCCGCTTTTTACAACACTGCTCATATATCTAACACAGAGCAATACAACCAATTTTCTTGGTAACAACACTTCATGCGAATATACGGTTTCACCCGTTATTTTGTAAGTTGTCTATCGTTTCTATTACTTTGGTGCTGTTTGAAATGGACTTAATTGACTTAATAAAAAAAATTGAATTTATTAAATCATATAAAAATTGTTTGTTAATTACTTAATTATTTTTTATAACTTAAAATATTAAGTAATAATAAGTTATTTATTAATCAAACAAACTTAATAAAAAAAATAACAAAACATGCCCTTAGACTATGTAGAGGAAAGTGTGATACGATTTTTTTACAAAGCGAGCAGTAATGTGAATCGATCTAGTAACAACAAAAGTTAGCAAAATATCTGGCAATGTGAATTGTGTTATAGACCTAACATCACGAGCGCCATCAAAAGTGCATAGATTCATTTAAGAACAGATTTTATCAGGTTGTGCCTACAGAACAACACAACAAACGATCGAACTGCGGTTAGACTGTCAGAGTTTTCTTACAAGATAAACTATCGAGAGTGCTCAAGTAAATAGAAGAGGAATGTAATGACGTTCAATACTTTATATAGCATAAATACAGGTACCTCAGATAATTAGCATCTCGATTATAGTCTTTCCATACTGATTAACCAATGTCTTACATTGCTGGCTCATTACCCCCGCAGCACCAATTGCATGGTTGATTTGAGTGATAATAGTCTACAAGAGTTTGAAATTTATAGTGAACGTAAGTAGATGGTAAGCTAAATAGTACGTGTGGTTCAGATCAAAATTTGAAAAAAAAATGATGTAGGTGCAAAGCCACTTCATGCTATAATAATACTACGTTCGGACAGAAATTACTTAGAAGAAGGCCATAATTGTAAAATCAGGCCTCTTCAAATACATAAATCAGAATGCGATGATTCCACAAATCATCATACATGAGCAAGAGCATCATGCATTAATCGCTCTAATAGTAATGATATAGAAACATGCAAGTCTTTTAACGTACCGTTAGATCTTGCCTCTAGAGGTGCCAGAGTTGGCAATTGCTGCACAAAATCCTGGAAACCCTAATCTCAGATAAACGTTCTATCCAAGCAGAAAAGGCGAAATAGGAACACTGAAAATAATACCAGTAGAGGTGCCTTCAACAAGAACATCTCCCTTTTGGGTCAAAGGGACGTATGTGTGTTCACCCTGGAAATGATTAGTATCAACTCCACCAAACACAAGCTCACCTCCCTCTTCCTCATAAGCATTACGATTTAACCAAAACGAAAACACGGGTTCTTGAACAAGACCTCGATTGACCATGTTGTACCTAAAAGAGTGTAAATATCTCGAGTAATAAGTCATTTGGAGATGCTTACCATTCACACTAATTAACTTGGAGCACACAGACAATGAGGTATAGAGAAAACAAGAACCATATATGACAACAACATAAAAAAATAATAAGAGTCATTGTTCGTTAGAAGGAGATGAGTATGCTACCAGACAGGAACAGCATTCCCGACAGACATCTCCTGATATCCAAGGCCAAGAAAGTAATGCCAGGCTCTTTGCATGGTAGCCTCTATGAAATCCTGAAGAATGTGAAAAGCACAAGGTAAGAGAGTCGATTATAGTATTGCAGTCAGCAAGCTGAAAAACACAATTTCTTAATCTTTACCTGCTCTTTAACCACAAGATCGCCAAGAGTGACAGACAGATCCGTACTGAATAGCAGCAGATGTCCCTTAAAGAAATGCAACAATAACTAAACAAGTAAATACAACAGATGTAACCAGAGCTCTCAAGTTATTGCAATGAGCACTACAACAATACTGAACCTAGGGACGCCCTTTTTCTAGGGTCGACTTAGTCGTCCCTAGATTAAGGGGGGACCCACCACTTTTACAACAAAAACTTGGTCAAAAGGGTTGTGGGGACAAAGTGAGGACCACAAATCCTAGGGACGACTAAGTCGTCCCTAGGTTAAATAAATGTTTTTCCCCGTTTTTAAATCTTTTTTATTTATTTAGAATTAATATAAATATTTTTTATTTAAAAAGTTTAAAATGAAAGTGGACAAAGTGGGGACCACAAATCCTAGGGACGACTAAGTCGTCCCTAGGTTAAGTAAAAATATTTTCCCAGTTTTTTTTATTTTTTTTATTTATTTAAAATTATTTAAAATTAATATAAATATTTTTTAAAAAAACGTTTAAAACAAAAGGGGGGCCCTTGTAACCTAGGGACGACTAAGTCGTCCCTAGGTGAAGGAAAATTTATTTTTTCCTTTTTTGTCACTTGTATTTATTTAAAATTATTTTAAATTATTTTAAATTAATTTAATTATTTTATTTAAAAAAACTTTATTATAGTTAAAAATAACTTTATACATATTTAGAAAAAATTATACATATTTAAAAATAACTTTATACATATTTAAAAAAAACTTTATACATATTTAAAAAAACTTTATACATATTTAAAAAAACTTATACGTATTTAAAAAAAACTTTAGATATATATTTAACATTTAAACACGCGCTTAATTAAACATATATATTACAGCGATAAGAAAAACAACACATCATAAACTAATTAAAACTAAACGTACAGATTAACATATAATAATAAAATACAAATTAACACATTAAAATAACAATTAGATTACTACTCAAAGCTAAGATTTTCCATTTCATTTAAAAGCTCATGAAGTATTACAGCCGATTGACATGCGTGGTCTTCAGGATGCCTTTCCATTTCTAGTCTTGTCTCTAGCATCTTTATCTTTAGATCTTTGATCTTGCAATTAGAGCACTCAGTGGGTGCAGATTGAGAATGACCTGTAGAAGAACTTGGATGTGAACCTTGAGGTGTTGAAGATCCAGGGGAAGATCTTATACGGAGTTCGAGATCAAAATCATCCTTCCATTTAAAATATTTACATCCATAATCATCTGTTTTTGGCTGTTACAAAGTAAACAAATAACATGACATGTCATTTTAATAATCACACGTATTACATAACTAAAACATTTGATTGTTTACCTTCGAAAGAGGACATGCATAGTAAAGTTTACCAAAGCTATGAGGTTGATGTGACTGTCTCAACACAATATATCCCTTTCTACATGTACACTTATAACTTCAAGCGGATCCATCTTATGCAAAATCGGGTGGTGGTGGTGGTGAGTTTGGTATGAGAGGATAAGAGTTTGTGAGGATAAGAGCTACCATAAATAAAGATAAAAATTTAGGGTCGACACATTTAGGGACGACTTAGTCGACCCTAGCTTTCCCGCCAACATTTTCCCGCCAGCATTTACCGCCAACATTTCCCGCCAATATTTGATCACTTAAACATGCTTAAGCTCAGTATTTTTAGCTTAATGGTCACCTCAGAGCAATAATAACATATTGTCTTACACTCTTACTATATAATGTATAACCGTAACATATGGACTCATCGGTTGAACCTATAACGTATAACCCTAACATATGGACTCATCGATTGAACCTATAACGTATAACCGTAACATATGGACTCATCGGTTGAACCTATAACGTATAACCGTAACATACGGACTCATCGGTTGAACCTATAACGTATAACCGTAACATATCGACTCATCGGTTGAACCTATAATGTATAACCGTAACATATCGACTCATCGGTTGGACCTATAACGTATAACCCTAACATATGGACTCATCGGTTGAACCTATAACGTATAACCCTAACATATGGACTCATAGGTTGAACCTATATCGTATAACCGTAACATATCGACTCATCGGTTGAACCTATAACGTATAACCGTAACATATGGACTCATCGGTTGAACCTATAACGTATAACCGTAACATATGGACTCATCGGTTGAACCTATAACGTATAACCGTAACATATGGACTCATCGGTTGAACCTATAACGTATAACCCTAACATATGGACTCATCGGTTGAACCTATAACGTATAACCGTAACATATGGAATCATCGGTTGAACCTATAACGTATAACCGTAACATATGGACTCATCGGTTGAACCTATAACGTATAACCGTAACATATCGACTCATCGGTTGAACCTATAACGTATAACCATAACATATGGATTCATCGGTTGAACCTATAACGTATAACCGTAACATATGGAATCATCGGTTGAACCTATAACGTATAACCCTAACATATGGACTCATCGGTTGAACCTATAACGTATAACCGTAACATATGGACTCATCGGTTGAACCTATAACGTATAACCGTAACATATGGACTCATCGGTTGAACCTATAACGTATAACCGTAACATATGGACTCATCGGTTGAACCTATAACGTATAACCCTAACATATGGACTCATCGGTTGAACCTATAACGTATAACCGTAACATATGGACTCATCGGTTGAACCTATAACGTATAACCGTAACATATGGACTCATCGGTTGAACCTATAATGTATAACCGTAACATATCGACTCATCGGTGGAACCTATAACGTATAACCGTAACATATGGAATCATCGGTTGAACCTATAACGTATAACCGTAACATATGGACTCGTCGGTTGAACCTATAACGTATAACCGTAACATATTGACTCGTCGGTTGAACCTATAACGTATAACCGTAACATATCGACTCATCGGTTGAACCTATAACGTATAACCGTAACATATGGACTCATCGGTTGAACCTATAACGTATAACCGTAAAATATCGACTCATCGGTTGAACCTATAACGTATAACCCTAAAATATGGATTCATCGGTTGAACCTATAACGTATAACCGTAACATATGGAATCATCGGTTGAACCTATAACGTATAACCGTAACATATGGACTCATCGGTTGAACCTATAACGTATAACCGTAAGATATGGAATCATCGGTTGAACCTATAACGTATAACCGTAACATATGGACTCATCGGTTGAACCTATAACGTATAACCGTAACATATGGAATCATCGGTTGAACCTATAACGTATAACCGTAACATATGGACTCATCGGTTGAACCTATAACGTATAACCGTAACATATGGACTCATCGGTTGAACCTATAATGTATAACCGTAACATATCGACTCATCGGTTGAACCTATAACGTATAACCCTAACATATGGATTCATCGGTTGAACCTATAACGTTTAACCCTAACATATGAACTCATCGGTTGAACCTATAACGTATAACCGTAGCATATGGACTCATCGGTTGAACCTATAACATATAACTGTAACATATGGACTCATCGGTTGAACCTATAACGTATAACCGTAACATATCGACTCATCGGTTGAACCTATAACGTATAACCGTAACATATGGACTCATCGGTTGAACCTATAACGTATAACCGTAACATATCGACTCATCGGTTGAATCTATATCGTATAACCGTAACATATGGACTCATCGGTTGAACCTATAACGTATAACCGTAACATATCGACTCATCGGTTATTAATTATTACAAACTAAGTATAACGTATATTTTAATATTAATTATAATAATTTATTTTGATTTTTATTATTAATTTATATTATTAATTTTATGACATAGAAGGTAAAATGTATTTTAAATGTATGAAAAATACATAGGGACGACTTAGTCGTCCCTAAATATCAAACCAAGTCGTCCCTAAAAAAAACCTCCAACACTTAGCAAATTTTTTGGGAAAGTTGAAATTTTTGGTGAAATTTTAAATAACCCGCTTTGGGTTTAAGTTTTCCCGGTATACACCTAGGGATGACTTAGTCGTCCCTAGGTTGCCAAAGTCGTCCCCAAGTTTTATTAATAAACGAAAAAAAAGTATTTATAATTAACCTAGGGACGACTAAGTCATCCCTAAGATACAATGGGAAAGTCGTCCCTAGGCTTCAATTTCAGATACTATCCTTATCTCATCTATCTCTCATTCACTGTTAATAGAAAAAAAACAAAAAACGGGGACAAATTGCAAACGAGCACCATCATCATCATCAATCCGACCAACCCACCACCATCTTTATCATCTTCATCTTCACCAACCCACCACCATCATCTTCTTCTTCATCAACCCACCACCACCACCAATTCGACCCACCACCACTTGCACACGAGCACACCAATTCGACCCACCACTTGATTTCGGATTATATATTGTTTAATCACCATGAATTTATATATATTTCCCAGTTAAGGTATTTGATTTCGAATTATATATTTTTTTAATTTTGATTAATTTTTGTAGTTTAATTGTTAGTATGATCAATTGATTAATTGTTAGTTTAATTGTTAGAAGGTGGTTGTTTTTTCTAGTTTAACCACCGGACCACCACCAGTCAACCACCGGACCACCACCAGTCACGACAGCAGTTACGGCAGCAACAACCACCACACCACCACATTTTGTTTAATTTTGTTTTTTTAAATAAATATAAAGGTAAATGATTTTTTTTAATCTATTAATTTTGTTTAAATTTGTTTATGTTTAATTATTATTAATGTTTATTTTTTATTTCCTAGCACTGCCGTCACCACCACCACCACTGCCGTCGCGGCAGCAGTAGCAACCACCACCGCCGGCAGCAGCAGCAGTAGCCACCACCACCGGCAGCAGCAGTAGCCACCACCACCGGCAGCAGTAGCCACCATCACCACCAAAGGTTATTTTGGCTTATGATTTCGGATTATATTCAAGCTTAATTGATTTAGCATTAGTTGATTTCCGTTGTATGTTTCTCGTAGCCGAGACCCGAGTCACAGTCGAAGGGAACCGAATCATAGCCAAGAACTGAGACCCCTGTCACAGCCGAAAAAAGGTAATGTTTTTTTAAATTGTTGTGGTGTTGTTTGTTTCAAATTAGAAATTTTTTTGGAAACCAACTAATTTAGGTTTTCTTTATTTTATGTTTGTGTTTGGTTAGCACCAGGACAGTCGGGACAACTTTCTCATCCGGACCTCTTTTTCTATCTTTATATCTTTGCTTATTTCAGTCGTGACCGAGGTGTGTAATTAATATTATGCATATGTTTATTATATTATATATATGATATATGATTGTTAGTCTTTTGCAGTAAATAATTTTAGGAATATTTTAGGATTTTATCGATTAATTTCGGAAAATTCCCGTCCGAAGTTAATCAACCTATAGAAAACCCGTCCGAAATTAATTTATTAGGAATTAATTTCGGAAAGTCCCCTGTTTGGGACTGCTTTTTGATGTTTCGTCTGATTTAGGATATGAATGCGTATAACTGGTTTATTATTTGAGATGATTTCGACAGTGTTTCTCCTTTACTCCTACGAATATGTCTTTAATCACATATTTGGGGAGTAGAGGGGAAATGCTGCCGAAATTTTCTCAAATAGTAAACCGGTTATACGCATTCATATATGGGACGAAACATTCAAAAGGTGGGTTAGGATTGCCTTCCATAGTTGCACTAGGAAGAAAAAAAAGAGTTCATATTCATTTTGTTAGATGACATTTTACGTATAAAAAAATAATTTATCTGAGTATGTTTATTTGCAACGCAGTTATGACAATTGATAAGAGTTGGACCACTGTAAACAATCGTAATTCCAATGAGTTTTTAGATGGTCTTTTTGGATTCATCCAGGATTGTGAGAAATTTTTGCACCCCATCTCACAAAAGCTCCGTTGCCCATGTAGTCATTGTTGTAACCGTGAAACGTTGGTTACCCTCGGCCAACTTGAGGCACACATATCCAAATTTGGGTTTGACAAACATTACACCACTTGGATATATCACGGTGAACCAATTATTCCGTTACCTCCACTATTACCACATTCACCTGATCGAATTCACATGGATGCGTTCTTCGAAGATATTTCTGCAAATAATATTCCAAATCCACCATCTGAAACTCCACCCTCTCAAACTCCACCAACTCAAACAACCGGTCCTCAACCAACCCAAACATCGGGTCCTAGTAACGAGTTTGAAGAGTTACTCGCTAGGTCTGCCCAAAAGTTGTACCCGAGTTGTGATATGACCACATTGGAATTTACATCAGAGATTTCGCACATCAAGGTTTTACACAAAAAACTGATGCCGGGTTTAACAAAATTCTAGCTCTTCTCCAAAAGGCATGTTCCCCTAGTAAAGGATACAATTTCCCGTCTTCATACTATGAAATAAAAAAGACATACAAAAAGATCGGGTTAGGATACGAATCGATCCATGCTTGTATAAATGATTGTTTTTTATATTGGGGATCACCGGAAAACAAGGCGAGGCACACTTGTCCAATATGTAACGCGAGCAGATGGAAAAACCCAAAGAAGAAAAAGGGGACGCAATTAGTTGCCAACAAGGTGGTGCGTTACTTTCCGATAACACCTAGACTACAACGTATGTTCAACCCAAAAGACATAGCAAAGTGGATGACTTGGCATGCGACCGGACAATCTAAGGAAGACGGTAAAATGAATCACCCCTGTGACGGAAAAGCATGGATATATTTTGACATGATGAAACTTGAGTTCTCTTGTGACCCTAGAAATGTTCGATTAGGGTTGGCTGCTAATGGTTTTAATCCTTATGGCATGATGAGCCAAACTTACAGCATGTGGCCGGTTATATTGACAACATACAACACACCACCGTGGATGTGTTTGAAAGAAACTTCTTTAATGTTGACGATGTTAATTCCTGGCCCTAAATCAGCTGCAAAGGACATTGATGTTTACTTGCAGCCTCTAATTAAAGAACTCAAAGATTTATGGGAGGGAGTCTGGACGAAAGACGCTGCTACGGGTACTCATTTCAAAATGAAAGCGGCGGTTTTATGGACCATCAATGATTTTCCAGCTCGAGGTAGTTTGTCTGGGTGGACTGGGCAAGGGTACCTCGCATGCCCTACTTGTAATGTTGACACTCCATCGATGCATATCAACAGCAAATCGTTTATGTTGGTTACAGAAGATGGTTAAGAACAAATCATCCAGATCGGAAAAAATCTAAGGAATTCTACGGTTTTCCCGAAAATAAGCCTAAACCAAGAAAGTTTTCAGAACTTGATATCCAATTGCAGATTAGTAAAGTCTTTAAACGTAAACCGGGGAAACATAAACCAATTCTCAAAGAGAACCGCCCCCATAATCGAGATGTTGAATTGAACTGGAGTAAGCGTCCTATCTTTTGGGATCTTGAGTATTGGCCCTTTCTTCTACTAAAACACTGTTATGATGTCATGCACATCGAAAAGAATTTCCTTGAGGCTTTACTGAATACCATGTTACAGAACGACAAATCCAAAGACACGCCAAAGGCAAGGCTAGACTTGGAAAAAATGGGAGTTCGAAAGGAGTTGTGGTTAGTTAAAAAAGATAACGGGAAGTTCGATAAGCCTCATCCAAAGTTCTCTTTCACTCCAGAAAAAAGAAAACTTTTTTGTAAATTCATTAAAGGAGTCAGACTACCTGATGGCTGTGGATCCAACTTCAAGAAAAAAGTGATCGCTGATGATGACAATATAACGAACTTGAAATCTCATGATTGTTATATAATGATGCATCGGTTACTTCCTTATGAAGTGCAACAATACTTGCCCAAAGACGTTGCAAAACCTATAATCGACATTTGCTTATTCTTTAAGCAGCTTTGTGCTCGAAGTTTGACTGTGCAGGACATGAAAGAAGCTAAAAACAAATTGATCATTATGATGGTTAATTTATAGCAAATCTTTCCTCCTGCTTTTTTCGACATAATGACTAATTTGGTTATACATCTACCCGATGAGGCTATTCTAGGTTCCGTTACTCGCGGCAGGTGGATGTATCGATTTGAAAGATACATGAAAAAGCTAAAGAATTATGTACGAAATAAAGCAAAGCCTGAAGGTTCCATTGCTGATGGTTATGTTGCATAAGAGGCATTAACTTTTTGTTCGCGTTACCTTAAGGATGTCGAGACGAGATTTAACCGCCTTGGCAGAAATGAAGACGATTTGCCTGGACAACCAGATAAACTTGAGGTGTTCCGGACCGTATGCACACCGACGGGTGGAATCAAACCAACTCGTATGACTAATGACGACATGCAGGCAGTTACGTGGTTTATACTTAACAACAGTCCTGAAGTCGAAGCCGACATCTCAGCTTACAGCGAGTATGTTTCTTCCTATTTTTTTATAATTTTGAAAATTCTTCTTTCTCGATGACTTCTGCTAATATCATGAACCTTTGCAGAGAGGCGCCTGATAATGTGGAAACGAGTTTTCCTGCGTGGTTTAATAACATGGTAAATACATTAGATATATTACCTTGGAGTTATTCCTCATATAATAAACCTTTTTGTATCTCATTTTTGTAGACTCGTGAAAAAAAGTGAGTGTGGGCTGTAGTGACGAGTTATTCTCTTTGGCATGTGGACCTATTAGTTCATGTACATACCCCTCTTGCATAGTGAACGGTGTGAAGTTTGTGGTACGTGAACGCGATATACTTCGTACCACTCAATGCAGCGGAGTTTCAACACCCGGGGTTGATGGAAAGATGTATTATGGTCAACTCGAAGAAATTATGGAGCTCACTTATATCGGCAACCGCAAGGTTTTGTTGTTTCGATGTAAATGGTTTGACACAATTAACCCTACCAATTGCACCAAACGCAACAGACGTTCTTACACTGAGCAAGGCATACATCATATTTTGACCGATAGGCTATTTCACCAAAATAACCCATACATTTTCCCGACACAAGCAACACAAGTATTCTACCTTGAAGACCTTGCTAGCCGACCGCTACATTGGAAGGTCGTCGAACAGGTTTATCATCGAGATGTGGCAGAGTCCGATGAAGATGTTATACATGGTAGTAGTTCATCAGATGTTACACTGTCTGTTGCTTTGCCTAATTTGGGTATTACGGATTTGAGTGTAAATACTCAACCAACGGAAGTGGACGCCCCACCGGTTGCTGATGATATTATTAATATTGAAGATGAGGTAGTTGCACACGTCATTGGTGATGTTGATGATGATGATTTAGTGTCGGATGATGATGAAGTGAAACCTAATAATGATGTTCAAGAAGTTTTATCTAGCGATGATTCTGAAGATGACAATTGATATTAAGTTGTATTTTGAATGAAACAGTTGTTATATGCTTTAATGTGTAATTTTTTATTTGTAAACGATTGTTATATGCTTAAGTTGTAGTTTGAATGAAACAATTGTTATACGCTTAAATGATGATGAGTTGTTTTTATTTGTTTAAATGTGTAATTTTGTATTTTAATGAAAATGTTTTTATATGTTAAAATGTGTATATTGATATGAATTTGTGTATTAGTATTAATTGGTTAATTAAATTGGGTAATTTTGTTTTTTAATGAAAATATTTTTATATGTTAAAATGTGTATATTGATAAAATGTGTATACTAATATGAACTTGTTATTTTACAGATGGCATGTGTAGCTCCTAGGTCACACGGTGGGGATGCTGGTGGTAGTCCACCCAGACGGCCCACACGTCCTGTACCGACCGAGTGTCAGCGTAAGAAATCATTATATTTTTTTATAACACTGATATTTATAATTTATGTCACTTGAATTTTTACGAGTAAATAACATATCTTTTGTAGGTTCAAATCAACGCTTTGTGACCAACCTAGGAAAATTAAGGACGGCGTACAGAAATAATAACGAAAAACCTTTGCCAATTGGCTTTGAATTTAAAGATCTGCAAACCATCCATTTTCTGGGCGATTATGCATCACTGTTGTCTCATCTTATGGGGGAATTAGTCCGGCCACTTCCCCTGAACTGCGAATGGGACGAAATTCCAGACTGTGATAAAGCTCATATTTATCCTACAATTGAGGTCAAAATTGTTTATTTTACTTATATTGTTATTGTTATCGACATTTTGATATGTGTGTTATGTTTAATTTGTTTGTTTATTTAAATTCATATGTTTTTATGTAGACATATTTCGACCTCCAGCCATGGTACAATGATCGTACTGAGGTGGTGTGTGACAAAGGTGTGTATGAGGTGTCGACTCGGGTTACGCTTGCGTTGAAACTCCAACTGAGGTTGCTGTATAGAAAATACAAGAACAGGATCAAGAAAGATTTTTATTCGAAATATGAGACGCCCGCACTGGCACAAGAACATGTACCGCCGGAGAGTGTGTGGGACAATAGAACCGAAGGTGATTGGGCTGAATTGGTTGAGTGGTGGTCAGAGCCAAAGAGGGTGGCAAGAAGTCAGGTTAATTCTGTTAATCGTTCGAAAAACACGGTACCGACCACTCAAGACAAAAAACCATTCGCCCGAGGAAGGAATGAATACGTAAGACTCTTTATAATTTTTGTGATTTATTTAAAAGCGTTTATATTGTTTATTTATTATAGCTCGTTATTAATTTATTTGAGATTTTACAGAAAGTCAAGGAAGGGGTTTACGAGGACCTGGTTGAAACATGGAGGAAGAGGCACTCAAGTAATGGCACGTTTAAAAGTAAAGAAAACGAGGAAAGATATGTAAGTAATATATAACTCTTTACATGCCTTAGTAACTAATTTCATTTGTTTTAAATCGTTTTTTTTTCTTTCCCAGCAAAAGATGAAAGCCCTCAGTGACCAAGTGAGAGACAAGGTCGTCCCGCACATGTCTGATAAAGAAATAGTGGCTCAAATCATGCCAAGTCAAAATAAGCAAAATGTGTCGGGACAAGGCAGAAAGTTACCGGGTGGTGCCAATAACACAACTCGCAGGTTATATATCCTTAATAAAACAAAATGTAAATCAATTGTTCATATTTATGTCTTGTTGTATATAATGAAAAATTGTTGTTGTAACTTATCGCAGGCGGGGTGCTCCACGTCGACCAGATGTTCCCTCTCGTAGTGAATTTCAGGAAATGATAGAACGAAATGAGCGACAGATGGAGCTGCTGAGGAAAGAGAATCAGGAGGCGCAACAACGGGCTTACTTGGCAGCGTTAAAGGCAGATGCGGCGCAACAATATACTCAGACGTCGTACCAGCATATGGCGCAATATCAGATTCAATTGGGTAAGTTTTTCCAGAACTACAACTCAAATACTGATCACCCAATTAACCCTCCTACTTTTGTACCCCCGCCCCGACCCTTTGTTATGCCCACCCTAGCTCCTGATTGGGCTCATTTAGTCCAACCCCCTATCCTTGGGCACAACCAGTGCAACCTCCTTCCATCGACCCATACCGACCATCTTTGCTCGACAATCTCCAACCACTCCAACCTCCCTATACCGGCACTTATCCTATTTCTCCCGTCACCAACAATAACACATTTAACCATTGTTATCGTCCCACCACACACTCGACTCATGAGATCGACTCTACTTCACAATCCATACCCGAAGGTTCTCGTGTAATCATAAATCCCCATCAGCACGATTACCGGTCCGTTGACGAGTTGGGTCGAGATAGGAATGTACAAAACAGTGGTGACGACTTATCAGGCGATGACGAGGGGAATGACGAGGGGAATGACGAGGGGAGTGACGAGGAGGGTGACGAGGGGGGTGACGAGGAGGAAGGTGACTTTTCACCTAACGAGGATGCGAAGTAGAGGTTGTGGTAGTATTTTTCTTATTATGCATGTTTAATAAAGTTTGAGACTTGTAGCGTTTGAAACATTTGATTTTTGGATTGAATAAGTGTATTTGATGAATATTGTATCGTGATGTTGGATAATTTATCTTAATATGGTATTGTAACGTTTATTGATTTGTTATTATTCTGTATTTGCCGAATTCTGCCATTTTGAATTGTGGATTTTGTCCGGAAAAAGTTCCAGAAAAAATCTGGAAACTGCAAAACAGCCCAGTTTTTTTTTAGCCCCAGGTACACCTAGGGACGACTTAGTCGTCCCTAGGTTATTAATTTTTCTCCAGGTTTTAATCCTAGGGACGACTTAGTCGTCCTTAGGTTTCAATATTGCCCAGGTGTCAAAACCTGGGCAATATTGAAACCTAGGTACGACTAAGTCGTCCCTAGGATAATAATTAATATTTTTTTTTATTTTCTGAAAATGTTTTTATGAATGTTTATAAATAAGATTTTATTAAAAATAATAAAAAAAAGAATTTTTAAGAAAAATTTTAAAAAGATTATTTTTATTAATAACATAGGGACGACTTTGTCGACCCTAGGTTTCAAAGACAAGTCGTCCTTAGGTTTGTCAATTTTTTCAACGTAATGGGTAGTGGGACCCATATAGTCGTCCCTAGGTTACAAAGGGGTGTTCGTCCCTAGGATTCTAGAGACGAGTTTTTAGGCACTAACTCCTAGGGTCGACTTAGTCGTCCCTAGGAGTTTAGGGTCGAAAGAGGCCGTACCTAGGGACGAATAAGTCGTCCCTAGGCTTCAGAATTGTTGTAGTGGAGCAACAGACGGCTAGCGCAAACTATGAAAACACCATACATGGAATGTCACCTGACGTTTTCGTCTAGCAGCGTGGAAAAAACGCCTTCAACGAAGCATTTTACCGAAACTTCTTATCATGCGAAATAATATATATGACTTCTAAAATGTTTTCTTACTTAAGTAAAATGACAAGACGATGTTTTGCCGCTAAAAAAGAAAATTAGTACAGTATTACGTACTTGTTAAGTTTAAAAATATTGGGCCCATGCATTTGGGCCATAGGTGGTGGGCCAGTAAATGCTACAGCTTATGAGTTCATTGGATGATTCGAATATTTCGATACTTGAAACGAAGATATTTTTTGGCGAAGATATTTTTGACGAGGTCAGAAAATGTGCTGATTATGACTTCATCCTAGATAGGTAAAACAACAAACATGAAATTTCTATTTATACAAGACAAAAAGAGCATATGAGAATGGAGAATTCGAATCATAACTATACTAGTTGTAATAGGGAAATTACTTAATAGTTATGACTTTGTTCTCACCTTTTTCTTGCTAAAAAAATCAAAATTTTCAAGTACCAAAAAAATTGTATGTGTGCTTTTTAAAAGGTGTAGGTGGAAGTGAGGATGAGCATAATAGTTATACTTGGTTGCACCGGACCTACCTGAACACAAACCGAAAGTTTTGGCCTAGTCCCAAGTCATGTGCTTTGGATCTGGTTACCGAAAACATGTGTCGTGGGTCACAATGTTAAATAATTAATGCTTAACATCGATCTATCTTCCATCTATTTCATTTTCTACGACATATTAGATATGTCATTATTTTCTCTATTTTTTGATTCAAAGTTAGTATCTCTACTCTTTCTATTTAGCTTTGCGCCGCAGCTAGTTTAAGTAGTTAAGGTCATTGCAAAATGATAGTTCATTGGATCATATACTTATCCTTAGCCACAGTCGAGATTTTGAGCATATGTAGTCAGCTAGTCATTCACCTACTTTGCTAAATATGCGATCGCCTTATTACGTTTGTAAACTAACGAAAAGTTGCATATAAACCTCATTATATGACTTATATATGATTAACATTATACGTATTTATATTTATATGCAAAATAACAAAATATGATCCATTATAAGTAAAGATCTTATACAAACAACACTAGCTGCAAATCCCTCAAGACCCCTCTGGTAGTCATTGACCCGATTTTGCTTCAATATTCAATAAGCTTTGTGATAAAAAGAAGTTGACTTGCACAAACTGTATCTCCAATATGAGTTCGGTTTAGTTACTCGTAAGTCGTAACCCCTTTTTTGTGCAGCATAGAAACGAAATATGTGGCGTAAAATGCACACTAGTATAAGTCAATTTAGTTTCCAACACAACAAATGATGGTTATTACTAAAGAGGCAGATCATTCAACACTAGTTGTTCCCTTTCATTTTGTGTAATTGTGTTTATAAATATACAAGTTCTAAATCCCCTTACAACCTCCCAAAATATGTGACACTTCCTCCCACATAGCTAACGATATGAGAAAAGAGGAAAACTTACCATTTTTTTCTTGCTAAAAAATATCACTTATTTCAATACGAAAAGTGTCACCAAAATTTGTATATGTGCTTTTTAAAAAGTGTAGGTGAAAGTGAGGATGAGAATAACAGACCACATATCAAATCGAATATATTTTGGTTTACTTTTTTTTATTCGTTCGTTCTTATATTTCGTGTTTGGTTCGATTAAGTTTGGTTTTGAGCAAAATTAGCTATTATACTTTGTTGCTCCGGACGACCTAAACATAGTTCAAAAGTTTCGACCCACTCCTCGGTCCTGTGCTTTAGACCTGGTTTTCGACCGCAATCCTCCCTACGAAGAAGTACATTAAGCAAAAAATCCCGGTATAGTTAAAAAAAGTGTGAGGATATATTTCTTACTCTTGAAGACGTGGTTTATACATAAAAAATGTTATTAAGCCTCTGAAATTTTAAATTTTGGGCCAGATTTTTGCGAGAACAAGACAACGAGGTTTTGAGTCGATAAAGGCCGGAGAGTTTATATTAAGCCCGTACAGTCGGGTGAAAGGCGGTGATCTAGTAAAGGCTCCAGCTTATCATTGCTTTGTGCATAGAATACATGATATAATGACAAAAATTGTATTTGTAGTGTACGTTACTAGTAAGTATGGCAAAAGAAAAACGATAGTTACGTGCAGAAGAAGTGTGAAGTGGAACAAAGATATAGGTGTTTAAGCGAAGTAACTAAAAACCAGTGACACAATTTGAACGTTTTTGCGGAGAGATGGATTGAAGAAGTATCTACGCTCGATTTGTTCTACTAAAAATAACTAAAACCATGTATAAAATGTACATGAGAAATGACTCGCATAACTAAGTATGTGTCTAAACTTATGCCTAAAATATGTATGTCATTTGTTTAATGTCCTCCATCAAAAGAACAAATAAAACAGGACCGACCCGGGCATGGAACGAACTTTTTGAACGTGTCCTCGGTCCTATTTTGAGCCAACTCGATCCGGTCCGATCATGATCAGTCCATTCATTTTTAGGACTCTGATCAGCCAATGAATATGAGTAATTAAATGTCTTCTTATTCAAGGATCTATTAATTTGATCTAACTGAAAAAAAAGGGACAACTAAGGTTTGCCCAATAACAAAAAATTATGAGTTAGTACATGATATGATCATATGATGATTGAAAAAGTATACTCTAATAAAAATGTATGTAGTTTGCTCGTTGCATGTGCAAAATGAGTGTGAAGTGGAACCAATATATTGTTTTTATGACTTTATCCCACATATATAAATTATCAAACATGAATTATATATATCTAAGACCAAATACTACGTAATTGCATACTTGTGGTAAATCCACATACTTAATTAACTGTAATTATACAACTATGTGGCTCTTATCAAAGTTTTTTATAGAACAAAAGTTAACTCGAATATAGTGCGGATTTGTTTCATAAAACAAAAGTTAACTTTGACAGATTTTTGTAAAAATGATTGGCATGAGTAAAGTGTCCGTCTAAAGTGAGTATGTCTAATATGTATGTCATTAGTTTATTGTTTTATGAAACAATGGTCTTTTTGCTTATAACCAATAAACAAATAACACATTTTAGTGATAAGTTTAGGCACATATTTTATTCACGTCAATCATTTCTCGATATACAAGATATATATTTCTAAGAGTGATTAACAGAAAAGGACTTTAATAAAAAAAAACATTTTAGTACCAGTATCTACTAATTCGCCGAATGACGATATTCTCCAACTTTTTACCTAACTACTTCACATGATTTAAGTTTGACAAAGCTTTCTTTTATTACGAATCAGCCTTACATCTCAGAGTTTCAACATAATGTTGTGCTTGTTAAATCCCGTCCTATGTTCATTTTGAATACACAGGAGAAGTACAGATGGAACTCCTCAATTGATACTGATTTTCGACGCGTGTTTGTTAAGGTTGGAACTTTTAAATGACATACTTTTAAATTATAAGTGGTACTTTTGTCGTAGCATCAATGTGCATTTGAAAAGTTCATATACAATTAGAAGTAGGAATAATTAGTTTGGTTGACCATAAAAGACAAGTATTATGGGGAAAAAGGCTTGCCAATGCGGTCTAATTGCATATCTAAGCTAATAATATTATTAGCTCCATTAAAAATTTATAGGATAGTTATTTAATGGATTCATTTTTGGGCTGATGTAGGACATATTGGCCAAATTACCTTAGTGTAGAACAAGAACAAAATCATGGACGGAAATGGCAGCGCTGAATGTCCAGACAAGAGACCACAGTCAAACTTTACATACAGGTAACACCCTCAAAACACTTGCAAAGTCCGTCATACGAAATAGGCAAAGTGGGCTTCTACTTCGAGCTATACTAGACAAACCTTTATAGATCACAACAGGTAAATACGATCACTATTATTGTTTATTTATATTAAAAAAACTACTATATATAAAAACAATACCATACCCAGACTGACACCTAACACTCTTGCAGGCACAACAAATGCAAGAGCACCATTACAGCTTACGACCCCACCAGCTTCCTCTTCCATGAGCACATCATCAGATAAGATTTCTGTTGTCGAACCGATAGGGTTTGTTCTTTTTGATAATTGTTTTCTAATAAAAATATTTTCTCAATGATTTTGTGTTGAAGTTTTTTTGTAGAAGTAATATTAATTTTGTCCTATGTTTTTTGGATGTGTTTTCCCGAATTTGAGAACCGACAATGTATAGTTATTGTGGGTTCTTTTGTTTTTCAGGAAAGATGGGTCACTTCAAATTCTTGGTTCACAATGGAGAACTTTGCAACATCTCATTAGCAGAGGATTAGGAGCTGAAGGTATGTTTTTTCACGATGGTTGTAATTTAGGGGTTTTTACTTGCTGTAGTTGTGTAAAATTGAAAGTTTATGGACTTTAAAATCGATAGTCGCGTGATAGGATCGAACTCGAGATCATGGGATTGCACACATTACGTGAAGAGTTAATTTATTTATTAAATATATTTATTATATTTCTTAAATCAAACTGTAGCTAGCTAACGATCGTTAAGTAATTAAAAGTTAAGTTTTAAACGATCGTTATAGAATATTAAAGAAGCTAAAAGAGGGTGTCGGAAAGTTCCGGAAACCCCCTTTTAGCACATGTATATCCGGCCTAATAAGAGTCAAAGGATAGGGATGAAAAGTTTTAGGCTTTATCTTGTTTAAACCTTGGAAGATAAGTTTCCAAGGTGTATATAAACAAACCTTAAGGCCTCATAATTTTTCACTCCATATTCTTCTTTCTTGCTCTATACCGCCGGCCATATACACCCTTCTTAGGGTTCATCTTTGATTTTCTAAAAGCTATTTTAGATCTAGTCCTAGCCCCTCTCTAGGGTTGTTGGGTAGATCTTCCATAGGCTTGGAAGGCTCGGTTCTGTTCGTGCTAGACTCACGATTAGCTCATCGTATCACGTGTGTACAAGATCGTGGTGTGATCTTATTTTAGATTACATCCTGGTGGTGTTCTTGATCTATTTTTACCGGTGATCGTTCTGCTAGGATAAAGGTATGTAACCCTAGCCTTGATTAATTATAATTGTGTTATACAAAGATCTTGTTAATCTGCTTCCGCTGTATGCTCTTTGATCTATGTTAGGGTTTTTATAATTGTTATGATAATCATAAACCATCAGTGGCATCGAGAGCCGTTTTAACATGATTTTAATTATCAAGATCTAAAGGTTTTAACTAATATTGATTTGTGTTAAAAATTACATGTTGTTTTTTTAGGTTTTATAAAAAAATTTAGGGTTTTGTTTTGTTAGAATCGGCTATAGCCGAATTTTAAAAAAAAAAATTTTTTTTTGTAAACCCTAAAAATACATGGTAATTAACTTTAGATGTATGCATGAATTAATTGTTATGTCATGTGTGGTTACGATCCGTAGTAGTTTTTTTTTAATTGTTAAGAGAATATGGAAGATCCGTAATAAACATGCATGTTTTTACGGATCATATAATTTTGATTGCTATTTGCTTTATTTGATCCAAAGTTTTAAAATTAGGGAAGAGTTTTTATGTTCATAAAAACCCTAGATTTGATGTTCTTTGAATAAATTGTTATGCATGTGGCTATTTGATTTAGTTTTTTTTGTACTACTTGTTTTCATGCGTTTTTAACATTGTATGTTGTAAACAAGGGTAATTTTTTTAAGAAAAAATAATATGGACTAAATCTTATCAAAATTAATGAATTGTTTTGAGGTCTAAATTACATATGATTTGTGTTGATTAGAATTGCAATAGCAACTTAACGGCCTACTCAATTTTGACAAACTATAAAGTGGGTATAACGCACCGCTGGTCAAGTACCCGGTTAAGGAAGGAGGTGCTATGCTTTTACGCTGACCAAATTCCCGGCTCGCCTGTGCGTCAAAATTGGAATTACCTACGGTTGTTATTGGTATAATTCTTTAAGGTTGTTTGGTTTAACCAATACCTCAACTTGCAAATATATGATGAACTTTTAGTCTCACCAAAAAAAGTTTACTAAACGTTTTATTAAACTTATGCTATGGAGATGTATGCATGCTTCTCCATACATGATTTTGACACCAAAATCTATACCCTAAAATTTAAGTCATATGCCCTCTAATTGACGAACACTTGAAGTTACAATTGTCGTCATATAAGATATCGGACGATGTTGTAATGGAGAGAAAACTTCATGACTGAATAAGATTGCACATGAAGGTTTTACGTACTTTAGATTAGTCGACTTAATTGAGTTACTCAGTGAGAACTGGAAACTTAAGGCATAAAGAAGGGATAAAACATGTTTACAATGCAAATGTTTTTGGCAATGTAAATCCCTGACATATCTAGAAATTGCAATATGATTTGGCAATTATTGTTCGACAAGTTACTGTGTTGAATACATTTGTCACTAGCAGATCAACTGATGTGATAAATCTATGTCAATATGGATTCTAGTTTTTCAAGGAAAATACTATGGTTTTACTACCGGGGTAATTTTATTTTCTTGAATTTTATTATCGAAAATACTAATGTTTGAACTCATTTCTGTAGAAATGGCTCAACCCGAAAGCAATCTGACAATAAGCTCGACGTTCAAAGCTTTCTTTGAACGGCCTGAACTTACTGGCCCAAATTTCAATGATTGGTACCGCTCACTAAGAATTGTTCTGAGAGCAGCGGGTACTATCAATATCTTGGAAACTCCTTTTCCGGAGGATCTTGCTGAAGATGCATCTGATGCGGAAAGACTTCAACACGCTGCTAACGTTAAGAAGCACCATGAGGTGGTTGCTGTAATGTTAGGGAGAATGGATCCATCACTTCAAAGGAAGTATGAGCTATTTCCTCCTAAGCAGATGCTTGATGAACTCAAGGCAGTGTATGAAACGCCACAAGCTGTAGAGATCTATGATCTGGTTGATGCTCTACATAGCTGCAAGCAAGCTCCTGGAAAGTCCGTAAGTGCACATTACATGGAGATGAGGGGTTATATGGACCAACTCATCGCACTAGGACAACCCTTCGATCATAATATGGCTATTAACTTGATCAATAGGTCCCTTAATAAGGACTTCGGTGATTTCGTTCGTAACTATAATATGCATTGCACGGGGAAGACAGTTAATGATTTGCATGCAATGCTCATTGACTTTGAAAAGGGTTTAAAAGATAAGGCACCAACTGCTACTCCTCAAGTACTTTATGTACAAAAGGGTAGAGTGTCGAAACCAAAACCGCAAGTGAATAAGAAGCAGAAAGGCAAAGGCAAGATTGATAAGAGCAAGCAAGTTGCGACTACATCAAAACCAAAGCAAAACTTTGCTAAGAAATCTCTGAAAGATGAGACTTGTCACTACTGCAAGATGACTGGACACTGGAAGAGGAATTGCTCTCTCTATCTCCATGAAATGGCAGAACATAAGAAGAAGGCTGAGCAAGTTGCTGCAGCACCATCTTCAGGTAACTTATTTATGATAGAGTTATTTAATCTTTCATACAAATCAAACTCCTGGGTATATGATACGGGATATGGTATTAATATTTGTAATACCCTGCAGGGATTTGAGTTGAAGAGGAGACTTACCTATGGGGAATAATTTCTGCAAGTGGACAATGGCGCACAAGCAGTAGTTGAAGCTATAGGAATATTTAAATTAGTTTTACCTTCGGGTTTAGTACTGTCTTTAAATAATTGTCATTATGCACCTACAATTGTTAGGGGTGTTATTTCCTTTTCTAGTATGTTGGATCTTGGATTTACTCACACGATTGATAATAGAATTTCTGTTTTCAAAGATGGTTTATTCTATTTTGATGCAATTTCTGTGAATGGTGTTTTTGAAATTAACATGCATGATATAAATCCCAAGAGGAAAAATAATTCTGTTTTTAGCATGAATAAGAAGAGTAAGTTAGACAAGAACTCTTCTTATCTTTGTCATTGTAGACTTGCCCACATTGGGAAGACTCGCATACAAAAGCTTCAACGTGATGGGCTTTTGGAAAGTATCAATGATGAATCATTTGATAAATGTGAATCTTGTATCTCTGGGAAGATGACCAAGAAACCTTTTAATAGCAATATTGAAAGGGCTACTGAACTACTTGGTCTAATACACACTGATGTGTGTGGACCACTTAGACATGTGTCAAGGAAAGGTGCTAGCTACTTCTTGACGTTTACGGATAATTATAGCCGTTATGGTTATGTTTATTTGCTTAAACATAAACATGAGGTATTTGAAACATTCAAAACGTTTAAAGCCGAAGTAGAGTTACAACTAGGAAAGAAGATTAAAGCTCTTCGTTCTGATCGTGGTGGTGAATATTTAAGTCAAGAGTTTAAAGATTATTTAAGTAAGAATGAAATTGTTCAGAAACTTACTTCTCCATATACTCCACAACAAAATGGTGTATCTGAAAGGAGAAATCGTACATTATTGGATATGGTACGATCTATGTTTAATCTTACAACTTTACCATTATCTTTTTGGGATTATGCTCTTGAAACTGTTGTTCGTATTCTGAATATGGTTCCCACAAAGAAGGTTGATAAGACACCATATGAACTATGGCATGGCAAGAAGCCATATTTGTCTTATTTGAAAGTCTAGGGTTGTGAGGCGTATGTGAAACGTGACTCTGGAGATAAACTCCAACAACGCTCAGTAAAATGTATCTTTGTAGGTTACTCTAAGGAAACTATGGGTTACTACTTTTATTATCCGGCTGAGAACAAGATAGTTGTGGCTCGGTATGGAGACTTCCTTGAAAATGATCTTGTAAATCAAGAATTCAGTGGGAGAAATTATGATCTTGAAGAAATTCAAGAAGATACATTGCCTTCTGAAAATACTAGCGATGAATTCCTGTAGAACCAGAAAGCCTGAGTGTTCCACCGGAATTAATTCCTCCACGTAGGTCTCAAAGGGCTATACGTGCGCCGGACAAACTATGTCTATACATAGAGGATGATGAGGAGGAAGTAGGGGATCTTGGTGAACCTGCTAACTATCGATCCGCAATGTCTGATCCAGAAGAGTCAAAATGGATAGTTGCGATGAATGAGGAAATGAAATCCATTGAAATCAATGATGTTTGGAGTCTTGTAGACGCACCTAAAAATGCTAAAGTAGTGAAAAATAGGTGGATCTATAAGAAGAAAACTGACATGGATGGTGATGTACAATCCTATAAAGCACGTTTAGTGGCTAAAGGTTTTACTCAAACTTTTGGCATAGACTACGAGGAGACATTCTCTCCTGTAGCAGACTTGCGAGCTATTAGGATTCTCATAGCTATAGCAGCATACTATGACTATGAGATATGGCAAATGGATGTTAAAACTGCCTTCTTGAACGGTCGCTTAGATGAAGACATCTATATGCAACAACCGGAAGGGTCTGTTGATCCTAAATATCCAAAACGCGTGTGCAAACTTCAAAGGTCTATTTATGGTTTGAAGCAAGCATCACGTCAATGGAATAAGCGATTTGATGAAGAAATCAAAAAGTTTGGATTTATTCAAAATCGTGATGAGCCATGTGTATACCGCAAAGCTAGTGGGAGTAATGTAGTGTTCCTAATTCTATATGTCGATGACATATTGATCATGGGAAGTAACATTCCAAGACTTAAGGAAGTTAAGGATTATCTTGGTAAATGTTTTTCTATGAAAGATTTGGGAGATGCTGCATATATTCTGGGAATTAAGATCTATCGAGATAGGAGTAGACGGTTAATTGGTCTTAGCCAAGATGCTTATATTGATAAGATATTGAAGAAATATAACATGCATAACTCTAAGAAAGGTTTCTTACCGATGGAGGTTAAGCATGAGTTAAGTCATGAGAAAGATGCATCATCACCTGAAGAGGTGGCTTACATGAAGAAGGTGCCTTATGCTTCGGCTGTAGGATCTATTATGTATGTTGTAAGATGCACAAGGCCTGATGTGGCATTTTCTCAGAACTTGGTCAGTAGATACCAACAGAATCCAGGAAAGTCCCACTGGACTGCTGTTAAGCATATTCTGAAGTATTTAAGAAGTACGAAAGATATGTTTTTGGTATTCGGGGGTAAACCAGACACAGAATTGAATGTAACAGGATTCTGTGATGCGTCCTGGCAATGTGATAAAGACGATACGAAGTCTCAGACGGGTTACGTGTTTGTCATCAATGGAGGAGCAGTTGACTGGAAGAGCAGTAAGCAGAAAACCATTGCTATGCATGCGACTCAATCTGAGTACATGGCCGCTTCAGAAGCTGCAATGGAAGCTGTTTGGATTAGGAAGTTTATTGGAGATCTTGGAGTGATGCCTTCAATTAAAGAACCTATTGATATATATTGCGACAACTCTGCAGCAATAATATTCGCCAATGACCCTGGAGTCATGAAGGGCGCCAGACACTTTAAACGTAGATATCACTACGTTCGAGAACAAGTGGAAGCTCGAGAAATAAAATTGATAAAAGTTCACACAGATGATAACGTAGCTGATCCTTTTACTAAGGCTTTGTCTAGGCCAAAGGTAGTTAAGCATGCCAAGGCAATTGGGCTGCAAATAGCTAGCGAATTCATGCAATAAATCTGTTGATTAGTATTTGGATAAAGGATGTAAGACATTATTAAATTGATGAAATAAAGATTGGGTTTCGTTTATTTTCTGTTATTTAATTTTGTATCCTATTTTACATGTTTTAATCCGTGAGCATTTTGATGTTTCTAAATGTCCGTTGTCGATTAATAATATGGGAATATTATTAAACTAAGACAATTCAAAATAGTGACAGAGTATACTTGAAAGTATATTGGTCAATTTTGGATGATATTTGATGGATCAAATATTGGACTTATCCCAACTATGTGATTTTACTTTATGGATCTTTGTCATTAAGAAAATCATAAATAGTTATCCTTAGACTTGAGATGCCAGAAAACTGCATTGAATATAGTGCATTTCTGTAAGGTAACCTAACGCTAAACGTAACTGGTAGTCATAAGGGTTATTTTCAGAAGTGTTGCGAAGTTCATGTGTTTTGCTTGTAGTCGAAATGGGATTCGTTTCCTTCAAATTGTTATTTGAAGTATAAATACAACTGGGCCCCTCGGGGGAATAGTAAGATGTTTTTGTGGCCACACCCAAATGTGTTTTGGTAATCTTGCTATATCCGTAAACGAGAAACAGAATAGTTAATGAATGAATGACTAAGATCCATATCCTTGTTAACAATGTATTTGAAATGAGAGGATAATAATAATGATTATATATCATTAAAAGGTTTTGTCCAGGAAGCCTTACTCGAGTTGTACTAGTGACATTGTTAGTGTAACTAGACGTTAATCAATGTCATCACGACATTCGAATTTTGTCCAAGTGGGAGCTGAAAGTTTATGGACTTTAAAATCGATAGTCGCGTGATAGGATCGAACTCGAGATCACGGGATTGCACACATTACGTGAAGAGTTAATTTATTTATTAAATATATTTATTATATTTCTTAAATCAAACTGTAGCTAACGATCGTTAAGTAATTAAAAGTTAAGTTTTAAACGATCGTTATAGAATATTAAAGAAGCTAAAAGAAGGTGTCGGAAAGTTCCGGAAACCCCCTTTTAGCACATGTATATCCGGCCTAATAAGAGTCAAAGGATAGGGATGAAAAGTTTTAGGCTTTATCTTGTTTAAACCTTGGAAGATAAGTTTCCAAGGTGTATATAAACAAACCTTAAGGCCTCATAATTTTTCACTCCATATTCTTCTTTCTTGCTCTATACCGCCGGCCATATACACCCTTCTTAGGGTTCATCTTTGATTTTCTAAAAGCTATTTTAGATCTAGTCCTAGCCCCTCTCTAGGGTTGTTGGGTAGATCTTCCATAGGCTTGGAAGGCTCGGTTCTGTTCGTGCTAGACTCACGATTAGCTCATCGTATCACGTGTGTACAAGATCGTGGTGTGATCTTATTTTAGATTACATCCTGGTGGTGTTCTTGATCTATTTTTACCGGTGATCGTTCTGCTAGGATAAAGGTATGTAACCCTAGCCTTGATTAATTATAATTGTGTTATACAAAGATCTTGTTAATCTGCTTCCGCTGTATGCTCTTTGATCTATGTTAGGGTTTTTATAATTGTTATGATAATCATAAACCATCAAAAATAAATTCATGTTATAAACTTTACTTAGATCTTCAGAACTTGGTAGAAATTTTAGATCTTCAAAACTTATTATAAAAACGTTGCGGTGGACATGCTTAGGCTTAACACCGCCTTCTGTTGGCATGATTGATGTCTCCATGAATCATGAATATTAGGAAGGTTAAGATCTCTATAGAGATGTGTCATTGCCTTATCTTGATGTAGTGAATAGCCATATGATATGTGAACAGTATAAGCTTCCATTATTTACAGTACGGTTCTTTAACATCCATATAAGCCGGAAAGTTTTGAAATAACTCACAGAAGGTGAGTTTTTGAAACGTAATCACAAAATTAATTAAGCCACAGGTGCTGTCACAGAGTACTATTTATTTTGTTAATGTTGTTTATTCTTAACACATTTTAGTTAAGTGTCTGAATGAGTAAATGAATTGATCTGTACCGAACTGATTATGTAAAACGTCACAGGATTAGTTGAAGAAGTGTGTCGTTTGTACCGGAGTTCTAACATTTGAACTTCTCTTACATTCTATGTTCCGAAAATGGAGATATGTTAATGTAATGATGGTTTTATGGCTTGGCTTGTGTATTGGTATGCATTTGATTCAGAATGAGCATTCTTTTTCTAAGAAACTAGAGCCAAATTTAGCAATGAAACATATATGGCATATAATTGACGCAACGATATATAACTAGTCACAACGATACAAAAAGCATTTTAGGTATGGAGTATAGGGTTCTGGGTGGGCACCTTGCCTAAGCTTTCACTGGCGTGCAATACCCGAGGAGTGATTACTTGCGAATAAGTATACACCAAGCTGAGACAGACGGACCAATTGAAGTTAAACGAAAAGTTAATGATGATGAGTTGAATACAACTAATGGAGGAAACATGGCGTCTTTATTTTTGCAGCGTATGTCTGTAGCTGATCCTCATCATTCTACTGCAAAGCAAACTGTCGGTGACTTTGAGCTTTCAATAAAGCTGGTAAATATATATGCATAACATAATAGTTTACTTATTGAATCGTAGCTTTCGCTTATCTTTAAGTTTTGTTTGTGGACGGGACAACGAGCTTCATTGGTGCTGATAATCTTCAGATGAAGGATTTTGTATGTTCTTATCTATTTTGATAAGGGTTCATTATGTATTTTGATATGGCTTATTATAGATGTTCTAATGATATTACATGCTTTAGGTTTTACCGGAGCCATCTGATACAATTATACTTGGGATTGACGATAATATGCAAACACTAGGGATGGTATGTGTTCTCTATCATTTTTTGTGTGTGACTTATTTGGTTTTGCGTTTATGTTTCGTAAGCTCAAATATTGTAGCTTAATTGAAGCTTTCGGCTTATAAACTCATTATGGCATGATGAGAATGCGCTTATAAGCCGAAATGTTTTGAAATTAGTCAAAGAGGGTGAGTTTTTGAAACATACGCCCAAAACTAAACAGGCCATAAGCTGACTTTTTTTTTTGGTTTATGTTTCGTAAGCTTACCTATTGTGGCTTATTTTCTAAACTTTTTGGCTTATATAAGTTTATTATGCTATAATGAGCTTATATAAGCCAAAAAGTTTCGAAATAAGTAATAAAAGGTGAGATTTTAAAACAATAGCCACAAAACTAAATAAGCCAACCACTCAAGGGTGGTCTAGTGGCAAAAAGATTTGTGGCTATCACTCTAAAGTGTGTGAGGTCTCAACTTTAATTTCCACTAGGTGCAAACAACCTTGAAGTGGCCACGCCAACCTCCTGAAAAGGGAAGGCTTTACCTGGTTTGAGTCTGTGGCGGTGGGCTCAAACCCCGTGGATTAGTCGGCCAATGAGTCGGAAATCACGGTTACCAAAAAAAAAAACTAAATAAGCCATAAGTTGAGTTTTGGGTTTATATTCTGTAAGCTCACCTTTTGTGGTTTATTTTGAAACGTTTCAGCGTATATAAGCTTATTATGTCATAATGAGCTTATATAAGCTGAAAAGTTTCAAAATAAGTCACAGAAGGTGAGTTTTTGAAACATAAGCACACAACATAAGGATCTATTAATTTGATCTAAGTGAAAAAAAAGGGACAACTAAGGTTTTCCCAATAACAAAAAATTATGAGTTAGTACATGATATGATCATATGATGATTGAAAAAGTATACTCTAATAAAAATGTATGTAGTTTGCTCGTTGCATGTGCAAAATGAGTGTGAAGTGGAACCAATATATTGTTTTTATAACTTTATCCCACATATATAAATTATCAAACATGAATTATATATATCTAAGACCAAATACTACGTAATTGCATACTTGTGGTAAATCCACATACTTAATTAACTGTAATTATACAACTATGTGGCTCTTATCAAAGTTTTTTATAGAACAAAAGTTAACTCGAATATAGTGCGGATTTGTTTCATAAAACAAAAGTTAACTTTGACAGATTTTTGTAAAAATGATTGGCATGAGTAAAGTGTCCGTCTAAAGTGAGTATGTCTAATATGTATGTCATTAGTTTATTGTTTTATGAAACAATGGTCTTTTTGCTTATAACCAATAAACAAATAACACATTTTAGTGATAAGTTTAGGCACATATTTTATTCACGTCAATCATTTCTCGATATACAAGATATATATTTCTAAGAGTGATTAACAGAAAAGGACTTTAATAAAAAAAAACATTTTAGTACCAGTATCTACTAATTCGCCGAATGACGATATTCTCCAACTTTTTACCTAACTACTTCACATGATTTAAGTTTGACAAAGCTTTCTTTTATTACGAATCAGCCTCTTGTCTATTTGATTTAACAAGTCATTATTTGATGTGCATTTAAAGTCTAAAGTTAACATCACTAGTCTCTCTATTTTTAGAGTTTGCTTGTTGGTCATAACAATTGGTCGCGTTGCAGCTAGCATGAGTTGTTAAGGTCGTTGCAAAATATCCTTCATTCAATGTCATCAAATCATGATGAACACGAGTTTACATTCACGAATGTTGTGAAGTTTGATAGGCTAGTATCTATATACATTAATTAGATCTGACACATACAATAAGCTTTATTATAAAAGGTACGCTTCGACTAATTGTAGTCTCAATATATATATCAGTTTATGAGTAATGAAATACAATGACAAAAGTCTAATAGGTTGAATGTGACAAAGTGAACAGTATTTACATTCAGAAAAATTATTATCATTACACCACGAAGTAACAAAAAACAATTAAATTTTAACTATTTGGATTTATCTTTCAAAATATAAAAATGATATGACCCTACCAACCAAAGAATTGTATAAATTTTTAGCTATAAGAACCATACCTTTCTAGTTTAGTGAGAAGTCTTAGATATAAGATGTCTTGTATTTATTCATTTATCAATTTGGGATAAAGTCACTACGCCAAAAGCTTCCTTTCCTAAACTATATTCATGTGATTTAACCATCATAAATCCCCTACATAGACACACACCTCATTGTACCCACTCTTCCGATATCCACACACTGTATCACAATTTTGTATATTACAAGGACAACAGACTATAGGTCCTAGAAAATAACTTTTTTCTTTCTTCAAATAATCATGTTCTCACAGTCTTCGACCTACAAATTCATGAGATTAAGTTTATCACCAAAATTGTAATGCTTTTTTGTACTTCAACTATGAATCCATTATTATTGATGTCAAATGAGCGTTTAATACCGTCCGAATAAAAGATTATCAACAAGCCGACAATATGCATTAGTAATCTGTCGTGGATCATGATGTTATTTTGTTTTCTAACGACCATCTTTCAAATGCGGTCTTATGTATGCATGATAGATTTCATGTCCATCTGCAACTTCTTCTATCTCACTCGATAACTTTTTTTATACGTTAAGCCGAAAGTTGTAACATTACTCTACAAGTCGCAATGTTCCAAGTGAATTACTTATTGTCTGTCGTTTTCTTAACCATGATTTATAGTTTATCACAATTTCTTTTATTGTTTTTGTATCGTATTTTTTGTTAGTTTATCAGTTTTGACTTGTCACATGCTATTTCTTTCTTCAATATTTTCTGTTTCACAATTTATAAAAAAACCAAAATTATAAACTCGATGCTTTTTAAAAACTAGAAGACATAAACCTAAAACTTTAACGATAACCTATCATGCCTTCCACAAAAAATGGATAAAACACATCGTTTTGGCATGATGAGCCCGCTTACGTATATCGCCACTATGTCCAAATTAACTTTTGTTTTATGAAAAAAATCAGCACTGTGTCGAGTTTTTTTGAAAAAAATTGATATGGACGACATACTTAAAGTGAGTATACATTCACCTACTTTTGCTTCAACTTTTAAGTGAAGCTTGATTAGATACAGTAAACGTTGTTATTAAAGGTTGACGAGACAAATTTATACCTTTACATATCACTTCCCAATTTATAAACGATATAAAAATGTCAAATAGGCTGAAGAACATTGTAAACAAGATATCAAATCATATTTAGGCGTCTAGGCATCTCTTATTTTTTCAGCTATAGATATTACTATGTCAGATATCCAGAAATAAATATACATACCTCGCCTGCATAATGATCAATTGTAAATGCTGAATTGGAAAGTTTTGGCTTAGAAAAACGTTTATTATCTTTAAGCGTCTGGAAAAGCTTTTCAGCAAAGGTTTCATGTGTAGATCTTGGAAACATGCTGCATACAAATAACATCTAATGGTCAATTCTGAATATGAATACTAACTTCTCAGTGTTTATAAATCTATAAAACATATAATTGTCCATAAAGCAGGTAGTACCAAGAAGGAACAAAAACAAGTATATAAATCAACTAATAATGCCAAACTTATGGAAGGTGGACATACCAAGCTTCGTCCAAAAGAGCAAGGATGCCTCCAGGTTTCTGTAGTAATAAAAGACTTGGTTAGATAAGCAGAGGTGCAAACAACATGCTGCAAGTTTTAAAAGCACGATCAAAACAAAAAGATCATCACACGCTTATTCCTTTCTTGACCATAAACCATTTTGAAAGAAGCATCATTTGAAAGAATTTGGAAGTCGTGAGCTCACGGTGAGACAATAAATAAGGAGAAAATATATTCTGGGCATGCATATACCTTTTCAATAAGATCTAAAATATCTTGATTGTCCACAAACTCTATGTAACTCCAGTCAATTTCTTCCTTTGTATATTCTTCTTGTTCCATCTTGAAAACATGCTGATGAAAAGAATTTGATATACCCAGCCAACAGGTCAGACGCGTAATGCTTGCTTCAAAAATTTAGTTGCTGATAAAAAACTTATATTTACCAACCTGATTAGAATGTTGCTGAAGTTTCTCGTTAGTCAGATTGATACAAAATTGCTCAAAACTGCATACAGTCATTATTTAAAGTTAACATACTATACAAAAACATCAGATTATCTATTCAGCTTAAAAATGCCAAACAAACAAACTACGAATCCTTGAATAGTAGTTCACTTAAGATGAGAGAAATATTTTTTCTCAAAAGTTTTTGCCAGTGATACACATTCAATAGAAGAAAATGTAGTATGATATGCTACAAAGTAATCTTAAGAGTTGTTAGAGCATAAGAAAATGTAAATTTCATGTATGAAATTATTAATCCATATAAAATCACCAGGTTTTCATGCAATGATCTGCAAGAAGTAACCTTTTTGATATGATGAATACAAAAACGTACCAGTTAAGCACCTCTTTGTCTTGAAACTTTCAAATCCATAGATGTCCAGAACTCCAATTAGATGTTTTTATTCTGCATCTTGACCAATAGACTCATTAATCCTGCCTACAATCCTGAATCACGCAAAAATATCCATGAGATTTGAACCAAACTAAAAAAGAAATAAGATACGATAACGAACTTCTATTCAGATCACGTATACCAATCAAATAATCTTGTATATACTATTTTTGCCAAAACGAGTTACAATCACACGTTTGCAGAATGAATCTTGAAGAGCTGCCTCATCACACCTATATGACATGCATATCACAAACACATTTAACTGGTTGTGACATTGCGATTTACAATAAAGACCTTATGTTGAATGGTTGAAACTCGACGGTTGTGAGGTGGTTGTAGATGGCGGCTGAGAAGTGATGGTGGTTGATGAGGGAGAGATGATAGGGTTTTTTTTTGTAAGAGAGATGTGAGATAAAGAAACAAACGGGTCTGATTTGGTGTGTTTAAATTTAATAGGACCCACAAAACAACTTTCAACCATGCTATCTTTCAACTTTCAACCAATTTCATTTTCTCTTTATAAAGGAGTTAAGATATGGACTTCATCTTTGTTCTTTCATCTATGTGGGAGAGAATCGCAAAAACACATTTCCTCATCTAACTTATGTTGCAAGTAAGTTTGATACCACCATTGGAATCAAAGATCAACAGAAAGTCGACAATAAGTATTTCTAAAAACATGTGTTATTGATCATGATGTTATTTTGTTTTCGAAATATCACATATGTCTTGACAAAAACATAACATTTGAACAAGAGTATGTTTAGTCTAAGGGATCTTTCAAATATGGTCTTATGCGTACATGATAAGTTTCATGTCGGCTTACAAGTACAATCATTTCGACTACAACTTCTTAATTCTACTTCACTCGATAAATTCTAAAGTAAGAATTACTACTTGTTTAAGCAGCCTAATGAAAGTTGTAATATCATGTTAGTCGTGTAAATATCATTATCATATATCTAAAGCACTCATAAGCAGCTACTTTTACTGGACTACTCATCTATCCCAATTGCAAGGACCTAATTTTTTCAAGAGTTAAGATTTGGTTAGGAAACATGTTAGTACTCAAATCTTCTTGGCTTTCTTTCACGACGCATTATGACCTCTAATTCATTTGAACGACCAATTCATGTGATATAATCGTCACACAAACACATAACATAGACTGGGTGAAGCCTTTAATAGTACTATCACTTGTAATGCTTTTTCGTTCTTCAGTTATGATTTCACATATATATTATGAGTTCTAATGATATGTCCGCTCTTTACGAGTACTACTCTCAACTCGATATGGATCAATATGCACAATATATTGTTGGTATTCTTTCTTAATTACCTGATCTTATGTTTATTATTTAACCTATGTGGGAAAAAATCATACACCCAAAACGCTATCACAAGTATACAGCATACATTTTAAATAACTTTTTTGGTCATTATGAAAACGTTTCATAAACCAGATAAAAAACGTTATCACAACTGAAGATGTGACTTAGTTTTGTAAGTTAATCGAAGTAGTATTTGATTTTTAAAGGTCGTAAAGACTTACATTTTAAAAGATCTCCCTATTTTTGTCACCGAAACAAAATCTGTATTTGTCACTTAGTTCGATAAGACTGATAGATACTCGTACAAGAAAACATTTTTGGTATTGTCATATTTTTAGTTTTTCAAATAGTTATAGTTCACGACTTTCTGACCCGATAAATCAGGAGATTTAAGCTTGCCGCCATACATGCACAAACCATATAAAGCTCAAGTGTTTTTTGTAATACTATCGTTTGTAATACTTATTTGTACTTCAATTAGCGATGATTCCAGAATTATTGATTTGAAATGATCATTAAATATAATATTTACCGGGGTAACCCTTTACCCAAAAAAAAATGATCATTAAATATATGATTATAATCGGTGGGGGTTGCGCGTGGCTTTGGCCATGCAGCTCGTGGGTCTTAGCCCACTCCCACCAGCCTAAGGGAACACCACAACCAACTTCATCATCACCAACATAGTATAATAAGGCCAACCAAAATTACCATCAAAATATACTGAACTTAAACACAAAGATAATACATAAAAACCAAAAATATTACACACAATAAACGACCCCTCCCACTAGTCATCACCAGGATTAATATTCTTGCAATGCCTTGTCTGACACCCGGTGATTAGAAAAATGACCTTTCCCACAACACGGTCGTCTACACGATCAAGCTCTTCCATTTTCTTAAGATCGACACGATAACATAAGGTGAAGCTAATAACATGCACGCGTCTTAGGATGTTCCAGCGAAGTCTAAGACAAGTCTTGATACCATTACAACCCATGGTCTAAATACTAGAAAAGCACATTGTTACATATATAATGATCGATAAATACGTTACATCGACAAGTGGGATGTCATATGCTCAGTCTCATTTGATGTTATTAATGTTATGTTTTTTCGAGTCGACTAAATTTAGGGTGACTACCTTTTTAGATAGCTCAAAGTCGGCGTAGATAAACTTCCATAGATACTCCAAATACATTATTGAAGTTTTTTAAACATGCAATCAATCGTGAAATGTCACATAAATAGATTTATTACTTCTATTTGAATAGCTAGCTTATCCCACGTGGATAGAAAGAAAGAGTTAGGAAACATTTATAAAGCAAGTGTGATTGATCAAGTTCAAACACAAGTTCATGTGCACAACAAATACTTGTTTGTTGTATCCTTGTTTGCTTGTTGTTTTTGTATTAGTGTTATTTTACGTGCAAACTTCTTGTATCATGTTAATTTTTGTGCGTATAATTGTCAACTTTTAATTAACGTTTGGCTACTTATAATTATTTAAGTAAAATATAACTTCTCGGGTTACGTGTAATTATTTAAATAAAATATACCTTATCGCTTAATTTATTAATAACAAGATGTGTTTTTGAAATATAGTACTTGAATTTGATTATTTGTTGTTTGATATAAATCAAAGAAATTGAATACTATTGTATATGTCATAAGGCTAAAGGCTCGCTCCATTTGAAATGTCATTCGAGAGGCTTCATACTTGTTAAGTCTTCACATGAGCGGGTATCTATATACTTTTGGGTCAATTTTATGTGAAGTTTGATTGGGCTGTATCTATATACATCAATTGGCACTACAAGAAAAACAACCTTTAGGGACGGCGTACCTTTAGAGACTACGGATGTAGTCTCTAAAACTCCACAAAACGACAAAAATCCTACTTTCTCAGCCTCATGTTTGACCAAAATCTTTAGGGACTACTTATTGATTTGTAGAGACTATGTATAGTCTCTAAAGATTCACTATAATACAAAACTTGAGTTAGCCAAATATTTGACTTTGACTATCACTTGTAGGGACTACGTGTAGTCTCTATACATTTGGGAACAAATTTTTTTAAGTGAAAGTCAAAATTTTTACCCTCCCATATACGAGTATCTTTTCTTATAAAATTTATAGGGACTACATGTAGTGCCTATAACTTTGGAGACGAAATCTTTCTAGTCAATGTCAAAAATAGTAAATTTTGTGGTGGCCGGAAAATTTGCCGCTTAATATTTAGCCACTACACGTAGTCCCTAAAAATATTACATAGTCTCTAAAGTTTATTTTACATATTTTATTAATAATTATTATAGTCAACCATAAATATTGGACATTATTACATTTAAATATTATTAACCATAAATATTGGACATTATTACACTTAAAGATGATTATAGTTAGTGAAAAAATTTAACTTTTACAAAACGATAAAAAGCTACACAAAAAAATATTTCGGGTGGCCAAAATCTCTAGCGACCACAAAAAGAGGTCGTTAGCGGTTCACTGAACCCCCACTACAAGATAACTTGTTACAGTTTGTCACTACAAGAAAAATGGAAATTGACGAAGAAAAGTTTTGACATTACAAGAAAGTTTTGCCACGAAAAGCGTGTTCTCGACGAAAGTTGCTAAATAGTGTTTCAAACCATAGTGTCATGACACTTGTCATTTTAGAACTTTCTATGTGGTTTGGATACTTTCGAGACTGCTATTAAGTTTTATTACGCTATCAAAATCGAGCTAAATTCGTCTGATGGTTGTTGCACTATGTTGTGTTGTGTTAAAATAACGAATGCTTAAAGCATTTAAATTACATTACAAATCGATAAAATTTTAAACACTAAGCATACAAATTACATTTCAACTGCTAAATTGCTTCAGCTAAATGACAAATTACTCAAAACATAATTTTCCATGTCACCATAAAGATCGTGAAGGAGTGTAGTAGAATCAAGTGTGTGGTTCTCGGGATGTATACATCTTTAATGTTTTCTCGAGCACCTTTATCTTTCCAATCAATAGCTTATAGTTTGAGCACTCTGCATTTTTTAAAGGTCCCGAATAATATGGATGAATTGAAGGTCCTAAAGAATAAATTGGAGTTGTTGAAGGCCAAGATGAATAACTTGGAGTCGTGGAAGCTCCAAGAGAACCGACTAGTAGACGGGAACTCTTCGCGCCAATTTTATGAGGGTAAGAGCTAACCAGGTTATGAAGGGAACTTTTAGCGCCAAATCTGAGAGGATAAGAGTTAACCAAGTTCTGGTGTTCATAAAGTGGCGAGAACTTTTGGCGCCAAATTTGTTGTATAATGATATCATCTCGACTTATCCGGTTAACATCTCACGAACGAATCTCAGCTTTAAGACCCTTAAGCTTATTCTTGAAGCGAATCAATTTGTTGGGATCGTCAACCGTAGAGTTGAGCCATGAAACAACAATCATCGCATCAAAACCCTCAAAATCAAGCCACGATTTAAAAAAATGAAAAGGTGTAGGCCCAAAATCTAACTGAATTTCCCGAAGAAGAATCGGTCTATGATCCGATAAGTGACGATCTAAACAAATGGCAGTGATAGATGGAAAGATCGTAAATATCAAACTGGAGATCAAAAATCTGTCTAATTTGCTCATTTTCGTCGCTGAAGGATGAGACCAAGTAAAATTGAAACCCTCCATTTTGATATCAACGAGACCCGACGCTGTAATAAATTGATCAAAATACCTCGCACTAAAAGGATTGAAACATGATCCCCGACGTTCGTTACTTGATCTAACTTCGTTGAAATCTCCCGTAATAATCGATTCACCATTCCAACGACCTAAAATCAGTGAGAGATAATCCCAAAGAATTCTTTTCTGCACAAGCTGTTGAGGCGCGTAGACTGCCATAAAAAGAATTTTAGTATTACTCGGTACCCATGTGCCATAGATAGCAATAAAGTTGTCAGAGATTGTAACTTGATCCTTCTTGAAAAAAGAATTCTCCCAAATGCAAAGAATGCCTCCTGAATTACCAAGAGACTCACTGTAAACAAAATCATAATTTGAGTTTCCCCAAAGAAACTTAACATCCATATGAGAAATCGCAGACATTTTAGTTTCTTGAATAGCTATGAATCTAATACGATGAGAATTAATAAGCGCCTTTACCCACTCCTTTTTTGTCTTGTGCCCAAGACCCTGAACATTTAGCGACATCACATTCATTTAAAACCACCAATATCTCCTTTTCGACCGATGATATGTTCTAAATCTTTTACACTACCTTCCATACTGTAACCCATCGCTTGTCCGACCTTAATAACGTCCTCTATAATGCCTAAAACAGAACCTCCATTATTTTTAGCGTGTCTTCCAGAGTTATTACTACATGAATCCGCAGAAGTATCCTGCGAATGATTACTCATAATAATCGGATCAATACTCTTGGCTGCATCATCTTTAGGACTTCCATCTTCGTCAACATTATCAGGTATCACCGAAGCCTCAGGAGTAAAGCCAGGTGGATTCGGAAGAGAAGGGCTATGTACCTGTTGATCTCCAGCCTGTAATTTGTGTAGTAAATTCCGTATTTCAAAGGGATCCTCCGATTCAGCGTTTTCTATAACTCTTCTAGGGGAGTTAGTGGCCTCTTCTTTTTGCGATTTTTTGGAGCACGAACTCGATCCAAATACAGTATCTGGAACAACCTCATCTTCCTTGTCAAGATCATCACCTGCTGCACCTTCATTAGGGCATGTATCCGATTCCGATTCATCATCCGAAACGTCATCGTCCTCCTTCCTTGACAAAAAAGAGGGGTTCCAAGTGAATAGCTCCTTCGCACGAACCATGAAAACACGACCTTTGACAATGATTTTGAACGTTTCAAAAATCGATGTAGGATTATTAGCAATGATGCAAACACGTTTACGACCAACAGATGAATCAGCATAATCTTCCAAATCTAGTAGTTGACCCCATTTCTTTGCTATTTTAGTGAACGTACCACGGGACCAAGCATTTAGAGGGATACCCTCTATATCCACCCAAACGACACGTTCCTTGCTGATGAAGTCGGGAATAGCATTAATAAGAGAGTGAAACCATGAATTAATACCAGTATGTTTGATAAAGTTATTTTTAGACTCCATAGTATCGCATTCAAAAAGCACCCAGACTCCTCCCAAGTATGAAACTTTGATATTTGAAAAACCTTCGTCTTTAAGAATATTTTACATGTTGGGGATGGAAGACGCATCCTTCACTTTGCCCATAACATGCTGCGACATATCACGATCGATCAAACAGTCTTCTTCTATAACCAAAGCAGGAACATGAGATAAGACGGGTCTATGATTATGAGAAGCCATGTTGTTAACAACATTTGCATAAGAACCTCTAACTCCTTGATACTGGTGACTAGCTGAATCAGCCTCAACATTGACATTGTTGTGCTTAGTAATTCTGGGAGGTCGTTCAAATCTCACTTGATTGGCATACAAATGGTGACGCCCAATCCAAATAGTGCGTAGATTATCCACAAGCCGATTTATATTCTCAACCTTAATGAACCGAACAAAAGCGAATTTCTTACCAGCCTTAGATAATTTAAAAGGTATGAAAACATCAATGACGGTACCGTAATCACTGCATGTTTTCCACAGATCTTGGGACGATGTTGATTCAGGAAAATTAGTGACAAAAATGGAATATGAAATCTTAGTAGTATGATCTTCAACCGAAACTCGAGAAGGTTGATTAGATGAATATGCCGTCCCACGTTTGGAACGCTTAACCTCTTGCCAACTGTAATTCGCCATAACAAAAACGAAACAAGATACAACGACGAACGGAAAAAAACAACTAAATGAATCTCACAAACCCTAAAAAAGACGACAAGAACACGAAAATCCTACATCAAAAATCGTTACCTACCAACAATCGTCGAGCTTATTAAGATATGATTTAGAATCGGAACGAATCAATAATCAGATATTAACAAGCGAATGGATGTTGCATAGGAGATTGAGATCCGATCAGATGATAGGAAGTCGTAGCCGCCATAGGTGAAATTAGGGTTTCCTTAAAGATTGTTGTATCATGTTAATTTTTGTGTATAATTGTCAACTTTTAATTAACGTTTGGCTACTTATAATTATTTAAGTAAAATATAACTTCTCTGGTTACGTGTAACTATTTAAGTAAAATATACCTTATCGCTTAATTAGATAATAACAAAATGCGTTTTTGAAATATGGTGCTTGAATTTGATTACGTTGATTGATATAAATCAAAGAAATTGAATACCAGCACGTATGACTACTATTGCATATGTCGTAAGGCTCGCTTCATTTGAAAAGTCATTCGAGAGGCTTCAAACTTGGTTAAGACTTCACATAAGCGGGAATACTTGCATGTCGATTAGTAGATTTGTGGGGTCTTGGATGGAGTGCTTCCTCTCCTTAACATTTGAGCTTTCCTTTCCTCTCAATATCAAGGATCATGAGTGGAAGAGAGTGGTATCAAGTCTATTTTTAGTCGCAAAGGTCATCGTCGAGCGAGTTGGAGAGCTCGACTAAATCCGACCTGAGGGAGGACTACAACCATCCGTCAAAAAGTTAATAACTCGGATCTAGAACTAGAAAGGGAATCGCAATAATCAAATCGGAATATGTATGGCGAGGAGAAACGAGATTACGATTTAATAAGAAGAATCGTTACATGTCCAGAATGAGTGTGAAGTCACTTGAAACAAAGGCTAGGAATTATGACTTCCTCCCACATAGGTAAAACAACAAACATGAAATTCGTATTTATACAATGCAAAAAAACATATGAGAAAAGAATAAACCTTACCAATTTTTTCTTGCTAATAAATATCACTTATTTCAATACGAAAAGTGTCACCAAAATTTGTATATGTGCTTTTTAAAAGTGTAGGTGAAAGTGAGGATGAGTATAAGAGACCACATATCAAATCGAATATATTTTGGTCTAGTTTTTCTATTCGTTCGTTCTCATATTTCGTGTTTGGTTCGATTTAGTTTGGTTTTGAGCAAACTTGGCTATTATACTTTGTTGCTCCGGACGACCTGAATATAGTTCCAAAGTTTCGGCCCACTCCTCGGTCCTGTGCTTTAGACCTGGTTTTCGACCGCAATCGTCCCTACGTAGAAGTACATTAAGCAAAAAATCCCGGTATAGTGAAAAAAAGTGTGAGGATATATTTCTTACTCTTTCAATACATGGTTTATGCATAAAAATTTTTATTAAGTCTCGAAATTTTAAACTTTAGCCAGATTTTTGTGAAAACAAGACAACGATGTTTTGCATCAATAAAGGAGAGTTCATATTAAGCCCATGCAGTTGGGCGAAAGGCGGTGGTCTAGTAAAGGCTCCTGCTTATCAATGCTTTGAGCATAGAATACATGATATAATAACAAAAATTCTATTTGTAGTGTGAAGTGCAACAAAGATATAGGTGTTTTTTAAGTGAAGTAACTAAAAACCGGTGACACAATTTGAACGTTTTTGCGGAGAGACGGATTAAAAAAGTATCAATTATAAGGGGAAGGATGTATACTACGCTTGATTTGTTCTACTAATAATTAATATAACTTAAAGCATGTATAAAATGTACATGAGAAATGACTCGCACAACTATATATGTGTCTAAACTTATGCCTAAAATATGTATGTCATTTATTTAATGTCCTCCATCAAAAGAGGAAATAAAACCGCAACGACCCGGACATGGAATGAACTTTTTGAACGTGTCCTCGGTCCTATTTTGAGCCAACTCGATCCGGTCCGATCGTCAGTCCATTCATTTTTAGGACTCTGATCAGCCATTGAATATGAGTAATTAAATGTCTTCCCAGGATCTATTAGAGAGGAAGGTGTCACAACAAAGGTACCCGTCAAAATTTTGCCTAGTCACCTGGCAACTCAGCGTCACATCACACCAACACAACTAACCAAATTACCCTTCACTCACAACACACCCAACTCATCTTCATTTAGGCCCCACCACTATCTTTTATTTTTCTTTTTTTGTTTTCACACAAACTAAAATTTATTTCACACAATTAAAACATTACAAATACGGAAATAAAAATTATAAATACAGATTAAAGAATATTACGATACGAAAAAAAAATACGAAAATTTAAAAACACAACAATTAAAATAGACTACTCCTCGGGGTGATGGTATCGGGCCATGATTTGCTTTTGTTTTCGACGCACGTACGTCCTCTTCGGTTCCGACATTGTCTCGTAATCAAGTGCGAGAAAATTAAAGTCGGTCAACTCGATCTGCCTGTCTGCGAGTCCCTGTTGCTTGATAAATTTTTGATACATTGCATTTGACAATTCTGCCGTTATTGACCCCGACGATCCTCCGGTGCCCTCACTTGACTCAGATTTTGACTTCTTAGAGGGTCGAGATTTTCCCGTGGGTCGAGGACATTCATCAGGATCGAATATTTCGGTGTGATCATCCGCATGAACAGCTTTTCCACCTGCAAGGGTGTTCTTTGAGGATCTTCCACGCGTGACCGTAAATAAATCTTTTTCCATGAAAAGCTGCTTGAAATTCATCTTTTGCAGCTTCGTAAACATCCTCATCATTCATCCCACTCCTATGGTCTACTCCTGCCTACATCGCTTGAAACTTTTGGCAATCCGGATGCATTCGACCCTATCTTCCGGTAATCATGTTTTTTGTACGGTGCATACCGGATGTTTGACTGATGAGATCGCGAACAATATTATTCCAGAAACAATCCTCATTTTGGTCGCTCCCAATATCGACATTTTCAGAAACAACAAACCAACATCTGGCTAGTAATTCTTTCTCTTCTTTATTCCAATGTACCGGTGCCTGAGTCGGGGTCTCAACAAATTCGATGTCATCCTCATCGGTATATAAATCAATAGCTTGTGATCTTTTTGCTTTGGTTTTTTTGGTTTAACCTTTTTTGGTTGGTGTTCGTGAGGCCGGAACTTTGAATTGTGTTTCGGGAACATTTTGTTGGCTCTGAAACTGCCTTTGATACTGTGCTTGTTGAAGGTAGTACTGTTGTTGGTGGTAAATTTGTTCGGGGGTCATTTGAGGGAAATAGTTTAGAGGAATAGAAGGGTACGAGAATTGGGAGCCGGATGGAAATTGAGACCCGGATGGAAGTTGAGAGCCGGATGAAAATTGAGAGCCGGATGGAAATTAAGAGCCGGATAGAAATTGAGAGCCGGATGGAAATTGAGAGAAGCCGGATTGAAATTGTGGGGTGCCGGATTGAAATTGTGTGAAGCCGGGAGACCTTGATACGGAGGTTTGTGAGTTTGGTGCAGACGGGGTTGACGATGGTGTCGAAGGGTTGCTAGTGTTGAGAAGCCCGGTGAAGTTGAGTTGTGGGTATTGATCATTAAGTAAGTTAGACATTTTTTTGTTAGTGATTTAGAAAATTTTTAGAAGAAATTGTGTGTTAAAATGAGGAAGAAGATGTAATATATATATATATATATATATATATATATATTAGTTGTATAAAAAATATATATATATATATATTTAAATAAATATTACCGTTACATAGGTAACAACTCTTTTTTTTTACTTTGGCTCGTCGTCAACATTTCGCAATTGCGAAATTCTCTCGGCGAAATGGGGGATGGGTGTGACGACGAAGCTCGACGAGACACGACGAAGGGCCACGTCAGCGCGACGAGGTGCCCCTCGCCGTTACACCATCCTCTCTTAATTTGATCTAAGTGAAAAAAAAAGGACAACGAAGGTTTGCCCAATAACAAAAAAATATGAGTTAGTGCATGATATGATGATTGGAAAAGTATACTCTAATAAAAATGAGTGTGAACCAATATATTGTTTTTATGACTTTATCCCACATAGATAAATTATCAAACATGAATTATATATATCTAAGACCAAATACTACGTAATTGCATACTTGTGGTAAAGCCACATACTAATTAACTGTAATTATACAACTATGTAAGTATGTGGCTCTTATCAAAGTTTTTTATAGAACAAAAGTTAACTCTGAATATAGTGCGGATTTATTTCATAAAACAAAAGTTAACTTTGACAGATTTTTGTAATTGAGAAATGATTGGCATGACTAAAGTGACGTTTAAACTAAGTATGTCTAATAGGTATGTCATTACTTTATTGGTCTATGAAACAATAGTCTTTTTGCTTATCACCGATAAACAAATGACACATTTTAGTGATAAATTTAGGCACATATTTTATTCACGTCAATCATCTCTCGATATACAAGATATATATTTCTAAGAGTGATTAACAGAAAAATACTTGAATAAAAAAACATTTTAGTACCAATATCTACTAATTCGCCGAATGACGATATTCTCCAACTTTTTACCAAACTACTTCACATGATTTAAGTTTGACAAAGCTTTCTTTTATTACGAATCAGCCTCTTGTCTATTTGATTTAACAAGTCATTATTTGATGTGCATTTAAAGTCTAAAGTTAACATCACTAGTCTCTCTATTTTTAGAGTTTGCTTGTTGGTCATAACAATTGGTCGCGTTGCAGCTAGCATGAGTTGTTAAGGTCGTTGCAAAATATCCTTCATTCAATGTCATCAAATCATGATGAACACGAGTTTACATTCACGAATGTTGTGAAGTTTGATAGGCTAGTATCTATATACATTAATTAGATCTGACACATACAATAAGCTTTATTATAAAATGTACGCTTCAACTAATTGTAGTCTCAATATATATATCAGTTTATGAGGAATGAAATACAATGACAAAAGTCAAATAGGTTGAATGTGACAAAGTGAACAGTATTTACATTAAGAAAAATATTATCACTACACCACCAAGTAACTAAAAAACAATTAAATTAATACTCCCTCCGTCCCAAAATTATTGTCACCAGACAAGAATCACACAGTTTAAGAAAAGTACATTTATTACAGATGTCTCTCTCTTACTTTTTAGCATAATGACAATTTTACCCTTAACTAATTAATTAGTTCTTCTTTAAATTTTGTAATAATAATTTTAATCAAGGATAATATAGTAAATTTATCAAAGTTTCCTATCTATTTTTAGTATTGGACAATAATTTTGGGACAACCCAAAATAGAAAGATGGACAATAATTATGGGACGGAGGGAGTACATATTACTGTTTTAGGAAGCGTTGGGACTTTTTTATTATTTCTATAGCTTTTGGCGGGAAAAAGAATCCTCCACGTGTCCCACGCGTGTCCTGTTATCCAACCCACATCAATGTGTCTTCACATTCATATTCGCATATCTTTCTCATTTTCTCTGGATTCTTCCAAGAATTATCACCGATCATTTTTCTTTTCTCCGATCTAACAAAATACACACACAAACCACCATTTGATTCATGAAATCCACAGACAAAATCAACGATCTAAACTAAATTGCAGCCGCTTTGTCTTCCCCCTCATCATAAAAACAGTAACATAATTATTAGGGTTTGGGATATGCATATTAATTGGTGATTAACACCAAACTATAATAAGTTACAATATCAGATCTCGACTTTTTAGGGTGTTTGATGGTGTTTTCACGCTGATCCACTACAACAATTTTGAACCCTAGGGACGACTTATTCGTCCCTAGGGAGGCACTTTTTCGACCCTAAACTCCTAGGGATGACTAAGTCGACCCTAGGAGGTTGTGCCTAAAAATTCGTCTCTAGGATCCTAGGGACGAACTCCTCTTTGTATCCTAGGGACGACTTAGTGGGTCCCGCAACCCACTACGTTGAAAAAATTGACTAACCTAGGGACGACCCACTTTGTAACCTAGGGTCGACAAAGTCGTCCCTAGGTTATAAATAAATAAAATCTTTTTTAAAATTTTTCTTAAAAATTCTTTTTTTTATTATTTTTAATAAAATCTTTTTTATAAATATTAAAAAAAACATTTTTAGAAAATAAAAAAAATATATATTTATTATCCTAGGGACGACTTAGTCGTCCCTAGGTTTAAAAATGCCCAGGTATTCAATACCTAGGGACGACTAAGTCGTCCCCAGGTATTGACACCTGGGCTTTTTTAAACCTAGGGACGACTAAGTCGTCCCTAGGATAATAAACTGGATGATATTTAATTTCCTAGGGACGACTAAGTCGTCCCTAGGTGTACCTGGGGGCTAAAAAAAAACTGGGCTATTTTGCAGTTTCCAGATTTTTTCCGGAACTTTTTCCGGACAAAATCCACAATTCAAAATGGCAGAATTCGACAAATACAGAATAATAACAAATCAATAAACGTTACAATACCATATTACGATAAATTATCCAACGTCACGATACAATATTCATCAAATACACTTATTCAATCCTAAATCAAATGTTTCAAACGCTACAAGTCTCAAACTTTATTAAACATGCATAATAAGAAAAATACTACCACAACCTCTACTCCGCATCCTCGTTAGGTGAAAAGTCACCTTCCCTATCGTCACCCTCCTCGTCACTCCCCTCGTCATTCACCTCGTCATCGCCTGATAAGTCGTCACCACTGTTTTGTACAACTCGTCACCACTGTTTTATACCCTGCTAGTCACTTCTTATCCTTCTTATTCTAATTAATCTTCTTATTACATCCTTACTATATAATGCACAGGTTTAATTTGTTAGCCTCAACATATCAGTTCCTAGAAAAGTTTAACAACGCTACCTCCATCTTATAATTACAATTCATCGATGAAAAACACGCAGTTAAATAAAAAATCACTATTTCAATCTTTTTTTCTTTTTATACAATGATAATTTGCTTTCAGTAAATAAATTTATAACTTCTTTATTTTATATAATAATATTTTCAAATGAGGATAATATGGTAAATTGAATGTACATTCTTTATTTATTTTTAGAAATGAACTATTAATTTAGAACGTCCGAAAATAATACACTGAACTATAATTTTGGAACGAAAGGAGTATAATTTTTTAGCCAAAAAAATAATACCTTGAGTTGAAGTTATTTTGCCACTTTTAGATTGACCGAACCATATTCGCATAAAAAAAACAATTACATAACTGAAAAATCAATCAAATTTCATACATTTTGTTGAAAAAATGATAAGAACCTACCAATCATATAATTGTATAACAATAATTATACGATAGGAAAGTCTTACCATTAGCTAACAAGTAATTAGTCTTGCATATAAGCTGGTTTTATATGTACTCATTTGACCATGTGGGATAAAGTCATAAAATTAAAACTTTCTCTTCAAACTTATACTTCGAGTGGTTTAAATACATATATATAGTTTCACGGTACCCACATAGGAGCTGGGTGTGGTACGGTTACATTCGATTTTAAGTTACGAAAGGTAAATTTGTTAAAAAAATAGGGCTTTCACGATACGTGTAACACCCATTTTTACGTAATGTAAAGCAACTTTGATACTAGTAGTCATAGAAAAAAAATTATGCAATACCCTAATATAAATTCTGGGTCCGCCTCTGATACTAGGAATGAATTGATTCTCCAGATCCAAGGTTTACAATTCTTTGGTTGGTAGGTTGCTACCGTTTTTATATTTTGTAAGATAAAACAAAATTGTTAAATTTTTTATTTTTTTTTTATTTACTTTGTGGTGTACTGATAATATTTCTTCTGTAAAATACGGTTCACTTTGTCACATTCAACTTATTTGACAACAAGCAAACTCTAAATGGAAATAATGATAAATATAGAGAGACCAGTGATATTAATACAACATCAAAGAGACAAGAGATGAAGAGACTATTTCCGTAATAAAAAAAGCTTTATCAACACTGTGAATTAGTCGGCTAAAAAGTAAGAAACTACTGTTGTCGGGCAAAATGGTAGATATGAGTACTAAAATGTTTTCTTATTCAAGTATCTACCAAAATACTCTCAGTAAGTAAAAAAAAAACAATGATGCTTCGCCCAAGAAATACATTGCATACGTGTGACATACGAGATACTCCGTACCAATCTAATAAAAAGAAATCGTCACATGTGCAAGTTTATGTACAATGCGATCACGAAATGATATTACAGTTATGATATATTTTAATAATTTTTCGAAGTCTATGTCTTTTATTTCACGACCCCGTTACGAATTAGACTGATGATGATGATAGTTTTATTCTAGTACTCACCCATCCTATACTTAAATTAAATCATTGTTTAGAGAAATTTACTTAAATCATTAGTAAGAATATGTTGATGACGACAATTTGTGAACTAGATTCGCTATCATCATGAGTAATGATGGATAATAAAACGTCACTTAGTGTTGGAAAATATTGTTGGCAAAATAACTTTTGACCAACTTTGGACACAATTATGTATATGTATGTGTCATATATATTAGTGATATTTTATAGGTTCGCGTTCTCCTTGAAGAGAGCTTCGCAATGAGCCTTTATGTGTCCAAAATGAAGGTGATGTGAATGAGATATCGTGTCTCAAAGTTAGGCATTTGGTACCATGCTTAAAGAGGAAAATAGTTTATTTTTTGTCCCACATCGGTGGGATGAGTAAACTGGAAGGGAGTCTATTGTGTATAAATAGAGGCCTAATTCCATAGCTTTTTTCACACATCAAATCAATAAGTATTATTATTGATTTCCAACATATGGAGTACGCATCTGTAAAGATGTAATTCCGGGCACTTTGGTTAAGTCCGACAGTACAACTTACTGTTTCGGCTGTTGTACCCTGGGAAACAGACGACGAATCTGTTTTAAGGGAAGCGTGTCAAACACGTGCCTCAGCTCTTTAGTTCTAAGCGTTTCTTACGCGTGCCTCGACTTGCTGGTGATTTAGTAAGTCTTTTTATTATTTTAGTGTTTTATTTAATTATCGTTTATAGTTATGTCTGTATTTATTTTTCTGTTATTTATATTCTGTTATTTGTTTTATGTTAATTTAATTAATTTAATTTATTTGATTTATAAATAAAAGTGTTATAGTTTCCCTACAGTCTTAAAACAGATTCTGTGTAACAGAATTAAACACTTTTTTGCTAAAATCATATTAATTTAATTAACTTATTTTTATACAAACTGTATCCTCCCGAAACCAAGATTGTGTTTCTTTAGGATATCAGTTTTTAAGTAAACGGAATTTTAATTAACAGATTTGGTGTTACAGATCTATAAACGGTTTTTTTTTAAAAACAGTTTATCGTATCAGTTTGTTTTGAAACCATGATGAGTTTGCGTTCAAACTGATCGTTTAGTTTGTTTATTACATATGTTATAGTTTTAACCTAGATTTACTGAAGCCATGATTGATTTTCTTTGAATCAGATTTGGTACAAGTTTATATAAACCATGTTGAGTTTATTATATACCAAATTGTTTTAATAGTTCTTAACTGTATTCCGTTAGAATATTGACAAATTTACTTGTGGTAACACAATTGTGACCCTAGTGAATCTTGTAAATGTAATTGGTGCGCCAGTTACAGCATGATTGGAATCATGATGAATTTAGATTCATTGAAACCAAGTGGAGTTTCTTTGACACAAATCTCATAAAAGATAAGTTGCTATTTTATGAGATTATTAGAACGTATTCATTGATCTCATAAAGTGCAAGATCTTATTTTATTAGACTTTTGAAACGTGTTCAATGAAATCAAGAAGAATTTCTTTGAAACAAGATGTTGACAATGGTATGAGTTATCATTAAATATCAGATTACATACACTATTTTTATTAAATTAGTGGAAGAGTTTGTTTGACTTGTGTAATTCATTGTAAATTGGGCCGAGTCTAATTATAAACCATATATATTCTTGAAACCTTGTTGAGTTTATAAATATACCTATAGAAACCTTGTTAAGTTTATAGATATACCTATAAAACATTGTTGAGTTTAAAGACATATCTATTAAAACCTTGTTGAGTTTCTTTTAAAGAATGGATCTACTGAAACCTTGTTGAGTTTCGTTGTAGAAATTGATCATATGAAATTGATTTATTAAGATCTTCGTGATGAAGATTGATAACATATGTGGTTTTGTTAGAAAGATTATGTCATAAGAGACATTCTTTAATTGTTTAGTCGAAAGACTTTCTTTAAAGTGGTTTTGTGTAACGGATCGTACAAAACATTAGTGGTTTGAAACAAAATCCGATTTAATTCGTTTTGGATAAGAAACACTATGTGATTTAGAACATTGTTAATAGTAACAAAAATTAGTTTCAAACTAATTATGAGACATCGGATTAACAAATTATTTGGAATGTCACGAGTGACATCTAAAGGATCTGCTCCTTTACTTGTAAAATGGGAGACCGATACTCGAGTTATGTGTACGGTAGATGCTTTAAAGCATTCAGAAACTTTTTGTGCCGTAACTATGTGTTAAATGGCTAGAATGACGTGAAAACTGAGGTCATGAGTGAATCCAACCATAGATAATGGTGCATCAGCACTTCAGTATCATGTCATGTATATTGTGATAAGAGTTCGATTAACTCTTATAATGCAGTTGAGAATGGAGAGAACGAGTTTGAGCAACTCTCCTATTACGAATATCAAGGAAAAAGATGTGATTTACATCTAGAAAAGAAACTAAGTTAACCAACGTTGTGTGTGCCGGAGATTCGTAGGAATCTAATGTCCGGATGGTTGCTTAATGAAATTTGGCTTTCATATGTGTTTGAACCAAATAAAAATCGATTTAACGAATAACATAAATTTAGTGCATACGGGTTATGCCTTTAAAGTGGGTAAGTTGATTATATTTTATAATGGTCATTTTTAAATGTATGTTATGACTCACTTTGATATGTTTTAAATTTTTACTCAACATGTTGTCCAATTAAACCAAATCGGATACCCATTTTTGTATTGACACGGATTACAAAATCAAAACTTAGGTTAAAGCCAAATTGATAAGTCTTTTCTCTTGGTTGAACAGAAATAACCAAAAACCTTGATATGATTCGCATGGTTTTATGTGATTTAGAATTGATACCTACTAAGGTATAAAGTATCGTGTACTTCACCATATTGGCTAAATGCGGTACAAAATATTGCTATTTACACTTACTTGAGAGTAAGGATATAGACAAGCTTGATCTATATACATAAGTTGAGAACCAACTTATTATCGATAATAAGGTGATTCTAAGTTATTGGAGGTAAATATGTGTCTCTATTTCTAAATTTTTATGCTAAACTTAGAATAAGACACAAATTCATTGCTCTTGATATAGAAAAGAATCGTGCCTTAGAAGAAATGGTTAATGCCATGTTCTTAAATCCAGGTTTAAGCCATGGCATGTGGGGGAAAGCGATTATATCGATTGCTTATCTTTTAGATAAGATCCCTTGTAAATGAAATAAGATACTTCTTACGAACTATGGGTGAGAAGAAAACTATCTTATAAGTACTTACAAATGTGGGGGGTATCTAGCTAAGATATCCGTATGAAATTCATGGTTCGAAAGATTGGACCTAAACTTATGGATTGTATGTTCACAGGATTTGCTATGAATAACAGTGCTTATCGTTTCATTGTACATGAATCGAAAATAGACATAGTAATGGAATTAAGGAATGATTCATTCTTCAGAAATATACTCCTTGTTTACGAAGGAAATTGAAAGATCATCTAGAATAGATGACGAGGTTGTCCAAGGTCAGAGACAACGAGATGATATTGATCTCTTTGATGAGAGACAAGATTGACCCAAGGAGAGGTTGAACCTAGAAGAAACAAAATGACATGAACCGAGAGATTGGTTGGATTTGATTTTTGTTTCTTTTATGGTAGAAAAATGAGTCTACTTCTTACTGAGAGGCAGTAACTTTCTTTGAAAGGGTATCAATAGAAAGAAGCCATTAAAAGTGAAATAGATTCTATTTTACAAAAGTAAAATTAGAAGCTCGTGGATGTACCTTAAGTTGTAAACCACTAGGCTATAAATGGATCTTCAAAAAGTAGATAAAAGTCGATGTCACCATTGACATGTGCAAAGAAAGATTGGTAATCAAAGAATTTAAAAAAACGAGAAGGTCTATCTTCCTTTGATGCTTATTCGCATGTTACACGAATAACCTCAATTATGATGGTACTTTATTGCCGCATTAAGAAATTTTGGAAGTTTCTTATGTGGATGTGAAAACGATATTTCTAAACAGGGATTTAGAAAAAGGAACTATACATGAACCAGCCTGAGGGTTTCATAGTTCCTATGCTAGAGAGAAAAGTTTGTAGGCTAATTAAGTTATTATATGCTTTAAGGCAAGCTACCAAACAATGACATCAAACTTTTTGACCATATCATGTCAGAATGTGGATTCAAAATTGATGTATGTATGTGTGATCAACAGTAAATATGTACTCTTGTGTTTATACATGAATATATTTATCACTAGAAGTGATAACAAGATGAATAATCCACTAATGATCTGTTGGAGTCAATATTTGACATGAATTTCATTAGTTGTTGGGTTTGTTGAACCCATATGGATTTGTTTTGAAGTCAAACATTAAGAACAACAATATTATTGAGAGGTTCAATGTGGGGGATTCCGGCCTAGCTAGAGTCCAATGACATCTTTTTAAATCTATTTAAAATAGAGGTAAAATTGTTTCCCATTTTGAATACTCAAAGAATATTGAGTATCTTATGTGTCTAATGACGTGTGTATGATCTGATTTAGAACTTATAATCAGGCAAGCAGATATATTAGTAATTCAAGTGGGGACCATTTGAATAAATATTACTTGAGTACTATGATACTAATAATATTGCATTACGGAAGATATCCTACTACTATCAAGTGATAGAGTAATGCAAATATAGATTCTTACATATAAGAATCTAAATCCACTAGAGGGGATGTATTTATCCTAAGTGGAAAGCTATGTCCTAGAAATCTTGAAAGTATTTCAAAGAGACAATTATAGCTAAATCTATGATGAAATATGAATTTATTATTTGAGGTAAATTTATAAAATATGCAGGATAGTTTACGTTAATTCGTAAAGGACATACCAAGATGGCGTATACCGGTAACGACCATGTTTATAAAGTGTGATAGTCAATAGAATTTGACAGAGCTCATATCACAAATGTAAACGGTAAGTCGAGACATATCCATCATAGATTGTGATTGTTGCGACAACTACTCTCCACTAGAGTTATCACGATTGACTACGTAACGTCAAAGGATAACATCGCGGATCCGCTTACGAAAGGCTTAAGCAGAGAGTTAGTTAGTGAGTCGTCTAAAGGAATGGGACTAAAGCCCTTAAAAGAATGAGTTTCTATGAAGGAAAACCTAACCCAGTTGACTGGAGATCCCAAGATCTGGGTTCAATAGGACAACCTAATCATAGAAATGTGAGGGAAGTCACGTCAATGTGGGGGAGTTACTTAATACAGTAACTTTCCTAGTCCATTCCTAGAACAATGTGACTTATTGAGAGGTTAAACATATGGCTTAAATGATTCATGATGAAATCATAAAGCATGATGATTCAATATGAAATCATAAAACATATGTTTTTAATGATTCAAGATGAAATCACCTATGTGAGAGAGAAGTAGGGGTCGCTTCGAAAAAAATTGTGGGGGCGCAATTTCTAAGAGCTCTTGCAGAACCAGGCTAGTGTTCATGACCATAACGAACACGACTATGAGGACTTGACAATGTCAGGGAGAGTCTTGTGTGAGTGTGTATTGTCGTCTACGTAAACAGAGGCTAAGTTCAAAGACATCGCGTCTACTTAGATCTAGGAGACTAAGTGCATCTCACAAGGGAAGGTTCAAAGGGTCACACCTACCTATCCTATGCAAGATTCAACTGTTGGAATTTTATTGAAACTTTTGCGTATTACAACCGATCTCTATTCATGTGGGGGATTGTTGGAAAATATTGTTGGCAAAATAACTTTTGACCAACTTTGGACACAATTATGTATATGTATGTGTCATATATATTAGTGATATTTTATAGGTTCGCGTTCTCCTTGAAGAGAGCTTCGCAATGAGCCTTTATGTGTCCAAAATGAAGGTGATGTGAATGAGATATCGTGTCTCAAAGTTAGGCATTTGGTACCATGCTTAAAGAGGAAAATAGTTTATTTTTTGTCCCACATCGGTGGGATGAGTAAACTGGAAGGGAGTCTATTGTGTATAAATAGAGGCCTAATTCCATAGCTTTTTTCACACATCAAATCAATAAGTATTATTATTGATTTCCAACATATGGAGTACGCATCTGTAAAGATGTAATTCCGGGCACTTTGGTTAAGTCCGACAGTACAACTTACTGTTTCGGCTGTTGTACCCTGGGAAACAGACGACGAATCTGTTTTAAGGGAAGCGTGTCAAACACGTGCCTCAGCTCTTTAGTTCTAAGCGTTTCTTACGCGTGCCTCGACTTGCTGGTGATTTAGTAAGTCTTTTTATTATTTTAGTGTTTTATTTAATTATCGTTTATAGTTATGTCTGTATTTATTTTTCTGTTATTTATATTCTGTTATTTGTTTTATGTTAATTTAATTAATTTAATTTATTTGATTTATAAATAAAAGTGTTATAGTTTCCCTACACTTAGAGCTTAGCGAGTTATATTACGACTTTCAAGAGTCTGCTAAAAGTATCTACCATACGTGATCGGAATGATTTCTCTTGTAGATCAACATGAACTTATCATGTATGCATAAAACCAAATTTAGAAGATGACCAGTAAACTAAATATACTCCTCTTCTTATTTTAAAAGTCTTTGTCAACATATATAGACATATGTGATATTATGTAACACACGGAACATCATGATCCACGGGACATATTTTGTTATACTTGTTGCCGAGCTGCTGGTGATCTTTGATTAATAGAGTAAATATCAAAAATACACAATATACTTCATCATATCATCATCATCTTCATCTTCATAAACCCAGAAAATCATAAACAAGTATCATCAAATCCTAGATCAATAAATCCTAGATCAATAAATACTATTATCAACAGTGTATACAAAAACAAGGTAAACGATAAACCCTCTGATGGCTTCACCGCCTCTCCCAATCCCCCACCTCCGCCTTTCCCATTCCTTCCACAACCCAGATCCCACCACCAGCAAATCAGCTTTAAACCCATTTTCCGTATCCACAAAACTTCAACATCGCCCAAATCCCAGCTCCCTCAATCTTGTGTTTGACCTCAAGAGCTTAAGTGGTCCTGTTTTAGCCACCCTTTACTTGGGTTACTCTTTGTTCATGGTCCTAGACATTACGCTCGCAACTGGTACTGTTGGGTTCCTTTCAACTTTCTAGTTCGTGCACTACTTGTTCTCATTAGTGAAACTTGATTAAGCTTAAAAAAGGATCAGATGAATTTGAGCAAAATGAGAATACACTAGTACAAAAAAGTCCATGGAGAGTGGTCCAAAAAGGCAATGGAGACTGGTTTTGTAGGACGTCTCTATGTGGAGGATCTCCTTGCTCAAAACATAAAGAGACTGGTTTTTAAACCAGTCTCTATTAAAAGAATCGACACTGGTTATCTTCATAAAAACAAGTCTCTTTGGAGATTGGTCTCTATATTAATCTCCAGAAAACAGTCTTTTTAAGAGCATCTAACCAGTCTTTTTATTGAGTAAAAAAATGTGTTTTTTTTTCTAAAAACCAGTCTCTTTTTAATTAATTTTTTTTTAAAAAAATTGGAATTTTTATTAAATTCTAAATTTTACAAATTTAACCCTCTACAATGAAATAATGTAAATACAAGAATTCTATAAAAAAACTAAATTAAAGGACTTGAATTGTCATAAACAACAAATGTATGTAAATAAAGACAAATTTATTAATGGAAGGATTAAAATTGTCAAATACATATTTCGAATCAAATTTGTTTTTATTTAACTTGTTGCCACAATGTAAACCAAGCTCCAACAATCGCATTCAACTCTTTCTTATTCAACGGACGCTCGTTATTCCACGGTACCTACAAGTAATTTAATCAAATTAACACAATAAGCTAGATAAAAGCAACATGCAAATAAGACCAACGAAGGGAATTAAAAGCTAAAACATTGGCTTGTGGAAAAGAGTTGTTAAGGCTACTAACGGATACTAACACAACTACTATATCTTATTGATACTAAATTTTATCTTAAACTAACCGCAAGAGCTTATAAATATATATCCTAGAAACTAGCTAGGACTGATTTAGTAGGTCGCTCAATATTTTGAGCAAAAGACTCCAACTTACAAGTGTTAACTTCTTTTGTCTTTGATGCATATTCTGTTCATGATGCAAGTGTCCTTGGTCTTCTTTTATATTCGTAGAAGTTTATGAAATCTTTTTTATGCTTTTTCAACTCTCGAAAAACAGAGCTGCAAGAAAAAGGTTTCAAGTTCAGCAAATAAAGGGGTTCAGAATAGACAGCGTCACATATAAATAAATAGAAAAGATAAAAAAAGAGATGAATTACATACCTTATAATCAGCTAGTTAATTCTATTTCATTTCCGGAAGTAGTAGCTCTAGCACCATGTCGATGAAGACCACGATGAATAATTGCACGTCCAATAGAATGAGAATAATCCAAAATTTCCTCAGAAACCATCATGTGTAGTTTTCCAAGGGTATCCTGTCCATAAAGATTGAACATATTATCATAGATCTTTTCTATAGAATGCATAAACTAGCTACCATGTAATGATCACATATGTACTTTTCTGCTTAATCTTATGGTGTATTGGTCATCACTGGTCATCAAATGCAGTTGAAGACGTACAGGATAAACCTCAACCATCAATTCCGATGAACCACGAGTGATAGCTTTTTGAGAAAATGCAGGACCTCCAACATACCTGTACCACAATATCTACTATAGTACCTCATATTCTGTGCATAATACTTATACATACATACACAAAAGTTTCTTATAATAACCTTTATTTTTCTATTTTTCTCATAAGAACCCTTTCCAACACTCTTTAATAGCAATAGGCGTTTAGGGGTGTCAATAGTCCCGACCAGACCCGAACCCGACCCGAGTATAATTGGGTCAGGTTGCTCAGGTTCGTATTCTAATTTGGGTCAATCGGGTCAAGCCTAGTACGAAATAGGATCGGGTGTCAGGTTCAAAATGTTTCAAATATTCGGGTCAGGTCAATCCGACTAAACCCGAGTTGGCCATTTCTCTATTTTACGTAGTTTTGGCGGTTTGTAATTTTGTATCTTTACTTAGAACAAGGCCACGTTAAATGGTTAGAAACTTAGAATTGAGCCCAATTCTAATTTTGTACTCCGTATAACTAAGAACCATTCTCAATATATGGTTGGGTAGAATACTAACTTCTAATCTAACTGATCAAGAACATCGTCTTTCACAATTTCAATCTATGATCTAATTTCTATTTTGACTTCAAGAATTGGCATTCTTATAATAAAGGTACTATTTTTTCATGATTTATTTAGTTGTTAATTTTGCATCCTTATTAGTTTCTAGGATTTGAGGTTCGTTACAATAAAGTTCCATTTAGAACTCATATTGTTTCTTTTTATATTTAAAAGGTTTGATTATGGTTATTAGTAAACTGACTAGTTGTATATTCTGTATGTTGTTAGACGACCATTTCGATGGAAATAGATAATGAAGATAACGTAGAAGTTAAAAAATAAAAGAATGAAGGGAAAAAACCCACAAATGACAACAACTAAGCACAAGGTGAAAAAATGGTCAAAGGTTTAGCCTCGACCAAATTGGACCCGACCTGTTTGACCCGACCTAATTCCCACCCTTACTCCCAACACAAGTTCACCAGAATGTTTCAAAAAGACCAACTTATAATATATATTATGTTCCTAAAATTTCATGAAGATGCAAATTTTATATCGTCTCCTGCTAGTCTGCTACTATTAAAATTACAGTAAAGATCCAACTTAGCATCAACCCGGGTCATGAATGTACATACTTGTCTCTTCCGTACATTAATGGTTTGTTGCTGTGTTTTAGAAATGACAACAAAATAGAAAGTAGGTATGCAAGTTCAGACAAACCATTTGTCAAATTGATTCCACATTTTTTTCTAGGACTAATAGTCAGTGCCTTCAACTAATGTACTCAGGTGAATTCGCAGATGCTGATCTACTAATCAAAGCAGAATTGTTAACGCTTGGTGGTCTTTGCACATTACTTGAGACGCTAGAACCCTGGTGCTCCGAAGATGGCCCATCGTTTGTGCTAATCAGGAGGTCCTAATTAACGAATGCAGACCAAGTTCACCACCATCTGCATATCATTACAAGTATGGCTAAGTTTACAAAGTTGTCGTTTTGAAATTGAAATAATTAAACAGGGGATTATACAGTCGATAACTACTAAATACAATGATATTAAAGAAAAAGCCAAGTTGAATTAAGATGGTTTCCAAATTCTATACTGAATATTACTCTTGAAATTCTCTATGTACCATACAAACCATGTAAAAATTACAATTTTTAACTAATAAGTCAAGACTTTGGATCCTCTCCCAATCACTTTGAAGCGTGGATTAAAATTCCATCAAGCAAACTCTTCCAAGTTCTCATCTCGACAAAATCTTTCAATATATATTATCTAGAAAGATTCTGTCATTCATTTGATGCATTCTATACCCTGGAACTATTTGATACGTCCTAAGCCCTTCATCATACAAACACCTACTTAGTTTGCATAAGTTCACTTCAACTTATATATCTGGCTTATGGCTTATTTGGTTTTGAGCTTATGTTTCATAAGTTCACTTTTTGTCGCTTATTTACAAACTTTCCGGCTTATATAAATTCAGTATCTCATAATGAACTTATCTAAACCGAAAATTTTGAAAATAAGCCACAAATACTGAGCTTATGAAAAAAAGCACGACACCATAAGCTGGTCATACGAGGAGAAACAAACACCCCCTAATTTTCTAATGACAAAAAGGATCTTATGTTATAAAATTAACATTGAATGACAATATACTCCAAGAGACTACCTTGTTATGACCATGAATTGCAGCGGGAAGAATGTTTCAACCTTGTATAAAAAGGGGCTTACATGAACCCTAATACCTAAAATAATTTAAACACAAAAATTCACCAATTAAAACCTCAATTGATGATTAGAATGAAGAAAAAACAAATAAAAAGAACCTGATTTAGGGGTATGTGAAATGGAAATCGGGAGTGACGAGTACGAATCGCCATGACCTGTGGTGGGCGAGAATAGAACTAACAACCATGGGAGGTGACTAGCAAGGATCAACTACAGAGAAGTGTAAATAAAAGCGGATCTGAGATGTAAGGTGAGAGAGAGATGATTTGAGTTTCAGATCTGATATATGGGGGGATTAATTTGAGTTTCACATCAGATGATTTGAGTTTCACAAAATGAATGTGGTTTGTAATATTGTATTTCTTGATACTTTGATAGTCGATTGTATGAAGATGAAGATGGGTACTGGTAATTGTTGGGTCCTGGTATGAAGATGAAGATGGTCTTCATATGATGGGTTCTGGTAATTGTTGAAGATGAAGATGAATCTGGTAATGGTATGAAGATGAAGATGATGATGGTTTGATGATTGTTAGCTAAGGGACCAACAATGTAAAATTAAATTTTAAGTTAACTAACGGTTCGTTAAGTCAGAGTTATACTCAAATGTTTGACCAAATCCTACGTGGCAAGTGTTAAAATTAAACAAAAAATAGTACGATGTGTATGATGGATTATCTGAGAAAGTAAATTTTGTATTTTTGACATTTACCCTTTTAATAACTGGTATACATAGAAAACTAGCAAGAGATAAATCACAACCGAACCAACTCACTTTTACTTTATTATGTTTAACTTAACCAGGGAAAACAAGGCAAAACGTGCCAGAAGAATGACGAGCTAATCCTAGGAAAGCTAAAAGTGAACATCTTTGATGTAACTTGACACAAACTATCTTCTAATCATCTCATGTATAGTTTTTTGGGAAAAAGTTTATGGTCATATTATATTATCCTTAATGCTGAGATATTAAAAAAAACACATGACTTAAACCTTAATCTTCATTTCGTGAGGTCAAATTATTAGATACAATACGTCTCTTTATTGGATGCCTATGACGATGCAAAACCTTCTTGAATCTACGCGAAGCAGTTTTTTTGGGGAGGTGACTTAAATGTAAAAAAGATTTCATGGATCAATTGGAGTTCTTGTCTTTCTAGTAAAGCTTCTGGTGGTCTAGGTATTGGGAGCATTTTTGCTCTTAACGCCGCTCTTCTTTTCAAATGGATTTGGAGATTTCGCTCGTGTTCGAATGATCTTTGATAAAAGTCGTCAACGAGATTCATGGGGTTGATGGAGGCATAGGCCGTAGAATGGTTGGGTTTCACTCAAATCTTAGTCCTTGGTACCGCCTTGTTAACTTTATTCAGCATCTTCTTTCTAAAGGCATGAATCTTCTGTCCTTATGTTTTCAGTCTGTTGGTGATGGGTTGTCTACCAGTTTTTGGACTGATTGTTGGCACGAGGGCCATATTTTGAAAGATAATTATCCGCGAGTTTAGGCCCTTGATCTGAATAAATGTTGTTCAGTTGCTCATCGTATTAATGTTCCAGATTGGAACTCGGTTCTCAGAAGACCTCCAAGGGGTGGAATCGAGTTGTCCCAATTTAATTTTTTGAAGGCTAACATCAAAGACGTTTCTCTTTCTGACTCTTGTGACGCCTGGAATTGGGACCTGGACCCATTGGGTTTTTCGGTGTGTTCTGCTAGAAATTATATGGATGAGTTTCGCTTACCAGGTACCCTATTGTAGACTAGATGGCTGCCTTTCATTCCCATCAAGGTTAATGTTTTAATCTGGAAACTTCGCCTTAATAAGTTACCTACCTTGGAAAATCTGGACAACAAAGGTATCGATGTTCACTCCCTTTTATGCCCTACTTGTGACGACCAAGTCGAAAGTTTCAATCACCTCTTCTTCTCTTACGGTATGGCTCGTGATTTATGGAGGCTCCTTTCTAGACGGTGTTGTTTAGACACTCCGGCGTTTTCTAACATTGCCGAATGGTTCTCCTGGCTTGATTCCGTAAAAGTTTCGAAGATTGCTAGGTCCATCGTCGAAGGGATTGGGTCTACTATGCTTTGGTCCATATGGAACTTTAGCAATGCTACAATTTTTCCAAGTTCAAAACCGAGGAAAGCAGATTTGTGGGACTCTATCGTGCATCAACCTTATATGTGGTTTTCATCTAGAAATCCTAAGTATAGATTTAGATGGATAGATTGGTTAAATAACCCTACTCTAATTTCCACTTCGTTGTAATTTCTTTTGCTAGTATTTTCTAGCTTTAATAAAAGATGCCGTTCAAAAAAAAAAAGATACAATAATTAATAGTAATGAAACAACAATACAGTTGAAAACGTATGCTGTGAAACTTAGTAGAAGTTCTATTTTTATGTGTGAATTTCTTTACCTATAAATAAGCGTTTATGTATGTATTGCATATTGTCGGGAATCATCGGTTGGAACCAGTTGTTTTTTTATTATTGGGTATAATAATACATAACAATAGTAGTCATACATATAAGTGGGTTTGTATTTACTCATTTATCGATGTGGGACAAAATCAAAAGTTTTATTCTTTAAACTTACATTTCAAGGGCTTAACATTTAACCGTATATGCCTTCATAGCTGCACCAAGGATAGACGATTACTCACATATTGTGATGATGGTGTGTAATAATTTAAATCTATGTGCATTTTTTATTTTTAATAAAGTAGGAGTTTATAGTTATGGAGTTAGTGAAATAAATAAAGTTAATGATTTAAATTGTATTTAAGTGCATAAAATTGAATTGATTGCATTTTCATATGTAATGTAATGTAGGTGTCTAAGTGTAACAACATTATTCAATATTTAAGCTTCGAACAAATTTTTTTATTTGTAGTATAAATGGATAAACAACTCGTTCCACTTGGCCATCCTTATCATCCTCCTAAGCGAGTCAACTAAATCAAAACATCTACGTATAAAGAATCGCAATGATATTTTGCGACTGATGGTGGCAACGGTGACGGTAGTGGTGGTAGAGGCGGAAGTGGTAGAGGTTGTGGGCATGTGGTTATGGAGAAGGTTTTATAAAAGTTTTTTTTTGTATTATTTTGAAGATATTGAGAGAAAAGAGAAAGGGATATGAATGTGTATGAGAGTGTCTTATGATAGTTTTTTATATTATTTGAAAAGCGGTTACTTATTTTGCATATTAAAAGTGCACATTAATATAAGGACGGTTACTTTTCATTTTAAAAAATGTTACATACGTTTTGCTATAGCAATAATTCATGTTGACTAAATAATGAATATACATTTTGAACAATATTGACCCAATTGTTAGACTTCTTTTTTTAGAAATGTTTTAAGCTGAATTTTTTAAGACTTCCAGTTATAGAAAGGGTCTAAATACTTATAAAGTAGTATAGATTTAAGCTTCGAACAATTTTTTTTATTTGTAGTATAAATGGATAAACAACTCGTTCTACCCACAAAGTCTATTGTTCCACTTGGCCATCCTTATCATCCTCCTAAGCGAGTCAACTAAATCAAAACATCTACGTATAAAGAATCGCAATGATATTTTGCGACTGATGGTGGCAACGGTGACGGTAGTGGTGGTAGAGGCGGAAGTGGTAGAGGTTGTGGGCATGTGGTTATGGAGAAGGTTTTATAAAAGTTTTTTTTTGTATTATTTTGAAGATATTGAGAGAAAAGAGAAAGGGATATGAATGTGTATGAGAGTGTCTTATGATAGTTTTTTATATTATTTGAAAAGCGGTTACTTATTTTGCATATTAAAAGTGCACATTAATATAAGGACGGTTACTTTTCATTTTAAAAAATGTTACATACGTTTTGCTATAGCAATAATTCATGTTGACTAAATAATGAATATACATTTTGAACAATATTGACCCAATTGTTAGACTTCTTTTTTTAGAAATGTTTTAAGCTGAATTTTTTAAGACTTCCAGTTATAGAAAGGGTCTAAATACTTATAAAGTAGTATAGATTTAAGCTTCGAACAATTTTTTTTATTTGTAGTATAAATGGATAAACAACTCGTTCTACCCACAAAGTCTATTGTTCCACTTGGCCATCCTTATCATCCTCCTAAGCGAGTCAACTAAATCAAAACATCTACGTATAAAGAATCGCAATGATACTTCTGAAAATTACCTTTCACAAAAAGTGGGCAAATCAAAACACAAACTATTCAAAAAATAATCGTAATCTAATTCTATTAATTGAAAAAAAATAAAACAATAATCATCTTATGACAATTTAATATAAATGATACCCCTGATGATGATTCTAAAGCAACTGGAATGATATAGCCTAATATATTTGTGGGGTTTTAATTTTTTTAAGTGTCGTTTTGTTAGAGATTTATAAATTTTGCAATTTTAAATTTTAATAAATTAAAATTCTTGAGAATTCAAAATAAAATTTAAAATTTCTACGCATGTTTGATTGTAAAAAATTCATAACATTTTAAAATCTTGGTTTTTTGTCGATCCAATTAACACGAAGTGATATTATATAAAAACTTATATATATGTTATAAATTTTTTATAAAAACTATAAAAAATTTATAAATTTTATAAAGAATTTATAAAAAATTTATATAATTTTTTATATAAATTTTATTCTTCTTTGTTAAACGAGTATAAACCGAATAAAATTTTTTTTATAAAATTTTCTTTAAATTTTTAAATTGTCTATTTAAATGAGTAAAATTCGAAAATTTTCATTTTATATATATATATTTTATATAAATTTTAAATTTTCTATTTAAAGAAATGAAAACCAAATAAGCAATTTTTATAATTTTTTTTTAAATTTATAACTATTTATTTAAAAGAGTAAAAACCCGAATAAAAACTACTAGAATTTTTTTATAAAAATTAATTGTCAAGTAAATTCAAATTCTTTACTTTTCGGAGGAATTTTAGTTTTGTTCTTGTTATCAATTCGAAGAATTTTTAATTCTTTTATTTGTCATACCAAATGCAATATTTGAAGGAAATTAAAATATAATATCCCCAACATTCTCAATATCCCACAACCAAACGCGCCCTTAGGGTTTTTGTTGATGGGTGTATTTGTTATTTTGGTATGTGTGTGTTTCTGAATAATGAAATGTTAATTGTTTGCATGATTACAGGCATGATTTTAATTAGAGAATAATAAGCAAATGTTTTTCCATTTTTAGATTTTCTTACGATCATTTGAAAGTCAAATGATGATGTCAAAATTACATGATACTACGATGCCTTTTCTTTCATTAATACATGTTAATGGCTTTTATCTATTTTGTTTTGAAAACTGTAATACGAAAGTCTGAATTGGCATAGTGGTTAAAATGTTAGTGACATATTTCTTATAATAATTTCGTCCGAATGTTCGTTGCTAAGGTAGATTCAAATCTGTCAGGTAGGATTTTTTGGTGAATTTCTTTTGCTGACATGGAAATAGGATATCTTTGCTTATATAGCTTAAGATTAAAATAACGACACCTAAGCACTTAGAATTATAACAACTTTATTAGTGTTAAAATAATTTCGTTCTATAACTTTATTATGATATATCTATTATACCTAAATTTTAGGTTTTTAAGTTTGAAGGGCAAGAGTACATTTAATGTGAGTACAATGATTGTAAGCTATGTTAATTATAATACAAGTGAATCATTCTCAATTAAATGCTTGAACAATGCTGTGGGTCTATTGTTAACACTACTTAAGGTAAAAATGTGAAGCATCCTGTGGTTACAAGATATAAAGCTGAAGAATGCAAAGCATTGGGGGTTACAATTTATGTTGTTACTCTTTTAATTTACCGTGGGAAGTGAAAGGTTGCTGGAAAAAAAGCCTATTAATACTGGTTTCCAAAAAAACATCTAAGCCATATATGAGTCAAATCACACAAAACAAAAAATAACACCAGCCCGAGACATGAAGCAAAACAAGAATAACAAATCAGCAACAAAACAATTAAAACACCCATCTACCTAAACCTTTCGTCACATATTAACAAAACCTTCTAACATAAACCTATCTCCAACACAACATTAGTTCAAGTCTTGAAGGATTTTTTTTGTTGAACCTTTCTCTCCATTACCGACCTAAAAATATGAGTGATGGAGGCCCAAGTATTGAAGAACGGGCTGACTTGTTTCTGGAGGCCCGAGATCGCGTGACGAAGAGGGGTTTAGTAAAATGGGCATAACTTTTGCATCCTAAGTCCGTTTTCAGCCCGTGACCTGTCAAAACGTGCGTAAAAAGGAGACCGACGACGCTGTAACCATCTTTTAGCTGGTTGCGGATTTTTCAAGGCCCGAAAAGCCTTTTTACTATCAGTTTTTTGCATTTTTATGTTTTTTTCACTTTCAGTTGGACTTTTTCATTGGGCTACGGTCCAGCCCGTTGGATTTTTAGGGTTTTTCTTTGTTTGCAGTCATTATTTAATGAATCTGCTGTAACCCTAGCAAGACAGTTATCAGTTTAATAAAAGTTAAACCATTGGCCGTTGAGTTGCCGTGTTTTACCCTAATTTTCAGGCATTCTTCAGAATCAACGATTATTAGCAGAATTGTTTCTGGCATTCTTGTTGAATCAACAGATCCAATTACTTATCTTTGTTACTTGTTTTTTAGTCTACATCAGTTGGTATCAAGAGCCAAAGTTCCTGATCAAGATGCCTCCAAGGAGAACTAGGCCTATTCAGGATGTGAATGAACAGGAATTTGAGCAGCGTATGATGGAGAGAATGGAGGAGCGATTTGATCAAATGTTTGATCAATTGACCGACCAGATGAACACTTTGATGAGCAATAGGAGGCCTCGTAATCACCGTCATGAGGAAGAAGATGCAGATCTGGAAGAAAATCCGTTTGGTGATGGTTTGTCTGATGATGAACAATCAGTAGGGCGACGGATGAGAGATCGCAGTGGGAATAATGATAGGCGTTGGGAGACTGGAATGAGGGATAATATTTCCGAGTTTAATGGGGACACTTTAAAGCCTGATGAGTTTATTGATTGGCTTGTTGCTGTTGAAGAAGTATTTGAATTCAAAGAAGTTCCAGAAAACAAAAGGGTTTCGTTGATCGCTACCAAGTTACGTGGTCGGGCATCCGCATGGTGGCAACAATTGAAACTGACGAGGAACAGAGTTGGGAAGTCAAAGATCACGAGTTGGCAGAAGATGAAGAAAGTCATGAGGGATAATTTTATTCCTCATAACTACTAGCGAATGATGTACCAGCGGTTACAGAATCTAAAACACGGGGCCAAGTCTGTTGAAGATTACACGACCGAATTTTACCAACTAATTGCAAGGAATGATGTTCAAGAGACAGAAGATCAGCTTGTCTCTCGATACATTGGTGGTTTAAGAGTCCAGATCATGGATTCTGTTAACATGTTTGATCCGATGACACTTTCTGAAGCGTATCAACGAGCATTGACTTTTGAGAAGCAGAACCGACGAGTGGGGAGTTCTTCATCTCCTGTAATAACAGGTGCTTCTGGTTCGGGTAATGCGGCATCTCGTTTTGCCCCAACTCAGGCTAAAGCAGTTGGTGAGAATACTGGACCAGTTCCTAAAGCGGCCGGCAGTGGTGGGTTCAAGTGCTTTAACTGTGGTGAACCTGGTCACCGACAATCAGAGTGTAAGAAGGCTGGGAAGAGGCAGTTATTTATTGAACCTACGGAAGATGATGATGTGGCTTATGATGACTACGTGGGAGACGCAGTTTATGATGCAGAACCTGAGTATGAGGAGGAGTATGTGTCTGGATATGTGGGGGTGAATTTGGTGGTAAGGCGCTCCTGCTTAACACCTAAAGCTGATGGTGATGATTGGCTCAAACACAACATCTTTCAGTCAACTTGTACCATTATGGGTAAGGTTTGCACTTTTTTATGCGATTCTGGTAGTTGTGATAATTTGATAGCTGAAGGAGCAGTCCAGAAATTAGGGCTGAAAACTGAAGATCGTCCCAAACCTTATAAGTTACAGTGGCTTAAAACGGGTGGGGAGATAACAGTTTCCAAGCGTGTCCAAGTTCCGTTTTCTGTAGGAACAACTTATAAGGATAATATTTGGTGTGATGTGATACCTATGGATGCTTGTCACTTATTGTTGGGTAGACCTTGGGAGTATGACCGTGATGTAACTCACCATGGGAGAACTAATACTTATAGTTTCCTGTTTGAGGGTGTGAAGATTACTTTGATGCCAAATAAACCTAAGGAAGTAGTTAATAAACCCATTGGTACTTTACTAACTCTTTCGCAGTTCGAAGACGAGCTGGAGGTGGGAGGTGATGTTTTTGTATTAATAGGGAAGGAGGTTTCTGAAGACGGTGAAGTTCCTGAAGCCATGATCCCTTTACTTGAGGAATTCTCTGACGTTTTCCCTGATGAATTACCTGATGGTTTGCCACCATTGCATGACATACAACATCATATTGATCTAGAGCCTGGGTCACAGCTGCCTAACAGGCCACATTATAGGATGAGCCCGGGAGAACATGAGGAGTTGCGCAGGCAGGTTGAGGAGCTGGTTTCCAAGGGTCATGTTCGTGAGAGTATGAGCCCGTGTGCTGTTCCTGCCCTATTGACTCCAAAGAAGGATGGTACGTGGCGTATGTGTGTTGATACTCGAGCCATCAATAAGATTACTGTGAGGTACAGGTTTCCTATTCCTCGTCTTGATGATTTGCTTGACCAGATTAGTGGTGCTACCATTTTCACGAAGCTGGATTTGAAGAGTGGGTATTACCAGATTCGTCTTAGACCTGGTGACGAGTGGAAGACCACTTTCAAGACCCGTGAAGGGTTGTATGAGTGGTTGGTCATGCCTTTTGGTTTATCAAACGCACCAAGCACATTTATGCGTGTGATGAATCAACTGCTCAGGCCTTTTATTGGCAAGTTTGTGGTTGTTTATTTTGATGACATTCTTATTTATAGTGCTTCTTATAATGAGCATGTCAATCATGTGAGGCAGGTCTTGACCTTTCTTCGGAAGGATAATTTTTATGCAGCCACGAAGAAGTGTGTGTTCATGACGCCTAAAGTTTTGTTTTTAGGGTATGTTGTTTCTGGTGATGGCATACAGGTGGATGAATCTAAGGTAGCAGCTGTTCAGGAGTGGCCAACTCCAACTACCATTACTGAAGTTTGGAGTTTCCATGGTCTTGCTTCTTTCTATAGGCGGTTTATCCCTAATTTCAGTTCCATTATGGCCCCTTTGACAGACTGTATGAAGGGTAAGTCATTTGTGTGGACGGAGGAAGCAGAGATGGCTTTTCAGGTTGTCAAGAAAAAGCTTACTACAGCGCCAATCCTGGTATTGCCTGACTTTTCTAAAGTTTTTGAGCTTCATACTGATGCTTCTAAGGTTGCAATTGGTGGAGTTCTTAGTCAGGGTGGGCGGCATGTTGCCTATTTTAGCGAGACGTTGACAGGGCCGAAGTCGAGGTACTCTACTTATGACTTGGAGTTTTATGCAGTGGTCCAAGCTGTGAAGCATTGGCGCCATTATTTGTTTCATAAGGAGTTTGTTTTGTTCACTGACCATGATTCCTTAAGGCATATTCGGACTCAAGATAAGGTTTCACATAAACATGGGCGTTGGTTGGCTTTTCTTGAGAAATTTACTTTTGTGGTGAAACACAAAACGGGTGCTTCCAATCGTGCTGCTGATGCCTTAAGCAGGAGAAGTAGTTTACTTGTAACCATGCAGGTTGATGTTCCTGGACTGGATGTCATTCGTGACATGGTGACTGTGGATCCATACTTTTCAATTGTTCTGCAGGATTTGCAATCCGGAGAGAAAACAGATTTTGTTATGCATGATGGGTTCCTATTCAAAGGGAATAAACTTTGTATTCCTGATTCAAGTCTTCGCTTGCAAATTATTAAGGAGTTGCATGGTGAAGGACATGTTGGTCGTGATCGCACTTTACAGTTGGTTCAAGCATCTTATTTTTGGCCTACTATGAGGAAGGAAGTGGATCGTTACGTCAAGAGGTGTCGTATTTGTCAAGTTTCAAAGGGGACGGCTACTAATGCAGGTCTTTATATGCCTTTGCCAGTTCCTTTGCAGCCCTGGGTTGATATTAGCATGGATTTTGTGTTGGGACTACCTCGTACTCAAAGGGGTAATGATTCAATATTTGTTGTTGTTGATCGTTTTTCTAAGATGGTTCATTTTATTCCTTGCAAGAAGACAACAGATGCAGTTAATGTAGCCCAACTTTTCTTTAGGGATGTGTACCGTTTACATGGTTTACCTTCCTCCATTGTTTCTGATCGGGACACCAGGTTTTTGAGTTATTTTTGGCGTAGTTTGTGGAAGATGGTGAATACTCAACTCAATTTTAGTAGTGCTTATCATCCTCAAACTGATGGGCAAACCGAAGTTGTTAACAGGTCCCTTGGTAACCTGTTAAGGTGTTTGGTGGGTGATCATGTGAAGGCATGGGATCAGAAGTTGTATCAAGCTGAGTTTGCTCATAATCATGCTGTTAATCGGAGCACTGGGTTTAGTCCTTTCCAGGTGGTTTATTCTGCTCAGCCACGTAGTCCTCTTGATCTTATGACTCCTCAGATTTCTAGGTCTGTTCCGAAGAAAGTGCAGGATTTTGTTGAGGGGTTGCATGATGTTCATAAATCTGTTCGTGACAACTTGGTGCGCGCTAATTCGAAGTACAAGCAGGATGCAGATCAAAAGAGGAGACATGTTGACTTTGAAGTAGGAGACTTTGTGTGGGCTGTTTTGACTAAGGATCGTTTTCTAGTTGGTGAATATAATAAATTGTCTGCTAAGAAGATTGGTCCAGTGGAAATTGTGGATAAGATGAACTCAAATGCTTATCGTTTGAAGTTGCCAAGTCATATTCGTTGTTCTGATGTTTTTAATGTGAAGCACTTGTTACCTTACCATGGTGATTCTTCCGATGATGATACAGCTGGGAATTCGAGGGCGAATTTTTCTTATCCAGGGGGGAATGATGGAGGCCCAAGTATTGAAGAACGGGCTGACTTGTTTCTGGAGGCCCGAGATCGCGTGACGAAGAGGGGTTTAGTAAAATGGGCATAACTTTTGCATCCTAAGTCCGTTTTCAGCCCGTGACCTGTCAAAACGTGCGTAAAAAGGAGACCGACGACGCTGTTACCATCTTTTAGCTGGTTGCGGATTTTTCAAGGCCCGAAAAGCCTTTTTACTATCAGTTTTTTGCATTTTTATGTTTTTTTCACTTTCAGTTGGACTTTGTCATTGGGCTACGGTCCAGCCCGTTGGATTTTTATGGTTTTTCTTTGTTTGCAGTCATTATTTAATGAATCTGCTGTAACCCTAGCAAGACAGTTATCAGTTTAATAAAAGTTAAACCATTGGCCGTTGAGTTGCCGTGTTTTACCTTAATTTTCGGGCATTCTTCAGAATCAACGATTATTAGCAGAATTGTTTCTGGCATTCTTGTTGAATCAACAGATCCAATTACTTATCTTTGTTACTTGTTTTTTAGTCTACATCAATGAGTTATACAAATCATAAAGATTCAAAATAGACATAAAACGTGTATGTTTTAGTCGCACTTTTTTTCATTTACGAATCCCAAAAATACAAAACGAAAACAAAATAAATAATTAATACCTACCCGAGAGTTGTTCTTAATAGATCTTGAAGCAACAGTCTTTATGAGTTTTTCATTGGTTTTGTGGTATTCGATCTAAGGTTCTTTATTCAGATGTGATGTGGTTTATACAAACACAATCTATGATTGGTGTTTATGTTTGAAGCAAAGATCCCTTTTATTTTCAACCAAATGCACGGATCAATATTTGAAATATAAAAGCAAGTTTGAGGTTGCGTTTGATTTCAGAGAGAGATGGTAGAAGATGTTTGACCTAATTTTTAGGGTTTGTGACTTATATAATCTAACCAGGTTTCCTTATTGATTGGATGGTAGAAGATGTTTGACCTAAGAATTGGGCAGTATAGTTATTTCGGCATATATGTTGGAAGTGGATTTTGGGCTGAAGTATTGAATTTGGGCTATAAGAAATATTCAAAATACTATGGCATATAATGATATGATAAATATTATTTGACCGAAAATCAGCCTCATGAAAATATTGTTAGTTTTCATTATGAAGAATTTAGCTCTTCAATCAAAGAGTGTCTATGTCGTCCAATACTGTTTTAATCTACTACCTATATAAAAGAAGGTTTTGTTAAAGCCCATCCTAACCAAAAAATCTAAGAATTTGACACCTGTAAAATCATAAATAATCGACGGTCACAATTGGAGTCTTGCCTAAAATACAATCAACATTAAACAAAACCAAATAAACAGCCATCCCGTGAAAAAAACACATTATCCACCTTATCAAAATCATCTACTATCCACAGATCTGGTTAAACATTTAACGTAAATCCAAAAGATTAACAATTACACTAACCGATTAACAAGACCTTAGTTATGAAATCCTTCCACTAAACTGTGGTCATCGAGATGTGGTCGTCGAGATGATTTCATAAATACCCACAGATATGCAAGTTTTGAGGTTTGTATTTTTTCCCAAAATATGATTTGTTTTGATTTTGCCATATTATTAAATCATTAATTAAATCGATTTTGTTAAATACAAATCGACGAGATGATTGCAATCTGCCAATTTTTTTGGTAAACGAGATAAATTCCTTCTGTCAATCTTTTGATGTTGTTTTTTTTACCCAGATTATTATTAGGTTTGAATTTTGTTCATTTATATTAAATCAATTTTGTTACTTTTAGGTAATTAATTTCATCATATAAATCAAAAGTCTTAATTACACAGCCACACACATCATGTACTTCTGCCAATTTTTGAGGTTTGTTTTTCCCCTCTTATTATTTTGTTCGATTTATGCTAATTATAGGATATTCAATTTATCATATAAATCTGTTTCTTTTGTTCAATTTTATTTTTTCATTAATGGATTAATATAAATGGATTAATATAAATGATGGAATGATATAAATGTGTTTGATTTTTTTCATAGGTATAAATAATTTAAAATTTACATATTATTTAGGCAAGTTTGAAAATAAAATTTGGCTTAAACAATCTAAACAGAAAATACAGTAACAACATTCCTGTTTCAGCTATGTTCAGAAAGATGGTTATGATAAAAAAAAATATACAATAACCCAACTAACACCTGTAAAAAAAATTGTCACTTCTGATGCGTTTTTCAAGGGTGTCATAAAAAAACATACAATAACCGAGCTTAAACATAAATTATTATGTTTAAACATGTCTATCAAGATCCCCAAGGTTGTTTTAATTATCAAAGATAGTATTAAAATTGTTTATACATGTTTTTTGTAGGGTAATCATGTACAAGCAACCTGTAGGAAAGAAAACATCAATAAGTTTCAAATGTTATTTGATGAAGGTGCATGTTACCGCATCAGTAACTTTGGTCTTGGGCCAAGACTATTGGCAATAACTTATGGCGAACACCCATTACTCTATCATATATTTAAGTTGCTATTTTAGAAACAATTGTGTCACTTGGCTATCCAGTTTTGATAACAACCCACATTGGTTTAAGTTTGAACACTTCTCGGTTTTTACAACGAGAACATTCAAAGAGTCAAAACTATCTGGTTAGTTTATTTCTGTGATAAACTTTGGTCAATTTTTTTCACACTAACAGAAATATAAAGATGCAGATGTCATGGTAACAGTTGTGTCCATTTAAGCTATTCCCTTTAACTATTTTGGTACTAACAAAATTTGGGAGGACCGTATTTCTCGAGGATTTTAGGTATGTTAATACAATTGATTTAAATTTCAAACAATCTGCATAACATATTGTAGACGCAAGTATGTGACTTCATGTTTATGTTTTAATGGAGGTGACAAGCTGGAATTGTGTTTCTTTGATGATTGGTGTCAAAAGTTTTCAAATCTATATGATGAAAGAAACACAGTTGGTCATGTTTTCCTTAGACAATAGTTTAACAAATAGGGACACCCTCTCTTACAAATGGTATGTATGCTACAAAGGTATACATAAATGATGATCTTCAGAAATTGGAGCCTTCAGAGAAAGGTATCATAATATACTAACCCATTCAAACTGGACAATCAAACTGCAGCCTTCAGCCCTTTAAATCTGTTAAGTTAGCCCTATATAATAAACTGTTAAACAACCCCAGTGAATGTAGTCTACAATATGAATCCCTTTATATGTAAAAATGTTAAATTATCCTTGATGTAAATGGTTAACCACGAACAGAAGTATGTTAAGTTAGCCATAAGTACGTTGATTCTCACACCTGTATGGTCAACAATTTATTTCATTTTTTCAAGTGTCGCACTGTATTTCAAAGCCTAAATAAAATGGTCGGCTGATGTCTTCAAAATAAAATGGTCCTGTTTATGAGTTGAATGGATATGGGATGCATGCACAAGAATTTTCTTTTTAAGTATTTAGAAGATTATCTTGAATCAAACATTCAAAATTATTTAGCTATTCTTTTTATGACAAACTATAAATCATGTTCGTGTTTTTGGTTATAGATGTTGATTATCTTTTACAATATTAGGATTCATTAGATAACAATATATATAGTATAAATGTTATTGGCGCATGCAAATCCTTGCTATTATTTTCATCATTTAAGCAATCATTTTTAATCACTTTACTTTCTAAAATTGTTTCTTTTAAACAAGTTTTTTAAAGTTCGCTGCCCAACGGACGAACCTTGAAGCTAGACACTATTAACTATTAATGCTTACAGATTGGTGATCGGATTTGTGTGAGGCGTTCCATTGCAAAGCTCATGTCGCGTGGGGTGGTGAAACCCATCAGTATAGGAATAATTATTGAGATGGAGAGTGGTGGTCTCCTGATAATTGAAATTCTAAATAGGCCTATACCATGGCAACTTGATGCCTCTGACATAGAAAAGGTGGAAGATTTCAAGGTAATATTGTAGTGAAAAAAAAAGTTGATTTACAATGATTTTGACGCACTATAATGTTTTGATTTGCTTATTTTTGTGAAATATACCACAATACTCGAAGTTAGTATAATATGTTGAAAAATATTATTGAATCCATTAATTATTGAATTAAATGTCTTAAGTTATATATGAAGGTAACCAGCTGGAGGAAATTTTTATTATTAATATCTAATTTGCAACAGAAAACCACAAGCCATCTTGCTCAAGGACCCGGTGGACCTTTTGCTTCAGTTGTTACACATTGAGACTAACATTATGGTAGTTTAATATCACATTGCACACCTACAACTTCAAGGTGAGAATATATTCAAGTATTTTAGCACTTGCTTAATAATATACATTTACTAAAATTGGTAGAATAACAAGAGTTTGCAATGGCCACAATGAGACATACATATGAGGTTGTCACACTCCAAAAAGTAAGTACGTTTTCATTATTTTAAAATACATGTTTAAGTGTGTATGTTGATTCAGTAGAGTGTAATATTACGATCAAGTTCATTACCTCTGTTCAATAGAGATTGCTGCCATAATTTGTACATCTAGATTTTTCATATGTTAAGGAATTGTAAAAGAATACATTTTGTTAAATCTCAAATTAGAATTTACAAATTGGCATGTTACAACCTGTGCTTAAAATAGGCAAGTCCCAAACACACTTTATAAAAGGCTCTACGTTTTAGTATTGAAGTAAATTTCTTAATATGAGAAATAAGCTCACAAGTCGCAAAAGTAATCTAACCCAAATACCCCCTTTCTGAAACAATCACATAATTTCAATAGTCGTTTGACTAATAAAGCTATTAATATGGCCGTTAATATAGAACCCCAATGTAATCTTAAAAACAGTATGATTATATGATCGACAAATTGATTTACTTAAAAACAGTATGATTATATAATTTTTTATGAAATAGGTTGAATGGGTCCAACGGTTAGTAACTAAGCTGAAAGTAGTAATAATTGATTGATGTATTTATATGTTATCTGCATATGCTTATGATATATACACGACATGCAGTTTATGCTATGGAAGCTCAAAGCAACGTTAGCGCATCCTCTTCTGGACCGTTGGGACGAAGTATGAAGGAGTATGTATATACTAAATAATTTTCTACCTTCATCATTTGTGACCCTTTTTTGATATTAGTTTTATTTTGTTGTCTTTTGTTAATGTCTTCAAATTTATGCTCCAATTAGGATGCTGATTGAGGTGCAAAGAAGGCGTCATGAACGATTGGAGGTAATTATCGTGCACTAATACTTATCACTATATACTGAATTATTCAAGTGATTAGAAACTTATGATCTGTAAAGTAGTATAAGCCTACGTTTTTCACTAACCATTGGCCACCAAGGGTAACTTTAGGGAGGTATTCTTGGAGAGGTCTCGAGTTCGAGTCTCACCAGGAACCTTCAAGGGCCCGAATTGAGAAGCAGGAGTGGGGTTTATCCCTTAAGGAGAAGGTTTGAGGCTTGCATACTGCCCAATTGAATGTCACTGTAAGCTCGAAGCACTAACTACTAACTCGCCATTCAAAAAAAGGCTACGTTCTTCACTAATCAGATATGAGTTGTTGTGTCTCTTTATACAAGTTATTGCAGACATATAATCTAAGTGGGTCGCACAACTGGACATACAATCTTTGGTGGTTTGGTCCAGTCGTCTTCCAAGTCCCGTCATCATCTTTATGTCAATTGTGGAAATTTCAGGATTGTTATAGGTAAAAACTTCAGTTACTTAGGCATGATTTCATATATGAAGCTTTAAATTGAGCCTACTAATTACGCACACTAGCCATTTAATATGTAAAAATCACATTGTATTCTTATAAATCATTCTGATATATAATTCCTTTGCCATCGTGAGTTTCCCTTTTGTGAGCTAGCTAAGTCAGAATTCAATTCTGAAGTGCAGGTACGAAGGCACCTCCAGTTAAGGATAGAGGCTCATGGGAAATACATGCAGATGATATTGGAAAAAGCGTGTCAAACCTTGTCTGGGGACCAAAGCAGGGATGCTACAACATGTCACAGTTCAAATAGTAAAGTAGCCTTTCCGAAACAATCACATAATTTCAATTGTCGTTTGAATAATAAAGCTATTAATATGACCGTTAATATAGAACCCCGAATGTAATCTTAAAAACAGTACGATTATATGATCGACAAATTGGTTTACTGTACTTTTTGTTAATTTTTCAGGCATTTCGTTCTAAAAATGCATCATTTTAGTGTTGATGACGCACGAGTCATCCGTGGGGTAAATATCACAAAGTTGTATTTACTGCGACTAAGATTACAACGTTTCTAAAAAAACAATTGTGTACTCGACAATCAACTTTAATGGATTTCTTTTTAGTTGATCTTTAACTATTGATATACTTCATTCACATTTTTTTCCTACTTATTGCATCATTTTATGTGTTTCCTATCAATCGGTTTTACTACATCTTTAAGTTTTTAAAATAAATATGTTTAAAGCTAGCCGCCCATAGGGCGGGCCTTGAAGCTAGTTTAGTGATATTCAGTTAATCTATTGCTACTATATGTTATTTCTTATATATTGACTATTATCTTTTTATAAAAGACATATACCCGCGTGCAAAGTTTAATTATGATAAATAATACTTAAACTTTACATGGTCGAGAACATTTTTAACATAATTGTAGGTACTCGATAAGTGGAACATTAAGCAATAAAATCATCTGACTAACCCACGTGCAACGTACATGGTTAGGAATACTTTATACATAATTGCAACTACTCCATGAGTGAAACACTAAACTATAAAACCATGTCAGCAACCCACGTGCAACGCGCGGTTCTGCATGCCTCGTATTTTATAAAGTTATCGTATGACTATAAAACATATATTTTTTATATGTTTCTTATACATAAAAGGGAATCAACTACCAACTATATACATTTATAATCATATAATTATTAACTGCACTAAAAAAAAGACTTTAGTGACATGATTTTACTGACACATAAAAATAGTGTAAGTGAATGTGTTTTATAGGTCATATAATTACTTTAAAATAATATGTATAACAAAAAACATGTAAAAGAAATCATAATAATAGTAATAGAGTTGTCATAATTATTAATAATTAGGTGTTATAAATTTAAGATCTTTTATTTTATCTGATATCCTTTTATTATAATTTAGAACAATTTAATAGATATAAGTGATTCTCTTTAATATGTGTTCGATGGCTCAAATCATATGACATATTAGTCTTTTACTTTGTTCTTTCAACGACATACATCCTGTCTAATTAGATGAGATATTTATGAAATTTTTGAAAATAAGAACTATAATAATATGAACGGAAGATAAATTTTTCTAAAATAATTTTCAATAATAGCACTAACAACGCACACATAATAATTATTAATTATAACGATATGTGATTAACATGGCCATTCACAATGGCAAATAACCACATTAAAACAACTTCCTTTGGTTCCCAATCCATGCTTTTCTACGCATTGATGATAACATGTCGGTACCTCACAATACCAAAAATGATACAAAATGTGTTCTTGACACATCTTGGCCAACCCCGTACCTACAAAATTCAAGAACAAATATTGAGACGTTCCAAATACATATGCATTTTTGTTTAAAATATTCAATAAATATATCTAATAATCTAAATAACTTGCGTAAGTAACTTATAGTATTGTGTGACCCTACTAAGTTATATATAATAAAAAGAACAAATTTGAAAAACAATGCCGTATGAGAACTCACCAGATGATATGAAAAACACAAGAAACATGATCGCAATAAAAGAATTTTTCATATTGATTTTTATTTTGCTTTCAAATGATACGTTCACAATAGAGGCATAAGCTTATATAGGATATTAAGGGGTAAGATAAACATGTTTAATAGTAATTAGTATATTTCATTAATTATTGAATTTAATATCTATTATCTATTATCTTTAATAAAATTAATTGATGTACAAGCGTTTTAAGGTTCAACAATTAAATGTGTCATTAAAACAATATCATATATAACTTTTTTGCACAACAATTTAAAGTTAGAGCATTAAACAAATCATAAAAACAATTAAATGTGTCATTAAAACAATATCATATATAACTTTTTTGCACAACATTTTAAAGTTAGAGTATTAAACAAATCATAAAAACATTACCATATTTGTTTATGAACTTGGAAAAGCTGTGAAATAGATAAAAAATAATATAAAGAAAGTTTATAAAAGATAATTCTAAAAGATGGCAAGTACAAAGTTATAAAAAAACACTGTTTTTGTATATAATTGTTAGTATTATTTTACAATACATAAGAACTTTATAAAAAATAAAATTAAGAAAAAATGCGTTATGAAGTTTTGTTAATTATGTGAGTCATTAAAAAACTTTTTTCAAACCATAACATATAGCATGTAAAAAGACGTGTGAAGACTATTTATATTAAGTAACTTCTATTTCAAATGAAAATTTTGAAGTGCATCTTTAAAACAATTAATGCTAATTTTGATATTAAGAATGTTTTAATTGGTGTATTTAATAAAGTGCTACTATTTTTTTTTTTTTTAGAACGGCAAATGTTAGTGGTTAGTGGGTCGAGTCGTGCAATGACATCCAAGCGGAAGAATGTCTTCTTCGAACCCTCGCCTAGTTATGTTAGACTCCTTATCCGCTTCGCCTGAAAGGCCCTTGGCAGGTCTTGAACCCAAGACCTCCAGGAAACCTCCCCCAAATAAACCACTTAGTGGAACGTTGGTGGCCAACTGAGCTAAGCCAGTTGGTTAATAAAGTGCTACTATTGATGATGTGTTTTAATTGGTGAATTTTGAAGTCCATCTTTAAAGACGTGTGAAGACTATTCATTATCATTCAAAATTATATTTACCAAAAATAAAACAGAAAGATGTTTCTTTATGTTTGTGCTAGCCCTTTATAAATACCAGCCATATATCCATTGAGGTTGGCACAGTTGGTCAAGGCACTGGACTTCTTAACCAAAGGTCTTGGGTTCAAACTTTAGGAATGGAAAAAATCTCATTTGGGAGGGATACTACCCATCGAGGTACCAAGCAAACTCCCATGAGAAATTAGTCTACTCGTCCTAAGCAGTGGCGGAGCCAGGAAATATAATCGTTGAGGGCATTGACTGATTGATTTGACGAAACTAGATGTCATTTTACAGCTTAAATTAAGGCAAACCGGGTCAGATTTAATTAAATTGAAATTAAATGTTCGACTAAGACACGGTTAGCGCAAACTAAACATGTTTAAGTGCTGATAACCAAATTCAGTTCGTAACTTTATCCTATTTATATAGACATATTTATATATCAAGTACGTAACAAAGCACTCAACCACGACTATTATTTTGAAACATAATCATTAAAAACATTTGGGAAACTTTGTACTAATACATCAAAATTAAGGTATCTATTATATTAACAAAATCACACTACTAAACAATAAATATAAAATGTACTATATTCACACCATTTAACTAGGGGTGTAAACGAGTCGAGCTTTTAACGAGCTACTCGAGCCCGAGTTCGTTTAACTCGAGTTCGAACTTAATACTCGCGAGCTCGAGCCGATCTCGAACAAATATTAGTGTTCGTTAATTTGGCGAGCCGAGCTTTGAAAACTAATATTAGGCTCGGCTCGTTCGAAAACTCGTTTAATTTTCTCGAGCTGAGCGAGCTTAACGAGCCGAACAAGCTATTCGAGCTTAACGAGGCGAACGAGCTATTCGAGCTTAACATGTTAGTGATAAATCTATAAGTATATATAAGTTATATACAATTTATGTTACACATTAAGTATTAGTCCATTTTAATAATGCTAAACGAGCTTTCGAGCTCGAGTTTGAGTTAATAAACGAGTCTATAAAACTATATCTTTTATACCAAAAGTTAGTCTAAACAAAAGTTACAAATCGTAAACGAGCTTCGAGCTTGAGCTCGAACAAAAAAAAAATATTCGAGTTTGAGCTCGAGCCAGATTATAAAATTTTATCCGAGATCAAGCCGAGCTCGAACCAAGTAGTTAATAAACAAGCTTAGCTCGTTTAGACCAATACTCGACTCGACTCGGATCGTGTATACCCCTACATTTGACTAGTCTAAATAACGACCAATATATTTTTGAGTAATAAATAACCACCGATATAAACCACTTTTTTACTCTATAGTCACTTCTAATTTTTGAAAAACATACATAAATAAACAATACATTATTCTATTTAGTGGCCCCATTTTCCCACTATCTCACCCACTTCTCACAATTCCCTATTGCATCATCTTCGTCTTCATATATTATTACTAAAAGATCACCGGAAATACAACTTATTTGAATTACAGAACACTTAAATTGATAGAAAGCAAAAATCAACGAGGGCACTTTGATTTTGTGGGTGAGGGCACCGGACTTTTTCTCACCATTTTCTTATATGTTTTGTGTACCTTCAAGATCTTGGTTGGGGGCATGTCCCCCCACTACTACTAAGGTGGCTCCGCCCCTGGTCCTAAGGGCGATGGTAACTCCTCGTAATAGACTAAAAAAAATACCAGCCATATGGTGATTCAATTGGTGCATTATTATCATGTATGCTGGCAAGATGTGCAAAATGGACATGTCTACAAAAGTTGGGCAAAGCATAATTTTTGACTGCATGTCAAACTTATTGAGATGGTTGGCCTTTTTTAGTTTTATACTATTCCTTTCGTCCCAAAATTATTGTTATCAGACGAATCTCACAGTTTAAGAAAAACATAATTATTACAGTTTTCTTTCTCATAATTTTTGAAGAATAACAGTTTTACCCTTACACAAAATTATTGTGCGCAAATTATTGTCCACTTTTCCTTTTCCGATTGTCCCAAAATTATTCTACACTTCTAAAAATAAATAGGGAGTTTAATTCGAGTTTATCATGTTACCCTAAATTGTGGTTATTATTTCAAATATTAAAGAAGTTTTAAATTAATTATATTTTTCTTAAATTGTAAGATTCTTGTCTGGTGAATATAATTTTAGGACGAAGAGATTAAGTAATATGCAATATAGAGAGCAAAATTAATGAAATATTTTTGTATCATTTTTTAATAAATAACTTTTTAAAGCACTAAAATCCAATAAATTAAATCAACATCGTAATTACAAACAAAACTATTTGGAAAAGAATAATACATACGTTTTTTAACTGAATATATTTCTTTGTTTTTAAGTGACTGTTATTCATTTTTAAGTGTTCACAAAATAATCATGGAACACTCAATTGTTTTGACATTTACCCATACTTATGCTATTCAAGACCATCTACGAGTTAGAGAAAGATGATACATGCACATTAATTATTTTAATTTTAGTAGCTGCAAGCCAAGTAGTTTATCTAATCATTCCCGATATTACTTATGACTGCTACATAAAAAAATAATGGAACTTATTTATGTTCATTTGTAGTTTGTTAATCTATTCATACATGTACCCGAAGTGTTCCTTAAAAGATCTGTGATTTACGGACGTTTAAATTTCAAAATATTATCAATTGAAACTTACTTTTAGCTACATTGTTATGGATTATTAAATGTTCATGAAACGAACATTGGCTATTAACTTGGTTAGCGCTCACCAAAGTCATTTACTATTAAAGACTATGAAATATAGTTTATGTATGTTTATTATTTTAATTGTTACAAAATGAAATGCGTATCGAATAATCCATTTATTATATCAATATTTTTTCAAATATTAATGAAACATGTTTAAGTGTTTTGTTTTCATATTATTTTATTTACACACATTCTAGAAAATATTTCTTTAAAACCCTGTAATTTAACAGGTCTTTAAGCTTTTCCAATATATTTGCCAATCACAACATGCATTTACCTACTTCTCTATGAACTATTATATGTTCACGAAACGAACTATGACTATTAACTTAATTAGCGTTGACCGGCGTTTTTTTTTCTATTCAAGATAATCAAGTTTGGAGACGAGAATGTGTTTATCATCTATTTGTTATAAACTAAATTGTTTATGTTTTCTTGATAAAATGAAGATTCATATATATGATTGTTGATGTTTTGTTACTTTATTCGTACAAGCAACTACCTAATGAACTAATCTAATTCATTGCTTAGCATGAATACGTCACCTATTAATTGAAAAGTCTAATGGTTAACATAAATGATCCATCGTACCTCCAAGAAATAGCGATTCTTGATCTGACGATTGAAGTTGTAGATAACATAAAGGAGCATTTGCAATAGTGTTTACTGAATGTAACGCCGCCATAGATCAAACCCTTTTCTCACTAAATTGAATTTATCTGGTGTTGTGAACCACAAGCTTTCTTTAAACGTAAGTCCTAATAATGTTGTTGAGAAATATTGATCAGCTAATTGAATTATGTAATAGGACAATACTAAAAGTTCTACAATTGACAAGAACTTCTATCATTGCTAAAAATCGTCCTACGACAACTACAAACAAGGTTTACAAAGAAGTGTTACATGGTCTTTGAACAAGTTTATGAAGGTATGTATGTAGTCTATTTTTTAAATATGCCTTTTCAAATATTTTGTATTTAAATCGTAAATATTGTTCACATTTTCCTTTTAGTAACTTTTACGTTCAACTTTTAGGTGTTAATGAAATGTGCATTCGGTTTTCACTTTATTGGGTCTCACATACGTCATGCTTGAAGAGTTGAAGACCATAATTGATAGAAGGTTATTTTATTATTCTTACAAACTTTAGTTGTTTATCAAATACTTCATGTTCGTAATATTAATGTTTCATCTATTACGAGAACTCTTTTTATTTCTTTTAATATTAGCATCTGTTTATTTTTAATATTATAAGGAGGGTAAGAAATTATTTCTAGAGATATAATTACTTTTGAATTTAATGTAGGATTATGTAAACCTTACTTATCTAAGATGGATCTAGATCTAGAATGAGTAGAGAGAGAAAGAGATGGTGAACACACACTTTTAGAGAGAAGATTAAAGGTTACACCTTTTACTATGTGAAAGATTAAAGTGAGTCACACCCTCTCTAACTAAGGAGAGGATTTATATACCCAAGCCCATGAGATGGGATTGAGCTTACAAATGGGCCGGCATACATGACATGGACCGAACTTTTTCTTGTTTGATTAATATAAAGTTACTAGGACTACGACCTACTTAACTAATATATTGTCAGAATGACCGATACTTCTAAATACGTAAAAACGTATTTCCAACAATCTCCCCCTAAGGGAGGTCACTCCAAACAAGGGTGTTACCTGAGTTATAATAATGAAGTAAACCTAGCATACTATGCTTGTCTTGAGCTCGTAGTCTTCGTCTTTCATTTCTTTTTGTTTTCTAGTTAATATGTTGATGTGATCTTTGATATCAATCTTGAACATTTATCTCTTGCCTTGATCTTGTGCATCATCATTTGTTATATCCGCCTCTTCGTGACTTCATGTCCCACATACCTATACCTTTGTAATTCTTGAAAGCTTCAGAGTTTGATACAGCGGAAGACTTGACTTTTAGGCTTTCTTGAATTTGTTAAAGTATTAGGTGCAAAAAGTATATGCGGGGACGACTTCATCTCGGACTCTGCAACGCCACCGTCTTCGAATTCCGCAACATAAGTAGACACGAACGAAATGGCTTTGAACATTTCATTCTAATTCGGTAGAATTTTACCTCTGGTTGGTGAAGACCGTTGGATGATATAAAATATCGTACTTGTGACATGTAGACTTAATTAAAAATCTCATTCACAAGATATCGTGGGAAAACCCGTTCTCTTTACTCGACCGTACAAAGCTGACTGTGAACGTAAAGAGTGAATCATTTGGATAAAATTATCCGCATGATTGAAGTCGTCAATTCCGATTCCTGGAACAAGTTTGATTCATTAAAGAATCGCACCATCTTTGCTTTCCAGTTGTCACGAGCTTGATTCAAATTCAATCATGCAAGTTACCTACCAAGTGTTGTTTGACGTTAACACTAAAGGATTTCCATTTGTCACTGTATATAATTAAAAGTATTACTCTGAATGTTCCAGCAAGATCACTAAGATATTGCCTAGAGGCCTGGAATGTGTTTAAATTCAGTTAAGAATTAAACCTCTTTTGCTTTCTAGTTATCATGAGTTTGATTCATAAAGAATCCCACAAGTCACCTACCATGATTTTTTTAATGTTCGCTCAAGAAGGATTTCCATCTTCATTGTAAATACTTTCGTATTACTTGGCGGTTCAAGCAAGATCATGAAGATTTTGCGCAGGACTCTTAATATCTATCTTACTTTTCATAGTGTCTGAAGAAGCAAGGAAATATGGTCCCAATGAGATATTTGATGATCTCAAATGGCTCTAGACTCGATCGTGCACTTTGAATTTTTAGTGATCAGAGGCTGGAGAGGAGTGCCACTATTTCAATACCAATTTATTCGAAGTGAATAAATCGATATATAACGTGTGATCTCCGTGTGATTAAAACAAATACCTTTTGAGAGATATTTGAGTTAGATGGGATGGGTTGTGCATTACATCACTGGGTCCATGATGTGTATCTTCAATAACATATGAGTTGACCCGGTTTCTGCCTAAGATTGAATGGAGGGCTTCTTTCTTTTCACCCTTTATCATTACAAATCTTTTTCATTCTTCAACCCCTTCAATGCTTACCAATACGTCATAATTAGCACCTTGTTGTGATTGTTCCAGTGCTAACTTACGTACTTGGTCAGTATTCAGCTACGTTCACTATCTCTCTCCATCTTTCCTAAGGACTACTATTTCTAGCTATGGAATGTCCTTAGAAAGATTCCTCCGGTTCTGGAAGAATCATTGGACTTAACCTATCCTACCATCCTTTTGTCACCATAATCTTCATCGTCATGAAATAAATGGGTTGTGGGTAAGTATAAATCACAATGAAATCCATTTTTGAGATAACAATCCATTTTTCTCCCCATTAACATATGCCACGATATTCTAAAGCATTTCACACATGTCGGGATGAGCTATCACGTTAAGTCAAACCAGTTTTGATAAATCATTTCTCATATTAAATCACATTTTCTCCCCTATATTAAAAATATTAACCCAACCGATATTTTTTATATCAATTGATTTAATGAAGTTTTAACAAAATTTTTGGGAAGAAAAATGCAAGACCGTTGTATCTTCATGATACCATTTGTGAGATATGATACCGATTTGTAAAATGATCACATATTCACCATTTTAGAATGAATTGGCAAGGTTGGACCTGATAGATGAGAACATCATATGATAAGATCACATGGTTCTTGTCGGCAGATGTTGGTCGCCTCGTCACGTCTGAAGTCATCTCTTGACACAACATATACGATTGGTATCATTGTCTTGACAAAAATTTGTGAACTTGGCACTTTCGGCATCGAAGATTCGGAATGCTTGACAATTGCTCCCCTCAATTGTTGACTCGTGTTCTATTGAAAGAGTTGTAGTCGTCATTTGAGTAGTCGCATCGTTGAGTAAGTAGATACCAATTGTAAATTGCTACGGTTTGTGGAGATGATAACTTCATAAAAACAAGATTTCTCTTATTTTAACAAATAAATGCATTGAAGCTTACATATATCCGTGTTAGATTGTGTTATAACGTAAACAAAACCCCTTACATGGTTATAAAGTAAACCATGCCCGAGAAAATTAATTCCCGTTGTAGAGTCAAAGCTTTCATAAGAAATACTTGACTTTAATATGAAAAGTGGGTTGCAGTCTGAAATAACTAAAAGCCATTTAGACATGTTTTATGAAATATTTACAACTTTTGTACGAACTCTATATATGGTGTCATGTCAATATTAATCAACATTTCTAAGGTCGTAAATATTATCGTCCCAAAAGACATGCCTTTGAAAATAAAGTAAAATTATTTTTAGATTTTTTTAAATTTTAAATTTTTATGGTTTTTATATGGTTTTATATTTTTTATTTTGCTTTTGTGGATAAAAATATAAACAATATATACAAATGATCATCAAGGATACGGAGAATAGTTTACCACCACTATTCTTTCGCTTCATCTGCCAATGCCTTTAGAGTCTCGGGCGAGAAAGTTCTCAATCCTAGCTTGTCGGCCAAAAATTCAATTCGAGCGCAATATAAAGCCTTCGTAAAAATATCCGCCAATTGATACTCAAATCTGACAAAGTAAATCTCGATCACTCCATTTTCCGCTTGCTCCTTGATAAAGTGGTAACGAATCTCAATATGGTTCAACCGGGAGAATTGAACGTTGTTGCAGCATAAGGCAATTGCACTTTTGTTGTTGCAGTACATCGGAATTTGTTAAAACATAGACCATAGTCGGTTGATTGCGATTTCATCCAAAGAATTTGAGCACAACAACCTGACATAGCTATGTATTTTGCCTCGGTACTTGAAATTGCAGCGCTTTTCTGCCTTTTCAATGCCCAACTGATTAGTCGATCTCCTAATAGTTGCAAATTCCACTTGTGCTACGCCTTGTATCTTGACAAGCCGCGTGATCCGCATCTGCATATGCTATTAATGCAATCGAAGAGTCCTTCGAATACCAAAGTCCCCGATTAACGGTTCCTTTAATATACTAAAAGATCTGTTTAATGGTAGCTAAGTGTAACTCAGTAGGCCTAGTTTGATACCGATCACACATATACATAGCAAATGGAAGATAGGTCTACTAGATGTTATATACAGAAGAGTACCGATCTTGCCACGATAAAGTGTTGGATCAATAGGAATACCCTCTGGATCTGCATCTAGCTTGGTTCTCTCCACCATTGGAGTGTCCACGGTGTCGCAAGAATCCATCTTATATTTCTTCAGTGATTCAAGGGCATACCTAGATTGGTTAATGAAGATGCCTCTGGGACTATCAGATATATGAAGTCCTAAGAAAAATGATACCTTACCCATCATTGACATCTTAAATTTTGAAGACATTAGTGTCCCAAATTCATCCGATAGAGTTTGGGTCGAGGTAACAAATATAACATCATCAACATATATTTGTACCATAATCATGTCTTTTCCATTTTTCTGAATGACCAACGTAACGTTGGATCCACCTTGCCTTTTGCGAAGCCTTCCGTAATGAGGAATTGTGACAGTAGATCATACCACGCTCGTGGAGCTTTCTTCAACCCAAAAAGAGCCTTCTTATGCATGCACACGTGATTAGGATATTTAGAATTCACAAAACCATGCGGTTGTTGAACATATACCTCTTCCTTGATTTCACCATTAAGAAATGTCGTCTTCACATCCATCTGATAGACGATCATATTCATGTGGGCTTCATAAGCGAGGAATAGTCTAATAGCTTCCAAACAGGCGACAGGTGCAAAGGATTCCATAAAGTTAATGCCCAATAATTTCTTTTATCCATGGGCTACTAGTCGAGCTTTGTTCTTCAATATTCGACCTAAATCATCGAGTTTCACATTGTTAACCCATTTCAAAGTAAGTAACTTCAATTGATCCAGGCATAGGACAAGTTCCCATACATCAAGACGTATAAATTCATTAAGTTCTTCTTGCATAGCTTCAATCCAATGTGATTGAGTAAAAGCTTGTTGCCACGTCTTAGGTTTAACTTTACTGAGAAAAGCATCAAAATGACAAAACAATGCACTTTCTTATAACGGACTTCGTGTAGATATCGGACGATTAGGGTCAACAATAATAGAATCTATAGGGTGATCCTTTTTCCACTTGCTGTCATGTTCACGAATCCGTGGATTGATGTAGACCGTAGTAGGAGCTTCCTCTAAGGTGGACGACCCGGCTTGATTATGGTCGAGAATTGGTACACCAAAGAATGGAAGTTCACACATTTGAGCGAATTCCAAATCGTGATCATCATCATCCTCTTCATCATCAATAGGCATGACATGGGTAGTTGATACATGTGTTGGTTGAGAATTACTCGATGAAGGTGTATCTTGACCAATTGTTGTTGTAGACACATCTGGTCGTGCTTCATTTGCTGGAGCCATAACGTCGTTGACCGGAGCTATTACTTCAGGTTCTAGAGCAACAATACTTGGAGGAGTAAAAATTCATCAAAGAACGGTTGAAACAACGTATCCTAGTCATTCCTAGAAGGTGCTATAAATGATGATGAAGTAAGGTTATTTGGGACAAGACCAGAGCTAATGTTACTGGGTCCCATTTCATAAAGTGTGGGTTCAGAGCTGCTTTGCTCAGAATCCATTACCGTCAGCTCATCAAAATTAACATTCATAGTTTCGAGGATCTTGCGAGAATTACAATTGTGGATTTCGAATGCCTTCTTTGTGGGTGCATAACCAATGAAAATACCAATATCAGTCTTTGGTTGAAGTTTTCCCAAATTATCACCATCATTATTTGGATAGTAAAGAGAACCAAATACATGAAGGTATGATAAATCTGGTACTTTTCCATGTAGATGCTCATAAGATGTTTTACCATGGCGCTTTCGAATTAGTGATCGGTTTTGGGTGTATACTGTTGTAGATACTGCTTCTACCCATAAAAACATCCGCCAATTGATACTCGGATCTGACAAAGTAAAGCTCGATCACTCCATTTATCTCTTGCCTTGATCTTGTGCATCATCACTTGTGATATCGGTCTCTTCGTGACTTCATGTCCCACATACTTATACCTTTGTAATTCTTGAAAGCTTCAGAGTTTGATACAGTGTGGTGGGCCCATAACCTACACGACCCTGGATCGAAACCTGGCTCTGATACCATTTGTAGGATTATTTAAACCTTGCTTATCTAATATGGATCTAGATCTAGAATGAGTAGAGAGAGAAAGAGATGGCAAACACACACTTATAGAGAGAAAATGAAAGGTTACACCTTTTACTATGTGAAAGATTAAAGTGAGCCACACCCTCTCCAACTAAGGAGAGGGTTTATATACCCAAGCCCATGAGATGGGCTTGGGCTTACAAATGGGCCGGCCATACATGACATGTATCGGGTTTTTCCTTGTTTGATTAATATAAAGTTACTAGGACTACGAGCTACTTAACTAATTTATTGTCGGAGTGACCGATCCTTCTAAATACGTAAAAACGTATTTCCAACAAAAAGAATGATAAGATGAGTATGCAATCGATATACATTACTATTGGTGCGCAAGTGACTAGTATATCTTTTATGTTTTATAACGATGACAAATAAACGTTCACAACACGTAAAATAACAAACGAAGCCAAAATCCAAAAATGCAGAATAGTGCATCTAGTGAGGTGGTCAATGTCAGCACGTGCAAAGTACACCACGTATTCCACTTTTAAAAGTTTTTAAAAATTGGCTTTCCTTTTACCTGCCACATGTATAACTTTAAATAAAAGTATGACATGCTGCAACTAGCACGATTTGTCAATTTCATTGCAAAAAATAACAAGTAACACGATACCATAGGTGGTATGAATCATTTACATATGCGTCGTCACTCTGCTCAAAATAACTTATAAATCAAGAAACAATTAAATTCTAGCATCTTGTTCTATGAAGAAAAAAAACACGTGACATTAACCAAAATTGTTGTATAAATGTAATTTTTCGCTTAGATTCATATTTGTTCATTTAGCTATGAGGGATAACGTTACAAAAATATATTTTCTTCTTCAAACTTTTGTTTCAAGTGACTTCACTTGACCATGATATATTCACCTCAAACTCATTTTGCAAATGTAACGAATTTTATTTATTAGATCATTACCTCGTATATTAGTATGTCACAAATACACATACAACATAAATTTCAGGTTAGTTTTCTTGTCATTATACTTGATTTCTGATATGATGTATCTAAGAGTGTCTATAATGGGTCAAATTGTGGATGATTTTTATATTTTTTAAAGGGTATTAATATTTACACGAAGAGAATTGATAAATACACAGAAAAATAATGTTAAATTACTTTAACATCCTTACTATCTGTATGCGTTTGACTTAAGTTTTTACGTCGTCAATACCTTCATTCTCTTTTCCATGTAGTTTCACACTTTCGCTTTTACATGACAACGCCATCACTCCGACCCGTAGTATAACTTTACCAATTGTTAACCAAGATGGTCTGAAATACCAGAGTGTAGTAATAGCTCTTGAAACAGTTGTGAAGAAAGATGATACTAAAGTTACCAATTCAATTCCACCATGGGTCCTGAATGGTGAAGCTAAAGTGGCAGCAAAGAACATTGACAAGCAGAAAAATGTAGCTTCTCAATCCAAAAAACAAGGTTCGAAAGTGTCGATGTGTCAAAATCTCAAGGACAATTGCAGTGGCGGATCAAGGATTTTGGGTCGTGTGTGGCACACATTCGGCTCGCTTAACTTCGCGAATAGTTTTTAAATCTTTTTACGGTTTTAGGTCTTGAATTCGAGCAACTTAAACTTATGTATTGAAACAAAAGACATATTTTGAATTAGATAAAATTTAAATATCTAAAACTCTTTATGTTTAATTTTATGCTGATGAGGGATATTTTATGGGTTATTCTATTAACAGCAAAGGGTATAGGGTTTACCACAAGAGAGATAAGGTCATAACTGAAAATCTACATGTTGACTTTTTGGAGGGTAAACCTAGTGATCCTGCAAATGGACCAGATTGGCTTTTTGATTTAGAGCTATTATCTAGATCCATGAACTTGCCTGTTACTAATCCAGTTGTCTTGTGGACCTCTCTAAAGATTGTGGAAGAAACTATTGAGAATGCAGGTATTCAAGCTACAAAGGTGATAGGATCACCATCAGATGAGTTCACTCCCACATTTTCTTTTGTGGATTTACCCATTTGGAGTGAAGAATTGATTCAGGCATCTGCTGCTAAAAAAGAAGTGGAGAGAAAGAAACAAGAAGAGCAAGTCAGTAAAAGTATTCCATCCGTTGACAAAACTAGTTCAGCTGCTGACACGCCTAATCCAAACGCTGGCAGCTTGCTTTCATCCGCTGATAAAAATGTGCTTGAACTTGGTGAAAATTCCATACCTAATAAAGGTGTCAGCATCATCAATCCAAATGCTGACAATGTGCTTCATAGTTTAAGTGAGTATAGAAATCATGATGGTGAGGATCATGGCACATTGGAATCAACAATGCATGATAACACATTGTTTGGGGGAGGAATTCTTACAAAAGTGTCAAAAGTTCACCCTCCTAACCTAATCATTGGTCCCATCAATTCACCAGTTCAAACAAGAAGAAAGAAGAATCCTTGAGGAGGATTCATTGCCAACATTCACAAAAACAATGATACCCCTTTGGTTCAAGAATGTTTATTTTCCTGTTTTCTATTACAAAATAAGCCCAAGAAGATTTTTGATGCTCTACAAGAACCAAGCTGGGTTGAAGCAATGCAGGATGAGCTTCACCAGTTTGCTATCTAGGACGTTTGGGAACTAGTAGATTGTCCCAAGCATGTGAGATCTATTAGAGCACGTTGGGTTCTAAATAACAAGAGATATGAGAGAGGTATTGTGATAAAAAAACAAGGCAAGACTGGTTGCTAAAGGTTACACACAAGAAGAAGGCATTGACAATGAAGAGGTTTTGGCACCTATTGCCAGAATTGAAGCAATAAGGATTTTCCTAGCCTATGCTTCTTGCATGGGTTTGACAGTCTACCAGATGGATGTCAAGAGTGCTTTCTTGTATAAAACAATTCAAGAAGAGGTATATGTTATGCAGCCTCCTGGTTTTGAAGATTTAGAGCATCCAGACAAGGTTTATATAGTTAAAAGGCAATGTATTGCCTTCATCAGGCCCCTAGATCTTGGTATGGTACTCTTTCCACATACTTGGTGGAAAATGGTTTCAAAAGGGGCACCATAGATCAAACTTTGTTCACAAAACAGGAAGGAAATAATTTTCTTCTTGTACAGCTCTATGTTGATGATATCATCTTTGGTTCTTTTAAACAAAGGATGATTGATGATTTCTACAAGCTGATGACTACCAAATTTCAAATGAGTGCAATGGGAGAGATGAACTTCTTTCTAGGTCTTCAAGTCCAACAGAAAGAAAATGGTATCTTCATCTCTCAAGACAAATATGTAGATAAGATTTTGAAGAAATTTGGCTTTTCCCCTCATGAGAAACGGGCTAGCACCCCCATGGACAGGGAACACCCTTGGGGAAAGATTGGAGATGAAAAGATGTTGAAGTTAGGCATTATAGGTCAATGATGTATCTTACTGCCTCTAGACATGACATCATGTTTGTTGTGTGTGCATGTGCACATCATTAAGTGACTCCCAAGAGTGTTATCTTCATACTGTCAAAAGGATCTTTAGGTATCTTAGGTGATATCCCACTTTGGGATTATGGTACCCTAAAGATTGTCCATTGGAGCTTGTGGGCTATTCAGATAGTGACTATAGAGGAGACAACAATGATAGGAAATCTATAACTGGTGGATGTCAATTTCTTGGGAGCAGAGTTATTTCTTGGCAATGCAAGAAACAAACCGTGGTGGCCAATTCAAAAACTGAGGCTGAGTATGTAGCTACTGCTGCATGTTGTGGGCAAGTGCTATGGATTCAAAATCAGCTTTTGGATTATCGGTACAATTTTATGCATACCAAGATTTTTTTAGATAATAATAGTACACTTTGCATTATTAAAACACATGTGCGTCATTCTAAAACTAAACACATAGAAATTAGGCATAATTTTATAAGGGATTGTTTTGAAAAAGGGTTAATACATCCAGATAGAGTAGACATAAAAGATAATGTGGCTGATCTTTTAACAACCTTTTGATGTTGGTAGATTCCAGTACTTGGTAACAAGTATTGGAATGATCAATCCATAAAATATGTGTTTTTGCATTAAATGTATAGTATGTACAGGATGTGCACTGTTATTAGTACTTGTACAATGTGTTAGATTTTCCACTATATTTTCTAACCGCTAACAAAGGCATTTTATCCGCTGACAAGTAGAAAGAAGCCGCTGACAGCCTATGTTAGTTTTTGTGGTTTTTCATCTAATCATGCAGGCATATTGAGCATTGTGCAATAGGATACAGAGTTGCTTATGGACTTCAAAGATATGAAGAATATTTAATTATGATGGTTGGAATGTTTACATTCCTATCTTGAAATAAATATTTATCATATTCATTTATTTTGCAAACTGTGTAAGTTTAAGGGGAGGTTTAGGAAACCTTTAGGTCTTCGGTACTTTTAGAGTGCTCTTATCATAATTCTAGATTGTGTCCACTGGTGAGTAAGGGTTAGGAATAATGAAGACTTTTCTTTTTAAGAATTGTTGGAATTTCTAAACCTTGAGGCACTGTAGCATTTAAAGTTGATATAACTGTGCATGTGCCAAGACTATTTTACCTAGAATTGGGATTGGTCGGTTGGGAGACGTGGTGTAAATAAAAATGGGCTTAACTAGGAGTTACACAGAGTGTATATGAGATAACTTCACTCCAAAGGACTTACTTTAGCAAGGTTCACTTAAGGACAATTATGTCTATCTTGCTTACGCAAGTGTGTATAATTGGACTGAGAATGCTAATTTCAGCTTGTGTCAGAGGAAGAGTTATGTTCATTAGGGTAAACCTCTATGCCAAGGTCTTTTTATTTTATTACTTTTTATTTTTAGCCATTGACACATACGTTGTTTAGATACTGACAACCACATTTTCAAACGCTGACATAGCAAAATTTACACGCTGACAAAATATAGCCATTACCCACTGACATTCATATTTTGACCGTTGAGAACACTAGGTCCCACCTAGTTGTTACTTTTGCGATATTTTGGGCCGTAATTTTATGGGATTTGGTAATTTCTTTTAAAGCTAAGAGATAAGTTATTGTTTTTCAAGATTTTAATCATTACTTTTTAAATAACTTACCTCTTTTTCAATCAATAGTAACTTAGCTTACCACCTATATATACGACTCACTCTGTTTAAACAGGGTAACTTGTTTGTTTGTCTAACTTTCTCCATAATCAAAATGCTCTATTTTCTTCACCTTAAAGCATTTCACAACAGTTTTCATTGCTCCATTGTTTAAACCTACTGGTGCAACTTCGGGATTTAGGGATCAACCCAATATGATAGCTTATCTTAAAGCTGATCCTGATCATCATCCCCAATATACTCGAATGATTGAGTATCTATTGGCTTCCAACCTAAGGTATGCTTTGACTCATGCTCCACTCATTCCTATCACACACATCAAGCAGTTTTGGAACACTGCAAGTTCTGAAACACTTGATGAAGTGATTACATTATCTAGGACTGTTCGTGGGACAAAATGGGTGGTCACTGAAGCACTTATTCGTCAAGCTTTACGGCTTGATGATGTTGATGGTGTGACTACCCTTCCCATTGAGTAGATAGAGGAAGGACTTAGAGGGTATGATTTTTCCCCAGAGGGAAAAATAAACAAGTATTCAAAACAACAATTTCCTTCAGCCAGGAAGTTCTTAATACAGGTCCTCCTATAATGTCTTAGTCCCAAGTGTACATCTTTCAATGAAATCAATCGTTCATTCGCTTGTGTTCTTGTTTGTATGGCCACTAGGCAAAAATATAATTTTTCTCATATGATTTTTGAGGGCATGTTGCACAACAAGGGTAGCAAGATGACTCTTGTTTACCCTAGGTTTTTACAAATAGTTTTTGAGCAACAAGGTTATTGTCGTAGGTATCATGAAAATTTTTATAAGAACCCTACTCAAAAAGAAAATATTTTTTGTCCATGAACACTCAACCTTTCAGACCCTTACCTTTGACCCCACCCATGTTGGCTGTCATTGAAGCAACCCAAAACCCTCAACCACTGCCTGAACCTAAACCAGAAGAACAACCACCTTCCCCCTACCATGTTAAACAAATGACCATTGACCCCTAGCCGTCAGCCGCTGGCACTCGCGTTTCAGCCGCTGACAAAATCATTTCACCCGCCGTCACCTCACCACCCCAAACACATGTTCACCAATCCACCTCATCTTCTGAACCCTTTGATTTTAGAATGGAGAAGAGAGAAAGGACTACTAGATTATTCTCCTCTAGTGGTCTTAGCCATGAATCTGCGATAATTTTGCTTGATGAATCCATGTTGAGGAGTCAAATCCTAATTTTGGAGGAGGGCAGTCTGCAACCACTAACTATGTTGGAATTGACGGCTATCTACATTGGTTTGCAAAATTCTAATGTAGATCTTGTACAGAAATTCACAAAGCAAGGCCTTGAACTCAATCAGTTGAGGGACAGGATAATTATTTTAGAAGCGGTTGGTTCAAGGAAAAGGAAAGCTATGGTGTTGTCCTCTAAAGATGATTCTTACAAAGGGGAGGAAGCACCTACTGAACCATTTAGTTTAAGTGAAAAGGGGTCCCATGAAGGTTTTTATGGGACAAAGGAGGCAGCAGAGGCGCTTGCAGGATTAAAAGAACAACAATCTTTGGTTACCCCTATGAAGCAGTCTTTCACAGAGATGATGTTGCAAGCAAGTGGACTTTCAGCCGCTAACAAGGGTAATTTAAACGCTGACACATCAATTTCAGGCGCTGACAGGATTTATAGTTTGACTGGTGTATCCCAACCACCATTCATGATCAAAGAGCCTTCCACACAGGTAACATATACTACTTTGCCTCTTATTGATACATTGGATAAGGGCAAAGCTGTTTTGGTAGAAGAAGATATTCCCAAGGATGCAGCCCAACAACAGGTTGATGCTATGCTTGCTCATCAGTTACAAGAGCAAGAAAAGAAAATGCTTGGGAAATGAAGTATTGAAGCCTAGATTCTCTCATCTGAATATGAAGGAGACGAGATTGATGGATCTGGTGATGATGAAAGTTCACACAACTCAAGTGCTGATATGAGAAAATTGGTGGACTTGGAGAAATTACAGTATGGGGAAGATGAGATAGCAAAGGAAAAGCTCAGGGAGTTAAAGAAGCAGGTAGATTTTGATATTCCCCATGTTTTTGCAATGCATTTCAAATGGGAAGAGGTATGTGCAAAAAATCCAAACATGTCATTAACTGAGCAAATTTGGGGTTTGGAGATTCTATTAAGAGTTCAATGTGATTGCAAAATCATTTTGGAACATAGGGCAAACAGGGTACTATTTGAGAACAAGACATCCAGAAGGGAGCTTTACAACATGCTACTTAGATGCCACCAGACAGGGTGGACCTATGCTAAATTAAGGAAGCTTTATTTTGAGCAATTGAAGTACTATGCCTATCTCATTTGGGAGTCTGTATGTGAGGCAAACACATTCAGATTGTTGTCTGTAGAGAGACAAGAAGAGATTGAAGAAGAGCTAAAGATCAAGAAGGCTTTAGTTGTGCCAAGCCAGTGAAGAAAGGGTTCAAGTTGAAATTTCCAACACTTGACCAATTGCACCTAACTGAAGCAGTATTAAAGAAGAATATGGTGCTTTCTCCATTTATGGATTCTGATATAGTGCTGTTGTACCCTTGGACTTCAGAAATCCAATAATCAATTATGAAAAAGATTATGTGGGATTCTGGTAGATCACCAGAACTGGTGATAAGGTACATACATTTACTTCTTTGGTTTCATTGTTTGCCAGCTTGGATAGAGAGGGTGTGGAAACTCTGTGGAGTTTGATGAAGGAGGTATATGAGGAATAAAGATCTGGACAACATTCAGAATAATGTTTGTTCATGATGTTGTTGATCCAGTATGGTTGGATCTGGTTGATTTAAGTGAGTTGAAGTGGCACTTGTATTCAGTTGTTGGTGTTTACCATCTAAGGTCTACAAAGTTTGCAGAATACTTGTTGATAGATCACGAATACCATCTATCACAAGAATTGTTGAAGAAGTTGGTATGCACCAAGATTGAGGTTGATTACACCAGTGATGTTAACATGGAATTTATGAGATTTGTATATTCTCAGATTAAGGAGTAGGTTTTATTTGTAAGAATCCTCTTTGTATTTTGTTTTTATTCAAAAAATTGAATATTAGTATAAGTATCAAGTTTATGGGAGGATTGTTGGGAATAAAATTAGCTAAGTCACTATGCCGGTGACAAGAGGATTTTAGACGCTAACAAGAGTAATCAAGGCGCTGGCAGAATGAGCACTGGCAAGACAAATCATGACGCTGACAAAGTAAATCCCAGTTATTATCAACTACTTAGTCAACACGTTTGTATACTTAGGAAAATATATGTTCTACATTGTATTCTTAATATTTATCTTTTCCTATAATAGTTGATAGATAGATTATTGTTAAGGACTGCTTATGCTATAAAAGGAGGTCTTAGGGTTTGGTACTTCATCGATTATCAATACAAGTTAAAGTTTGGTTTACATGGTGTTTTGATTTGTTCTTTGCTCTAAGTGTTAATTCCGCATAACACTTAGATTGTCATAAATATAAAGTTTCTCTACGTGTTATACTTGATTCAATCTCGATAAAACAAAGCTAAACGATATAAGTTTGGGATCAACACATACGAGTTCTCATTCTATGAAAGTTTTCTCTCCATCACAACATCATCCAAAAATCTCATTTGACGACGTAGCAATTTCAAGTGTTCGTCAATTAGGAGCATTCGACTTAAATTGTAAAGGTATAAATTTGATGTCAAAATCAATGTATGGAGAAGCATACATACAACTCCATAGCATAAGTTTAATAAAACATTTTAGTAAACTTTTCACGAGAATAAATTTCTACATAAATTATGTTGAGGTATTGGTTCAACCAATTAAATAATTTACCCACGACTATTCACAACCTACATATGGCTAAAGCACAAAGAAATATCCTTATTTATTGTGAATTCGGTTGTGAATTTGCGGTAAATTAACCTTAAGTTAAAATTCAAATAATAATCATAGGTAATTTCAATTTGACGCACAGGCGAGCCGAGAATTTGGTCAGCGACTAATGGCTTAACACTTCCTTCCTTAACCGGGTACATGACCAACGGTGCGTTAAACCCACTTTATAGTTTGTCAAAAGGAGTAGGCCGTTATATTATTATAGCAATTCACCAGTCAACGTAATCTTATGTAATTTAGATCTCAAACAAATCTTAATTTTTAATATGATTTAGTCCATATTATTTCTTTTAAAAAAAACCTTGTTTACAACAATTCAACAAATTTTAATATAAATAAGTAAAAAAAACTAAATCATAAACATATAATAACAATTTATATGTGCAACAAATAAATCATATAAATCAAATAGCCACATGCATATGATTTATTCAATAATCATCAAATCTAGGTCTTTATATTTATATAAAAGTCTTCCTTAATTCAAGATTTATTGAATCAAATATTCACGTAGCACATAAATCATATAAACATACGATTTTACGATCCATGAAAACATGCACGTTATCATGGATCCTCCCACAAATCTTAACAATTAAATCTCTATGGATTGTAACCATACATGACATAACAATTAATCATGCAATTTAATCTAAAATTATCCCACATGTAATTTAGGGTTTCAAAACAATTCCTTTTTTTAAAAAAATACGGTAAAAACCCTAATTGTCAAAAAAACAAAACCCTCAATTTTAAGTAAACCTAAAAAATATGTAGTTTTAACTCAAAACAATTATTAGTTAAAAAATTTAGATTTTTGCTATAACATGTTAAAACGGCTCTAATACCAATGAAGTTTTATTAACATCATAACAATTATATAAAACCCTAAACGAAATCAAAGCACATATAGCGGAAGCAATTTAACAAGATCATAATAATAACACAATTAAATTACTCGAATTAGGGTTACATACCTTTACGCTAAACAAATCCACAAGACGAATAACGAATCACCGATTCGGGTTTATACCGTATATCACCAAGATATAGTCTAAAGTAAGACTATATTACGATCTTGTACACACATGATACAACGAGCTAACCATGATTCTAGCACGTGTAAACCGAACTTCTACACTTGTAGAAAATCTACCCAACAACCCTAGAGAGCGGCTAGGACTAGATACTAAGTAAAATTGATCAAACAAGAAAACCAACCAAAACCCTTGTGTGGGTTGTCTTGTGATCGCAAAAGAGAGAGGGAGGGAGAGATTTGTGTGTCTTGAATTCTGAGGTAAGGGTTTGTTTATATATGCTTAATTCTTATAACCAAAAACAAATAAAGGAAAGTTTGTCCCCTTCCCTTTTTTCCTTCATAACCGACGGCTAACACCCCTTATGGGGTGTTCCAGAATCTTCCAACCTTCTTTCTATTTTACTTACTTACTATAAATTTATTTAACACTCGTTAATACTTAACTCTTAATAATTTAACGATCGTTAAAGTTATATCTCGTTTTAATTTAATAAATACATAAATATATATTTATTAAATTAATTAATAAATATAATAAATATATTTATTAATTAAATTAACTCTTTAGTATTGTGTGCAATTCCCTAATCTCAAGTTCATTCCTATCAAACGACTATTAAATATAAGACCATAAACTTTCACGACTTGCCCAGACAGGGGATGTGAGTCCCCAAATAGTACTATTTACCATATTAGCGCTTATTTTCAAGAAATGATTAGCGGTTCATAATTAAAATGGGACTTTCGAGGCAACTATAAACATATTATCATTATCTGGGAAGCATACCAAAAACACTTGTATTCCAGTTTAGCATATATCCCCCTCACGGGTTTTTAAATCATTTGTAAATTAGATATAGTGAGACTATGAACTCACCTGATATCCATAAAGTCTGAGCTATATCAGATATATTGCATTCACGGATAAACAGCTTGATCACACAAACCACAAATTGGTATCATAAACAACAACTTGATCTCACATAAATCTAGATTAACACATTTTGTATAGTATCAAGTCTTTTGATCTTTAGTTTAAAGTTTTAAGTATTTCTTCGTGATATTTGCCTAAGGTTCGTAGTTTAATTATAATATCACATCATTGTTTGGGCCATCATACTCAGAAGTCATTCTATAAATGTTTGAGGAGCGAGAGCACTTTAAATCGTAAATCCAACCACTCACTCAGAACGTAATATCGAGTATACTTGATATTACGTTATGACTGAGTTGTTACTTTATAAGTATAGTGTAATATGTATTTTATATCCTTTACTTTCAATATTGGCAAAAATAGCCCTTATAGTTTAGCTTAATTATAATTTTAACCCTTAATGTATATAGTTATAATATTTTCAATTTCAACCCTTAATATTTAACCTTAGGGTCTCAAATTTTCCAAAATTTATTCTTATAGATTTAACTTTCACAAAATGACACTTTTGGCCTTAAATGTTAAATATTTTCAAAAATGACAGTTTTAGTCCCTACACTTGTAAAAATCACATAGCAAGCTCAAAAATGAACCAAATGACCTAGGATTTAAAAAGAAGTTTCAAAACATGTTTGTAATCATAATAAAAACATTTATTCAGAATTATAGATTTTGAAATAGGTTTTTACTCATTGATTTCATTTAAATTACAAAACTAGGGTTTTAAGACATCTTTAACTTATAACTTTCATTTAAAATGATCAAATGCTCTAACTTCTTTTAGATTATCTTTATAGCATCATTTAAATATTATAAAAAGTCTAAGAATTCATTATAACAAGATCAAATCTTAGATAACATAGAGATTACCTACGTAGCTCCAAAATGGCTCCTAATAGTTTCATATGAGCACAACTTGCTATCGAAGCTTCAAGAGCTTCAATGCCTTCCTTCTAGACCTGTTTTTTGGTCTTATGTGATGTCCTAGGACATATATGGAAGTTTTTATGAAGAATGGGTAGGAGGTTAAGAGAAAACGGGGTGCAAGTTTCTACTATGTGTAGTTCGCCCCTTTTATAGCCATTTTGACTCTTAAGCTACAAGTTTCTTGCCATGGACGTGTAACTTAGCTAGGTTAGTGACTAAGGAAGGCTAGTTAAGGTCTATGTAAGTTTATAGGAGCTAATTTCATACCAATCTTGGTCTTGTAGTCTAAAATAGATCACGACAAGGATATGATAGGAATGGTGATGTGTAGCTTAAAGTAGGTGATGTGCCTACTTGTCATCCCTTGGAAAATACCTTAAAACATGTAAAATATCTTATTTGAGGTTTGAAATTAGGAGGGAAAAGGTTTAAATGGGTTTTTGGAGGGAAAATGTAAAACCAAGTTTATAAACTAGGGCTTGTAACTTATACTTTTTAATTTTGGTGATTAGGGGTTTAGTAATGTGATTAGTGAATTATTAGGGTTCCATTAGGGTATATACATTGTATTTAGAAGATTTGGGTCCTTGGTTTGAATTTTGCCAAATGTTTGATGTGAAAATAGGAAGAAAACTTAGGCGGGGTTAGGGTTTCTAATGATTTATGGTTAAGTCTTAGTAAAAGTGATTATCCTTCAATTAGCTACTGATGTAAACTCAATTTAGGTCCTATAAATTGTGTTTTAGGTGTACAATGAGTTCCCACACTTGGTTTGATATGTTATTCTAAGTAAACATGTCTAAAGAGCGAAAATACCTATTTTGACCTAATTTACAAGTCATGCATTGAAATGTTGTACCTTGTGCTTTAGGGTACTTGTACATTTTATTAATATAATCTTATAACCTTAATGAAATGCTATGAGTTTTTGTAGACTTGTCATAGAAGACTAGGTAGTGATTCTATGTAGATTTCTTAATATACGCGTTTCTAGGTCATTAAGCCTAATGACTTTCTATCTTGGGTAATTAGGGTTTATAGCCTTATGAACACTTATTCTAAGTCTTATATGATATTTTTATGACTTCTAAGGATTCTACATTCTTAGTTTAAGGGTTTTTATAGGTTGATTATATCCTAGATAATTAAGTGAGCTTAGGGTCCTATGCTTTGAAAACTTGTACATTGTGCTTTATTAATTTGTAACTTGACTTGAGATAAATGTATGACCTTAATATGATACCTAGTTGAGTTTTTTAATTGGTTGCAAAAGATTAGAATCTAATTCAATGTGATCTGGATTTTATATGCTAATCTTGGTTACTAGGTCGTAACTTGTAATTAGCTTTGGATTAGTGAATATTAGTGATTTGTGATCTATTACCTTTCTTTTATATGATAGATTATAATTAGTATATTGTATTTGATACTTGTACATAGATATTATGTAGTTATATTGCTTAAAATATTTTTTTACCAAGGGTTTCTAGGTGATGATCTAGACTATTATGTACATTTCCTTATACTTAGCTTTGTATAGTTTGTTTTTACCATTATTAGGTATTATTATGGGGTTAAGTCCATATATTGGCAATGTACTTTTCGTAGTTTACACATCTAGGTAATGTACTAATTTTATAACTAATATGGTCATGTAAACCGGCTAATGTTTTGCAATATAGATAAGATGATCAGTTGAGCTTGCCAACTAGATAATTGATTTCCACGTAGGTTTTTTTATTTTATTAATCAGATAACAACTTTTTTTTTTACCCTTTTATTTTGTATCATTTGGCTGTTATCTATAAATTTAGGATTCAAATACTTGTTTGTATTAAAGATCCATAAGTGTTGATCCACCATGAACAACTTTAATTTCCAGAAAGAAATCAAGCCTTGATCCACCATGAACAACTTTAATTTCCAGAAATCTACAGTCATTACAATCGTGTGGACATCAAGATTATAACACGAGTCGAAATACCATCATAGAGCAAACCAACCGTTAAGTCTATAGAAACTGACATTCAAACTTATACTATGATAATCTGGGCCAGGGACGGAGCTAGGGGGTCCCGCGGGTGCCCGTGACCCCTATGGAATTTTTCTCTGTAGTGTTAATTTGTGAAGAAAACATCGATTTTTCGTAAATTCATCTTAAATGCACCCAGTCAATCGGAACGTGTTTCTACTTTTCGTTTTAATTCATTTGCTACATCTGTTATATTACGGTTTAAATATTTTGTGCACCCAGTTATATTTTGTCCTGGCTTCGTCCCTGATCTGGGCGGAGGTGATGACGAAGATCTGGGTTGATGAAGATTGGGTATTTGAAGAAGAGTTGATGAAGAACAGGAAACTGGGTATTTGAAAAAGATTGGGTATTTGAAGATTGGGTATTTGAAGAAGATTGGGTATTTGAAGATTGGGTATTTGAAGAAAGGTTGATGACGAAGATTTGGTTGATGAAGAAGGGTTGCTGAAGAACAGGGATAAATGTTAATAAAACAAATAAAAATGTTGACCAACACAACACATATCCACATCACATTTACACATAAGCTTAAAATAAAAATATTAAATGACGTGTCAATCATTTTATAGTTTAAACCGACACCTAACCGGTCATATTACCTATATTGTTTGCAATTTGAAAGTTTACTTGACCATATTAGTAATAAAATTAGTACATTACCTAGATTTGTAAACGATGGAAAGTACATTGCCAATATATGGACTTAACCCTATTATTATGTCTTTAAAGTATTGTTTACAACTTGTTTATAATCCATAATTATTTATTCATATGTACTTTCCATTCATGGTTTATCATTCTTGAGTTTACAACTCATTTATAGGGATTCTAGGGTTTCTAAGCGAATTTAGAGCATCATAGTTATATTTGAGATGTTCTTATCAATATTGAGCTTATTAGATCACTTTTAGTACTTCAGACTTGGTATATACATTGTGTTTACAACATATAGGAATATCATTTCGTGATCTCATTTTACATAAACTTGCACATGTAACAATTTCTTTTTATTAGATTGTTACAGAGTATCTTGTATGTCCAAGTAGGAGTGAGCGCGGTTCCGGAACCGCACCGAACCGAATCGGAACCGCAAGAACCGAGAACCGCAAAACGTAAAACTTAGGAACCGAGAACCGAACCGAATACCATGTTTCGGTTCCGCTCGGTTCTCGGGTCTGGTTCGGGTATTTCGGGTCTTACCCGATTGGAACCGCAAAATTTTAAAAACACCCAAAACATTCAAATTTTTTTATGTGTTTAGGCATATTTACTTTTAAAAACCCAAAAAAATTAGCAACTATACTATAAGAAGATAAAAAAATAATAGTTTTAATATAAAATATTTCAAAAAATTCAATTCTCATTCAAATCATATGTATTCAACGACTTCTTTTGTTGTTGTTTATAGATTATAAAATATCATAAAATTTATTACGTATAAATATAGGCATTATGTTACAATAAAGATGAATCCATATATTAAGATTTTCGATATGTAAAATATTACGTAAAAAAACATAAAATTCCTATATACTTGAAATTCGAACGGTTCTTCGGGTCCGGAACCGAACCGAGAACCGCAATTTGATAAATTTAGGAACCGAGAACCGAACCGTTGTTCTAAAATGCGGTTCGGATTGGGTCGGTTCCAGGTCGGTTCTCGGTTCTCGCTCCATGTGCTCACCCCTATGTCCAAGTATGATATATATATTTTAATGGGAAAAAGACAAAAATGGTCAAATCCAACCCTCATGATCCATTAAATGGTCAAGCCAAAAGATTTTGACATATATGGTCATGCACAAATGCGCAACTACTCAACTCCATTATATTTATGACACGTGTCCTATCGCAAATGCTCGACTTATGGTGCTCAACCCCCAAGTGCTCAACTTTGCAAAAAAAAAAAAAAAAAAAAAAATCCTCAAGTTTGCGAAGTTGAGCACTTTATGGTGTAAATTTGAGCATTTTATGGTGGAAAGTTGAGCATTTTATGGTTGAGTATCGTAAATTGATCACTTGAGCACTTATGACTACAAAGTTGAGCATTTGTGGTGGTGACCATATTAGTCAAAATCTTTTGGCTTGACCATCCAGTGGATGTCAAGTGCTCAACTTGACCATTTTGGTCCTTTTCCCTATTTTAATTTCCCGGGCCAACCATCGTTGTTCATAATTACTTACTCCGAGTATTTCGATAGATACTTTTTAGCTAACAAAACTCTCTTTTATTACAGATGAGTCCTTATCTCTTTGATATTGTAGGACACAGAACAAGTCACTAATTTATCAATTTTCAAGCGCGAGTTGCAGCTTCGGGTACCCTAAAAGTAAAAGTCTACGAGCGAAATGCTTTATGAGTATACATATTTTTCAATAATAAATATACAAATAATAACGATAGTTTTAAGTTTGAATAACTTTAAGTAATAATAAACCACTTCATATAAAAATTAGTATTACGAAATTTTGATGATTGATCGTAAAAGGTATTTCTATTATGTGTAATATTATTCATAATATTATATAACGTGTAAATATAAAATCTTCTTATTTTGATATGTACGATTTAATCGAATTAATTAGCAAAGTAATTAATATTTCACTAAATTTGTACTAAAATACATAAATAGACGATATATGTTTTTGAATATACAAATTTATAAAGAAAATGAATGGTTCAAAATCAAACACAGATTTAATATCCAACTTACATTCGTGAACAATTCAAATATTTGTATGTAAAAAGTTATATTATGTAGGAATAATTATTTTTATATGTTGCATATAAATTTGTATTCACATTATAACTTAATGTGCACCGCTCCCCAATTGATACAAAATTAATGTATGAAATTTTTGTATAGTAAAAGTTGTGTACCAAAAGCTATTAAATGTGTACTACTTTTAATTTTTGAGAAAAAGAGCAAATATATTTTTCAAGTGGTACATACCCGTCAAAAAATAATACATATTTATGTAATGGGGCTTTTTTTTATCAATTTTGAAATTTTGATGATTGATAGTAAAAGATATTTCTAATCTATTTAACATTAGTCATAATATTATATAACGTGTAAGATATTTCATATAAATTTATATTCACTTTGTAACTTAATGTGCACTGCTCCCCAATTGATACTAAATTAATTTATGAAATTTTTGTATAGTAAAATTTTTGTACGGTACCGATACCATGAATTTATGCTCGGGAGAAACTCGGTACCACTAATTCGGTACGGGATCGGTACGGTACCAGTACCGTGCTCATCCCTAAAATTGGTTCTAATCGAAAACATGTTGTTTGACAAACATTCTGAATAGATAAATATGAGTATTTGATTGTAATAAATTAGCACTGAATTTATGTCATTAATAATCTTTTACTAACTAGTTTTTATGATATATATTTTAGAGTATAGATTATTTGTTAGAGAGGGGTGGGATGGCTGGTAGCCCTTTGGCGCCAGGTCATCGTTGGCGCACCGTTCCTCGACTAGCGCCAATCGGACCAGCCAGCGCCAACCGAATTTTTTTATTTTTTTATTTTTTATTTAGTTTAAAAAGGGTATCCGTTGAGAGGGGATTTTTGCAATATTTTTTAAAATCCAGCCCAAAAACTAGCCGTTGGGAGGGGTTAAAATGCAAAAACAAATTCAAAAATTAAAAACTAGCCGTTTGAGGGCTAAAAGCTATTTTAAAAAAAAAACTTTTTTTTTTCAAAAAACCCCTAAATCATTTTATAAATTAAACCTAAAACCTTCTACATTTGATATCTCATATACATCTATAACTCTTAACTTTTTCATAACATGGATCCTTACAAAAACACCGTCGACAAATACGAAAAAAATATTTCGGTAACGCTCATGAACGTTACACTCGAGGCTTAGCGGAGTATGAGACATTTGTTGCTATGTGTAATCAAGGAGCTGGTGGATCGGGTTCGGGGCATACGAGGACATACATACCTCGTGATCGAGAAGACGCGAGTCGAAGATTAGAAAGTGACTGCTTTGGCGATGCCGAAACTCCTGCAAAATATACGAAAGAGAAATTCCGACGAAGGTATCGTATGATTTCAAGGCTTTTTAAAAAAATTATCAATGATATTTTAAATCATAATTCCGACCCTCTTCTACTTTTCTTATTTTCGTACCGGGCTGGATGCTACCGGTCGGGATAGTATTGACCCCGTTCTAAAAATCACTTCGACATTTCTTGAATTGGCGTATGGGTCATCACCCGAAGCATTTGACGAGTATTCGCAAATTGCCGAACGCACTGCTAGAGAATGTTTGCTTCATTTTACTAAATGCATTTATGACTTATATGTTGAAACATATTTAAGAAAACCTACTCCCTCGGATATAAAAAATATATGCATTGCACAATCAGAAACATGGACTCCCGGTAATACTCGGGAGTATTGATTGCATGCACTAGGATTGGAGAAATTGTCCCAAGGCTTACAGGCTCAATTTAAAAGGCGGGATCATAAAAAACCAACTCTTATGTTAGAAGCAGTGGCTGATTAACAATTGACATTCTGGCATGCATACTTTGGTGTTCCTGTGGCAAACAATGATCTAAATGTCTTATATGGTTCACCTTTATTTGATGATGAGTTAGCCGATAAGGTTCCAGATTCTTCGTTTGAGAGAAACGAAAAAACATACAAAAAGGGTTATTATTTAGCTGACGGCATGCATACTTTGGTCTACTTTTATGAAAACATTTTATGTTTCAAGGAATGAAAAAATATTGCGGTATAAAAGAGTTAAAGAAGGTGCTAGAAAAAATATTGAACGCGCTTTCGGTGTCCTACAAGGTCGTTGGGGATTTATACGACAACTCGCTCGTGCTTATGAAATTAACCACTTGAAACGAATCATGGATTGTTATATCATGTTACATAACATGATATTGGAAGACGAAGGATTTGCATTGAATCCTAGAGATGTTTATGTCGACCCTCAACCGAATATTGTTCGAAGTTGGGTCGAAAGGTGTGATATACATGAGAGGAAAACTAAAGAAATTCGGGATCGAAGAGTGCACAACGAGCTTCGAGCCGATCTTGTGGAGCATTTGAGCAGTAATTATTAAATTGTTATGTTTTTTTATTGTATTTTTTTTATTGTAATGTTTTTTAATTTAATGAAGTTTTTATTTAAGTTATTTAGTGAAAAAAAAATAATTATTTTCGTTGATGCTAACTGTTGCTCCTGAAATGTGGTGCTGACAGGATTCTGGTGCCAAAGCCCCGAAATTCTACGTGGCAGCTTTGGCACCAAATTCTAGTGCCAACGGCTCCGAGCTCTCTTAGAATGTTTATTATTTTTTAAGTTAGTGTAATAGTTAGCTTTTATAAGATACATTTGAATTTTCTTCCTACTGTAATTGATTTGCGTTGAAATTGTTGACTTTTTTGTATTAATGACTTTCTTATGAAACTTTCTTGAGAAGCATATAACTGTTGCGTTTGAAGTTAAGAAACGGTCATATTGAGTTTCTAAAATGAAGTGCTTAGGGCATCCACTATGTTAGACCTTTATATAGGTTTTTAATTTATTAAAGTCATTAATTTTTAAATTTTTTGGTTGTATAAACTTATATGCACTATAAATAAATTTCTTAAACTTTATAAACATCATATATCTCTCAAATGCATTAAATTGTGAAGAGGTCCAAGATATTAGATCTTTTCATGCCATGTAAGCATGAAATAAGTTTCCACTATGGTTTTCAAAAGTATGGACCTCTTTATAATATTATGAACATATGTTTAAACCAACATAGTGGATGCTCTTACATACATTGTTCAGCAATAATATATGTGGGCCGAGCCCAAGCATATATACGTTATAAATAGTGGATGAGTCTTCAAACCCTAAAAAAAACCTTACGAAGCAGAAGATCGTTTAAATTGAAACGATGAATCGTGAATTGAGTAACCACCTGGATTCGACATTCGATCATTCAACTGAACAGGTAACAGATCTCTATTTGACTATACTTATTCTATTAGTTTTTTTTTAAAAATTATACTTATAACGAAACACTAGACATGAAATTCATCTTTGCCTTGGTAATTGACTATTTGGGATCTAAAATTATACTTGATCTATAATGAATTAATGATTATTTACGGGTTACAGGAGGCAGAATTGAAAATGTCCAATACAAAGAATGGGACTGCTGATGAAACAACTCCCTCCTGCCTGGGAGAAGAAGCACTACCCTTTTTCGATTTCGATGACGACTTAGGAGGAGATGGAGAATGGGGCTACTTAGTAGAAGATGAAGCAGAACCCCCTTGCGATGAGTACTTAGTAGAAGATCGTTTTTATCAGGTAGGCACACGGGTTTAATTTTTAATTTGTCTATCTTCATAATATTTTATTCTTATAATTTTACTTTTAATCATAATGCAGGAATCCCAACGTATTTTTAAGGATTTTTGGAGTCCACAATCTGTAGAAGATGACGACTATCTTCTTTTCGATGAGGTAGGCACATTAAGATAACAGCTAGGGTTTAATTTTTAATTTGTGTATCTTCATAATATTTTATTCTTATAATTTTACATTTAATCATAATGCAGAGAGCCAAAGGTATTTTAAAGGATTTGATGTCCTCCCATTTGCCGGCTACTATGTCATAAGTTTTAGGCTCCATTCTATGATCAATGAAAATCTAGATAGATTTGTGTCTAGTTTCTTTTTTTTTTTACATATTTTCTCATCTGTCTCATTCTAGTTTTTGTTTTTCATGTTCTTGTTTGGAATGAAACGAAACAATCAATTGATCTGGCGATTTCTGTTTGGTTATAGCTTCTATACTTCTTAAGATATCATCATGTCTCGTTTTGTTGTAATGGTTCAATTTCTACTCTCTATCTTTTCTACACTATTTTTCTAGTTCAAGACCTGGGTGGTCACAAGGGGTTAAAATGCAGTTGATGGAAGCTGTAGAATTGCCTCAAAAGCATCAGCATGTTTTCAGGCGCATTGGTACACGGCCACCAAGCGGTGTCCTATTGTTTGGTCCCTTGGGGTGCAACAAAACTCTTTGACGGATGTTTGGTTGTGCGTTAAAACTGATTGTTGTAGTTGCAGCTTGAAACTGTATAAAGGGTTGTACAAATCTAATATTCTGATCATTTGAGGTAAACTTAATCAGACTGTAAAGACAACTAATGATGTGCTTCAAGAATATGAGTTGCTGATTGGCTTTCAAGACTACTTTTTTTTTTATCATAAATTATAGTGAAGGGTATTGCAAAAAAAATCATGCTTAAAAAATTGTATGTTGTTCAAGTCTTAAAAAGTTAAAAGACTCTCTCCAAGAAAAAAGCTTTTAAAAAGCTTATGAAATGTGAGATATCATGAAAAACACAATTTGTTGCCTTTTTTTTTACCTAAAACTAACAAATTCGTGATTTGAATTTGAGTCCGGTTATTGTGGATCCCTTGTATCCTTTGGATACAAGAGGACCAATCCCCACCTTCCATCTAATCTTAATCAAAGGCTCACATTAATTCTTGTTTTCTAATAAAAAAAACGGAGGGGTATTTTCGTCATTTTACCCCTCCCACCTAACACCAAATAACAATTCCACATCTCAGATCTGGATCGAGGTTTCCTTTTTTCTTCTTCTCTCTAAAACACACACAAGAACACACACACATACACATATTCATGTCGTAATCAATCATCACAAACATCAAATCCGTTGATCATCACCTCGTAAATCGATCATCCACTTCATAAATAAGGTAAAGTTCATTCGATTTATTTTGATTCATCTTTTTTTAGCTTATTCGATGTGAATAAGCTTATTATTCATCTTATTCTTTTATAACTTATTTGAGAAATTACGTGAATTGAAAGCTAACTAATGTGAATAAGCTTATAGATTATCATCATCTTTATTATGATGAATTATAAGCTAACTTATTAGCTTATTTTCGTGAATTATAAGGTTTTATGGCTTGATCTCGCTGAACAGATTTAGTATGACCTGTTTGTGAAGTATCATATATGATATACTATATCATATATGATATAAGCTAAAGTATCATATATGATAAATATATCATATGTGATTATGTGGTTGAAAACTGAATTAACTCTTATTTTTTATGGCTTAATCTCGTTGAACATATTTAGTATGACTTGCTAGTGACATATCATATATGATATACTATATCATATATGATATAAGCTATAATATCATATATGATAAAATATATCATATATGATTAGTGCTTGAAAATTTAATTAAATCTTCTTTTTTTGTGTAGAGGAAGCTGTTTACAAGGCATGTTGAATATCACAAGCATCCAAAAGGCCAAGAAGCTTAGTGAAGAAGCTCATGAATTTTTTACGTTTATTGTTTGTTTTTTCTTTGTAATCTCCTAATGGAGTTTTGAAGTATATGGACGATTTTATAATCCATTGGTATCTGGTACAGCGTCTTGTTAATATGATTAACTTTCTTGGTATTATGTCATGATCGTTTGATAAATTAAGCCATATATGATAATGCACTATCATATATGATAAGACATTATCATATATGATACTCAAAGAAAACTTGGATATATTAAACAAAGAATCTGATGAACTCATGATTACAACAAAAAGTATGCACAATTAATAACTAAACACTTGTTCATAACATAAAATAATGTGTGTTTGAACAGAATCATATATGATAATTCAAACAGAACATAACCTAATGTAAAATTATATATGATATACATCTGAATGATAACCATTTATACAAAATCAAAAGGTGCTAACAACATTATTATTGAAACTACTCTTCTTTTTCAATAATACACTATCTTAAAACAAATTATCAAATGATGAATTCATGAACAACGCATACTTCGTCTTGATCCTTAAAACACATCCGTGCACATCCTCTTGTTATAATCATCCCTCTCTACTTTGCTCCAAATAGGGCAATCACACCATCTCTGTTTGACTGCATTTATAAAAGAAAAAAACAACATATTATGCAAAAAAATTAATACCAAAATGAATTACTCATATATATATATGATAGAAGGCAGGTTTCAAGAGTTTATACAGATTTTCTAAAAGATACTCATACAAAATCTGTTTTTTCATATGATTTATTTGATATATCATATATGATATATATATATCATATATGATATATCATCAGTTATCATATATGATATATCTATCATATATGATAAGAAATGTACATCATATATGATAACATCAGAAAGTAAAAAAAAAATCATAATAATACAGCTTATTAACATGAAAATAAGCTTATTCATAACTATCTTATTCACAAAAACGTACAACTCATTGAAATAATCTAATAAGCTATCTTATAATGCAACACAATGAATTCAAATCATTTAATTTACAAAGCTTATTCATAACTCTACTCTTATTAAAAAAAAAAGCTTATTCATAAGCTTATTCAAACTAACTAGCTTATTAATCCAACTTTATAACTTATTCATAACTTCTCATCTAAGAACTTAGCTTATAATTAAGAACAATCAATCCAAAAAGATTCATTCATAATAATCCAGTTAAAAGCTAATGATAATACATTAATAAGCTTATTTAAACCAAATAAGCTAAAAAAATATATTAATCAAACCTGGTGATGGATAAATCAATTCGTGATTATAGATGTTCGTGATGAATTCGTCATGGATTCATCATGATCGCGTTTCGATGGATTCATGATATAGTAGATCGTGATTATAGATCGGGGGTAGAGAGATAAAGTAAATCAGGGGTAGAGAGAGAAAGAGAGATCCGATGTGTGTTTTCTGTGAGAGAAGAAAGAAGAAAAAACATTATATAGTAGATGGTGAAATGACTGAAATACCCTTGCAGTGTAAATTAAAGATTTAATCTTAGTCATTGGATGAAAAAGAGATGAAGGGTGGAGATGAGTCCCCCCATATCTTAGATAAGTTTGGTATCCAAATGAACTTAAATCTTTGAATTTTTGCACATGCTGTTGTCATCTTATGACAATCTATTATATCTAATAACTAGCTTAAACCCGTCTAACGTCGGGTTTAGCTTATTGAGTGATTTTGTAAGAAATAACATATTGACGTTGATATTAAAAGAACAAAATTGGGTTCCGTTAATAGATGAAAAAGATTAAAAAAAACATGCGTTACTCGATAAACGTTTAATTGTGTAACAATAAAATAATACAGTTTCATGCATTTTTTGTCTTCAATCTTGACGTATGTGAGATCGATTAAAGTCAATCCTCAATACTCATTTCGTGAACACCTAATAGTTGAATATAAATCAGGTACTGTACACAACATGACCATTTGTCAAAAATGGGATCAAGTTGAAAAGCCATGCCCAGCTCCCTACATTCACAATAAGCATTCATTTTAAAGAATTCCAAGTAGTTTGCATTGCAAACCATACAATATAACGAAGGTTATTACATTTAATGTTAACTTTGATAAGGTTTCATCTAATAAACATAAATGAAACTTGCAATGTACTGGACCAAAGTTTGAAGAATCTTGCAATATACTTTATACAATGTCAATTGGCATGCCATTTTACACATTAACAGTGATAGTAAGATCATCAATAAAAATATCAAAAATATTCAAACTCAATCAAATATATAAAGTTATCTCCCACTAAAGCATAACTCTTATGGAAGCCACCTGATTATGCAAGTAAAATCAAAAGGGTGATAATACACTAATGCCAAAGTCTTCTACAAGATACAAAAGCCACAGCCACACAAAGAAACTCCTAATAATCACTGTATACTGGACCACACAATGTAAAGAGTAGTTAGTTACTCGGTCTCCAATATAGGACCACATAGTGCCAAACAACATATATCCTCTTTGATTAGTACTTGTTGGCAGCAGGCTAAGCTTGTAAGGACCTTTCAATACGAATGTTGAGGAGGTCACATAGGAGCTTAGTGATCTTGGCTCCAAGCTTTCCAAGATGAAGTGCATCCACCTTCTCATCAAGGTCTTTAGGCAATACGCACACCTCGTTTTTGTACTTGCTAGTTGACTTCTCGTAGCACAACTCAAGTTGAGCAATCATGTAGAATTTCAGTAAGACCATCTACTTCAACACGAACAATAGTTTCAAAAAGAAACGACTCTCTATAGTTGACGAAAATTGACAACTTACTACATTATTAAACATCAGATTAGTGATATTTAAAGAAAACCTTCTGAACAATTATATTTAAAGTTGGAAAAATGGGCCAATATGGTAGGTCAATTTAAAAGAGTGAAAACATCTTAAAGACATATATAGGACTTAAAATCATTTGGCATGCTCAAACCATTTCATTTTGATCATTTTTTAAGTTTTACCAGTTTGAGACATAATGTTGTGTTTAAAGTTGAATAATCAGTCATTAGTTGTGTTGTACATCAAAATCTGAGAACTTCATTCTTTGTCTTCTTTCGTCAAGTAATATTTTATTTTCAAGGTTTTAGTACGCACATAAGCCCGTTTAATAGTAGCTTTTTTCAGGAAGAAATTGTATAGGGCTTAGTGGTTCGTGGTTTGTGGTTCATCGTTTATGTGTAGCAGAAAGAAAAAAGCCGTGCTAATATATCATCTAAACAAGTTGTGCCTGCTATGATTTGCCCAGAAGACAGGATTCTTGATGTTATTAAGTAAGGTACAGAACATGATTAGTTGGGAACTCATGAGCACCAATATTTTCAAGGTTATCCGTTGTTATTATTATCATTTTTTTCTTAGCCAAAGAGCACAATGTGTGATCATGATCATAGCATGAATACGTTAGAACAACGTGAAATTCGTGATTCATTCAATTAGCTCAATAAGGGCCGAAGGGCCATGAACCCATCTTTTAAAACCGTTAGATATTCAACGAAATGATTGTTAAAGTTACAGTTGGAAACAACTTAAAGAGAAAATAGATTAACTGAGATTACCACATGCACAAATTGATGTTTCAGATATTGTTCATGTCAAACTTGGTTTCTTATATAAACACATTAAATTTCGGCATTATTTGTATTACAGGTAATATATATTCCACCGAAAATATAAAATTCAAACTTTAAAATTTATATGCCACAATTTATGGCCATATTAATTTATACATAACTTGAAAATTAAAACGCCAACAAAAAGGCTACTATATTTGGTCTTAAGAAACTAAAATGTTCAATACTTCTATTGTAAGAAAAACAACAATTATTGACGATTCCTAAACGATCTTTTATTGCAATTCATAAGTGTTTGCAAGTCTGAAATGGTACCACTGTACGAGGATAAACGAATATGCATTCTGGAGTATTTAAACGATTTTTAATTATCAGGTGTCTCTACCCATGCCATAAGCTTACCTTTAAAGTAGGAGTGACCATAAGAGACCGTGAACCAGATCAAATCTAGAAACTGGATCGGACCTATTTATGTCCGGTTCTCTGTTCACACTTTATCTCATGTTTGGTCCTCGGTACGACTCAGTCGAGTCTGGTCTTAAGTAAAACCGACAATTATGCATTTTCGGTCCGGACTGATCGAAGGGTTGGACTAGAGTGGACCAACCTCAGCCGGACCGAACACGTTCAATCCGGTCCTCCGTCCGTGGTTTTGGACTAAATTGGTCTTGGTCTGGTCCGTGTTTGGCCCGATACTCACGTCTAACTGAATTGATGTTCCAATCATGCTTCTATGAAACATTTAGAATGGTGTGTGCAATGAAGCAAGACTTTATATGTGTTGGTTGATGAAAATTTGCATCGAGGCATATATAATCAACAAAAGCCATTTTAAGAAACGAATGTTAATAGCCACGAGTAAAATATCGCAGACGGATAAATGTTTTCCGTTAAGGATTTTACGGAAGCAGTCCCCGTTTCAAAGTTCTCATCAAGATTGATAAACTATCTACATGTTCCATTAATTCTCAAAGTGATATGGTGCATTGGTGCGAAAATGCAAACTAATTATACGGGAGAAAGCCCTAATAACTCACAAGCACTCCTTCGAAGCAGTAGACATATCATGAAAGGACATTCTGCGTGAGTCCAAGCATGCCATAATGGGATTTCAAGAAAATGTGGTTCTTTCTAACTATAATAAGTTTGTAATACACAGTATCATTACCGACCTTCTTCAAAGTTCTTTTTAAGATACCCGTGAATTTCACGGGTCTTTTAGCTAGTTTAATATAAATGATACCTCTGATGATGATTCTAAAGCATCTGGAATGATATAGCCTAATATATTTGTGGGTTTTTAATTTTTTTAGGTGTCGTTTTGTTAGAGATTTTTAAATTCTGCAATTCTAAATTTTAATAAATTAAAATTCTTTAGAATTCAAAATGAAATTTAAAATTCCTACGCATGTTTGATTGACAAAAATTTATAATATTTTGAAATCTTGGTTTTTGGTTGACCCAATTAACAGGAATAGATATTATATAAACATTTATATAAATTTTATAAAAACTATAAAAAATTTATAAATTTTATAAAGAATTTATAAAAAAATGATATAATTTTTTATATAAATATTATTCTTTTTGTTTAAACGAGTTTAAACCGAATAAATATTTTTTTATAAAATTTTCTTAAAATTTTTAAATTTTCTATTTAAATGAGTAAAATTTGAAATTTTTATTTTTTATATAAATTTTATATAAATTTTAATTTTTCTATTTAAGATAATAAAAACCGAATAAACAATTTTTATTTATAAATATTTATTTAAACGAGTAGAAACTCGAATAAACACCACTAGAATTTTTTTATAAAAAATAGTTGTCAAGTAAAAAATTCTTCACTTTTTGGAGGTATTTTAATTTTGTTCTTTTTGTCAATTCGGGAAATTCTTAATTCTTTCGTTTGTCATACCAAACGCAATATTTGGAAGAAATTAAAATGTGATATCCCTCAACATCCTCCAATATCCTACAACCAAACGCGCCCTTACAGCTTTTGTTGATGGATGTATTTGTTATTTTAGTATGTGTGTTTTTGAATAATGAAATGTTAATTGTTTGCGTAATTACAGGCATTATTTTAATTAGAGAAATGTATTTCCATTTTTAGATTTTCTGTTACAATCATTTGAAAGTCAAATAATGATGTCAAAATTACATGATACTACCATGTTTATTTCATTAATACATGTTAATGGCTTTTATGTATTTTGCTTTGAAAACTCTTAACACAAAAGTGAGAATTGGCATAGTAGTCAAAATGTTAGTGACATATTTATTATAATAATTTCGTGCAAATGTTAGTTGCTGAGGTAGATTCAAATGTGTCAGGTAGGATTTTCTAGTGAATTTTTCTCTTGACTGTAAATAGGATATCTTTGCATATATAGTTTAAGATTAGAATAACCACACCTAAGAACTTAGAATTATAACAACTTTATTAGTATAAAATAATTCGTTCTATAACTTTATTATTATATATATTTTCGAAAGTTATTATATGACTATAAACATATATTTTTTATATGTTTCTTATTCATAAAAGGGAATCAATTACAAAACTATATACATTTATAATCACTACTAGAAAAAGGGCAACAGCGACAGAATTTCCGACGGACGGAAATCTGTCGCTAATTACCGACGCAATTCCTACACGTTACCGACTGATATTCTGGTCAAACTTTTGCGAAGATTTTCAGACAGATTTGTGACGGATTTCGGAGGGAAATGGTTCGTCGTAAATGGCTCGGTTTTTTGTTTATTTTGCGACGGATTATCGACGGGGTACCGACACTTCTACTTATCCATCACAAAGTGGTCGGAAAAATGTTAATATTTATGTTCTTTTTACTTGCATTATTTCTATGAGTTCATGATAAGTTTTAACCATAAAAGACTACCATAAGTTATATCATCTTAGATTTGTCTAAAAATACTCTTAAAGCGTTAGGTTAACTCTTATATTATGTTATATTTTAAATATTCATATTTTTATGCTTATTTTCTATTAACAATATAAAACAAAAAACTTGTTATTTTATAAACTTTAGTTCGTAAATACTTTTTACTAAATGTAAATATTATAAACGAATACTAGATAGCTAACTAAAAATAGTGGTCAAAATTGACCCATTAAAAGTTATCACTAGATAGCTAACACTTATAGTTTATAAAAGTTATCATTAAAACTATATATAAAATAAGTTAAAAACAATGACAACTGATTAAAACTTGAAATAAAAAAAATTTGGTATCGGACTATAGAATAAGATGAAAAAAATTTGGGACCACTAATCCGATACGAGGTCGGTACCAAATCGAAATATTCCCGAAAAAACAAGAATAAAACCTAATTTCCCGGGTACCCATATCCAAATCCTGTTCAATACGATACCAGTACCACAAGTTTTTATTACGAGAAATTATTATCAAAATCACTTCTAAAAACTTATAAAATTTTGTTGCTTAAAAAAAACTTTGCATAAAATCACTTTTCACAAAAAAAAATTATGTAGACTTAACATAAAATCACTTAAATTTTTACAAACACTTAAAAAAAAGAAGCTTATAAACACGTCACTTATTAAATATTCACTTAGAATTTTTACACTTAAACGTAAATCACTTTATCGTCTCCAACCATCGCCATCAACCGCCATCGTCTCCAACCATTGCTCTCCGTCGATTGCCCTAATTTAAAGGTCCGAAATAGATTTAAATTTTGCCCTAATTTAATTTATTGCTAAATCATTTGATTATATGAGATTAAGCGATTTAATTCAGTTAGCATTTGAGTATATTAGCTTATTGATAAATGCTAAATGGTCTGAGATTTGGAGTTTGATTGTGATTTGATACAGTAGGAAGGATTTGTTAATTTATTATATATAGATAGTAAAAAATGCATATCTAAAACAAGTGATTTAGTTCAGTTAGTTGTTAGGAAGGATTAGTGACTTGATTGTTTAGTGACGATTAAACTTAGATTAATGCTAAAAAAAAGTGTTACGATCGCGACTCGGATCGATCGGTATCGCGACGTGGATCGCTATATTCTGCGTTCCCAAACATCATCAATCAGCGTACCAAAATGGATCGCTACGACGTACCCAAGTGAATCGGTACGGCGTACCAAAGGGAATGTGTTATGATTTGTATAAATATAATTAAAAATATTAAATAATTATAAATTAATTAAATTGACACTTGTGCTTGTTGCTGCATGTGACTGCCGGACGATAGGTAATAGGAATGTGTTTTTAAATCTTTGGAAACTGCAAACTTGAATTTCTGCAAATAACCAGTATTTGGTAATTTTGTCTTGAATCTTGATCTTTTATACATAAACTAAAAAAAATGCATGAGATTGGTATATGTGTATAAAAAATGCAGTTTCTTTCTTGCCAACAAAGTAAACAGTTGCTGCAAAGTCAGATTAAAGTTTTTATCAGTTAATCTCATTGGTTAGTTTATGTGTGCTTTAATTAGCAGATAAGAATACTGATGAATGCGTTTAGATTAATGAAAATTAAGCTCAAATATGGTCACTTTAGTTGCATTTAACATGGTCTCTCTGAATCATGTCCTATACTCTTTTCATGCTAAGACCATATTAACTAGTTGGCCTGAATTGTGTGTGGTAAAGCTGTGATTTGAGAGTCGATGTAATGCGCGATGATTTTTCTAATTCAAACACAATTCGTACTTCATGAGAGCGTGGGATAACACTTTAAGTTTATCTTTTGAACGTGGAACTTTCATTAGCTCCAAGAAAAACTGTTAGAAGAAATCAAGAATAAATCCATATAATTATGATAAATTGAATACATTAATCCTTTCCATGATAACAAGGCCATAATGAAGACTACATACCTGTTCGCATTTGCCCAACATATTTATATCTCCTTTATATCCCTAAGCATAAGAAACACTACTTTTATTATTAAGAAAACTTTGAATGCACAATTCAATAACAGATCATAAACCTCAAATACATATGAAATAGGAGTGACAAAAACTATCGTCAACTTGACCACTTGTAACCTCAATGTTTAACAACAGTATGGACCATGATACAAAACCAGCTGTAATGTACTGTAATAACTTAAGTGCTGAAAACGACATCACTTGTAGGAGAAACATCCAATCATTTGTGTACTTTGTTGGACCTTTTTTTCCCACAGACACAGAATCTAATGTAAAATTTTGTTTATAACAGATATGCCAAGATTTTAGCTGCCGTTGACAATTATAACAGAATCGGTTTCCATGTGGCCTCTTCAAAAGGCGGTTCTGATTCTGCCGAAAATGACGATGAACGTGATGAATCGTAGGGCTTTATTTTGCTTAATGGTAATAGAAATAGATGACAAGACAGCTCTTCGTATGATTTTTGGACTGGACGGTCTCTGAATTGCAAAACCACTATTACTACGGTTTAATTGCAGTTTAGGTTTAGCAGATTCCTCTTCCGATGATGTTTATGTGGACAGCAATAGACAAATTTAGGTATGCGAGTAAGAACCATGAAATGTGCCTCAAAACACTTGTAAACATCTTTACATCAAAAGACTTGAAATGTGCCTCATTTCATGTTACTGATTTTCTCCATGCCAAACATGCCTAAGAATAATTGTGCTAATATGATCTTGTTAAATCGCTTCCGCAATAACGTGCTTTGATCTTTGTTATGATTATATAATTGTTATGAATGTCATAAACCATCAGGGCGCGCCTCCTCCTGGATACTTTCGACGGTTGGGGAAACAAAGGGCTCAAGACGATTTAATTTTGAGGAAGAGAGATAGGATGCGGAGGTGGTTGTGTTGTACTTGTCAAGTTGAAGAGTCTTACCCCTCAAACGACAATGGCTTGGTAAAAAGCCATAGTGGTCATGCTGATGGTATGTTTTCTGTAAACTATTTCAATAGTTACAACAAGTGATTTATTTTTAGTTTTAGCTGTCCGTGCTTTTGTAATAGCCTTTGATTTTCTGAAAAAAGTGAAATTAGGAACTTAATTGACTACGCGGGGGGTGTTAGGATATGTTGGCTCAAAGTGATTATCTGATTATTTAGCTTGACTGATTATTAAAGAGCAGATTAAAATTACTTATTTACTCGTGTTTTTTATTACTCTTCTTAAACAAGATTAATTTTCAAAAAAAGCAATGTTGAAAGCACCAGAAGCTTATCCAAACACCACGTGTCATTAATGCTAGTTATTTAATGTTTCTTATTAATTATCAGATAATTTGATTATATGTTAACGCTTTTTACTTATGTGTAATGTAGGAGGGCATAACAACAAAGTACAACCTCCTCCCAAGTTTGATCATCAAAAAGCAGTGCCAACAATAGAAGTGCCTTCACTTTCACTTGATGAACTAAAAGAGAAAACCGAGAATTTTGGATCAAAGGCATTCATCGGTGAAGGTTCATTTGTAAGGGTTTCTTTTGCAAACTTAAATAATGGAAAAAGTTTGGCTGTGAAAAAGCTCGATGTTTCTACTGAAGCTGAATCAAATAACGAGTTTTTGACTAAGGTAAATTACTTCTCAATCTTTAAATAAAACCAATTTTTTGTACTGGATTCAGTTTGTAGCTGTGCCTTTTATCTGACCCATTTATCTTATTATTTAAGGTTTCCATGGTCTCAACTATGAAGCACGACAATCTTGTTGAGCTATGCGGTTACTGTGTTGAAGGAAATACCCGTGTTTTGGCTTATGAATTCGCAACCATGGGATCTCTACACGACATATTGCACGGTATTAGAACTTCTCTTTTGGTTTAATGGGTTTATAAAAGTTGCAGGTTAGCTGGTATCACAGTTATTAAGTATATATATCTGTACGTGTGCATATGCAGGTAGGAAGGGTGTGCAAGGAGCACAACCTGGACCCGTGCTTGATTGGATGCAGCGAGTAAAGATTGCCGTTGATGCAGCAAAGGGACTCGATTATTTGCATGAGAAGGTCCAACCGTCCATAATTCACAGAGATATTAGGTCAAGCAATGTGCTATTGTTTGAGGATTTGAGAGCCAAGATTGCCGATTTTAACCTTTCAAATCAGGCTCCAGATATGGCAGCTCGCTTGCATTCTACTCGTGTTTTGGGAACTTTTGGCTACCACGCACCAGAGTAATAATACTTCCATATCATTTTTATTATATACTTTTAATCTTGGTCCTTACAGGTCATTATAAAAGATACAGTAGCAAAGAATAACAGGGAAAAGAAAGCACCAACTTAGATGCTTTTTAGTTTTAGACCGCAAGAAGTGCCAGAATCTATAACCGTGTTAATAATCTCTAAAAAGAATCTTTTGCTTTAAAATGTACCTTCAAATATTATTCCTTTATACAATAACCGATTAACTAACTATGGAACCTTTTTGTAGGTATGCAATGACTGGACAGTTGACACAAAAAAGTGATGTGTATAGCTTTGGGGTTGTTCTGCTTGAACTTCTAACTGGGCAGAAACCTGTTGATCACACAATGCCACGTGGACAACAGAGTCTTGTCACTTGGGTGAGTACTTCTTTTGACATTTTCATTTTGTGGGTCATGTAATGAGATTGGTCGTACGAAGGTGAAACAAACATGGACTCCACAATAAAGAAACCTGTAAAAAAAAATCTTCCACTTAAAAATCATTTAAAATGGTAAAAGAACTGTCTTAATTGTGGGTGCCCATTTGGTTGATATGTGAAGATGTGACCCGGAGCGGAGCACAACTTAATGAAATATAAGCTGGCAACTTTGACCCATTACACATGTTGATTCAGTTATGTTCCCACTGTTCAAAAAAATGGGTCAAACAAAATAAGAAATAGCTAAAAATTACACCGTACACAAAAGTTATAAATTATGAATTAAAAAAAACACCAAAGTTACAAATTTTGAATAAAAAAAACTAATTAATTTGACATATATATTTTATATGTCAAAAACATTTCATTTTAGTAACTCATATGCTATGCCAATTATAAACTAAAATTTTCTTTGTACATCCATCGATGTGGGACAAATGTAAAAGAAAAAGTTAAAATTATTCCGAGCCTTGATAACCCCATATACTGTATAATGTATAATGCTGCAAATTCTGGATTGACACGAAAGGCTACTGCTTCTTTCACCGGTCCTACTTACGTTACGGAACCTAATGTCACATGGCTTGAATCCTCTTCCGGATGCACCAATCGGCATCATTCAATTAAAATATAACATGTAGTACTTATGAGACGTGTAAGGTTATTTTCAGAACCAAATAAATGTACAGAACTGTGAGAACCACCTTAATACTCTTAACAATGCATATGTATTTTCATTATTATGTTTAAATAAACATTTAATAGTTGTTTTATTGGTTATAGATCTGAGTATGATAAGCGATATGAAGAGTGCACATGTGTTTTCATATTATCCAACAAAAAGATAGTTATCATACATACAAAACAAATACATGTGCATGGTCCTAGGATACATGTTTTTAGTGACCTACGACAATGAAAATTCATGTATTTCTACCTAATGAACTAACCTGATAAATGTACATGTGCATTTTAAGAGTAAAAAGGTGGTTCTCGCAGTTCTGTACATTTCTTTGGTTCTGAAAATAACCTCACCCCTTATGAGACAACACGTACATAGTAAGAAAATTGTCGTATGTAAAGTTAATTACGGAGTAGTATTTTTATTTTACCAACAGTCGCTATGCCAACCATTAATCCTATTTCGGTTACCACTAATTGTAGTGCTACCCCTTCCTGAGTTTATAAGCGCACAACTAAATGAAATATAATCTGGAAGTTTTGACCCATTTGTAGATAGGACACCAAAATGAAGCATGACAAAGGAGGCCAGCAGTCTCAAAGTCACATTAAACAGAAGTTATGTTAAAAAGACCAAGTTTAACTTATTTTCATTTTAGTCACATATAGGCTACACCCAGGCTAAGCGAAGACAAGGTTAAGCAATGTGTTGACTAGAAGATCTCAAGTGATGTAGTCATCAGAGGGAGATAATACGCGCTACACTCTTTTTGTCCTTAGTCATGGTTTTGTCCCACTGGGTTTTCCTGTTTTTAACGAGGTAGTATTCACAAAGCGTATTATTAAATATGGATATACAAGAAGGAGTGTTATGAATAATAATTATGTTTGTCCATATTAGGCCCAGACCCAATTAGCTACTAGGATTTTTAACCTAGTTTATCTTATAAATACTCATGATGTATTCTCTAGATATCAATTAATACAATTTCTTCATTCTCCTTATATTTTGTTTTTGTCTATTATTCATTTACTCTATTGATTCACAACATGTTCTTTGTTTTACCGTTGGTGTACATACAACAATCACAAAAGTTACAAACCATGAAGTTAGAAAAAGTCAACCAATAATATCAACATATAATAGTCTATATGTTGATACAAGTGTAAAAATTGATACTTCATATCTTATAACAATTATAAACGCGCATTTTCTTTGAACACCCACCGATGCGGGACAAACTTAAAAAGCAAAGTTAAGATAAAGTTATAATTAATCTCACGGTTCACTACAACAAGTTAACCAATTACATACGTTGGATGTATACATAGTAATCTATTCTCTATTGTTATTAGATGTAGTGTAGAAAGCAACTTTAGATAACGTGTTTTTCATATGGTACCTAGTCTTCGTATACTGTATTTTGAAAGATGGAGTCATTCCTCAAGCATGTGGCTCCGATCTTTTCAAGTCTTGGCAACGTCAACAAGTGAATTACCTAGGAAACAAAGGACCAACCACATACGACCGGTGTATCGTAGAGAATATGAAAACATGACACAAAGGACCACACTATTTTTTGTTTAATTTTGCTTGTAGTCGTTAGCTTATACGTCGTTAAAGAGGTTAATGATAACGAAGACAACATGATGCCTATGCCTACTAGAAACTTGCAAGAAAACAAGGTGGCCAATACAAATTTACTATCCAAACAACCACGTACATACGACCACTAGATCGTAGACGATATGAAAACAGGAAAGAGGTAAAAGAAATATCTTTCTTATTTTCATGTTGGTCATATTTAGGCTAAACCGAGGCTAAGCGAAGACAAGGTAAAACAATGTGTCGACCCAAGGCTCAAGGGAGAGTACATGCAACTTCAGAACATGGAGGGAGACACCCAGCAACGAGATCGCCTATAAGCTCTCGAAGGCGCTGCAATGCCGATTCCATTATAGATGAAACTTTGGTTATTTACTAATTAAAAATATAACCAAAGTTACAAATTTTGAATAAAATAACAACCAGTTAATTTGACATATATATTTTATATGTCTAATTATTTAAGTTATTTTGATGAATCATATATGCCAATTATAAACTCCAATTTTCTTTGTACATCCACCGACGTGGGACAAATGTAAAAGATAAAGTCAAAATTAGGTTGTAATCAAGTCAAGCTTTTATCAAGCAACTCGAGCTCGAGCTCGAGCTTGGCTCGATTAAGCCAAACTTTTATCAAGCTCAAGCCTAAAAAATAGCTCGAAACTATATCAAGCTCAAACTCAAGCTTTTGATAGCTCGACTCGAGTTCTTATCAAGCTTTTTCAAGCTCTATCAAAAATATATTTTATGATGAATTTATATGAGAAACTAATTGTTAATTTGAGTATTTACCTAATTTTAACGGCTAATTTTATAAATAAATAATATATAAAAGGACTTTTAACTCTGATTATATTCATATTTTAGTTCTTTGGATTATAAATGATTCTTTATTTTGTAAATTTAATTATTTCATTTACTTGATACTTGGTGGAATACAATATGTATATACATATTTTTTGTACTCTTTTTAATACTAAACGCAACGTGTCTAAATTGCGCTCGCATTCACATCATGTAATGGTCTTTGAGACCTTAATCGTATTAGAGCGCAAAACAAATTTTGAAACCAAGATTATACGATGATATTAATATTAGTTTTATTAATGTTAAATAAATTAAATTTGTTTTAAGTAATGTTTTTTTTTTTTGAATTTTTTACATATGTTTATTAATGAGATTTATTAAAAAATTTAAATTTATACGTATTCAAGCTTTTCAAGCCAAACTCAAGCTTTTATCAAGCATTATCAAGTCAAGCTCAATCCTGGATTGGTAAAGCTTGACAAGCTATCAAGCTAAGCTCAAGCCTAGAATTTTAGTATCAAGGCAAGCTCAAGCCCTGTTAAGCTTGAGCTCGGCTCGACTCGATTACACCCCTTAGTCAAAATTTTCTATGGTTCCATAAATGTCACATTCTCTGTACAACTTTGTGAAGGAGTGGACGTAGAACGAGTCTTGATAACCCCATATGCTGCATATGTATAATGCTGCAAATTCTGGATTGATACAAAAGGCTACTGTTTGTTCCTTCTTCGGTCCTGCTTACGTCATGGAACCAAATGTCACATGGCATAAATCCTCTTCCCGATGCACCAATCGGCATCATTTGATTAAAATATACCCCGTAGTACTTATGAAACAACACGTACATAGCAAGAAAATTGTCGTATGTAAAGTTAATTACGGAGTAGTATTTTTATTTTACTAACAGTCAACAGTCGCAGATCTGTATGTATGCCAACCATTAATCCTGTTTCGGTTACCACTAATTATAGTGCGACCACCTTCCTGAGTTTATAAGCTCAGAACCTCAAACGACTTAGTTATCACATATTGGTACTTCAGTTGCCACCATAGTCGAATGAAAGTATAAATTTCTATAACCTTGTATTTCAAGTGACCCTTGGAAGGTACATGTATCAGTTTGTACAATTTTTTACTTGTGGGTACCTCGTTTGGGTGAGAGATGTGACGATGGGACCCATTTGAAATATAAGCTGGAAGTTTTGACCTATTTGTAGATAGGACTCCAAAATGAAGCATGACAAAGGAGGCCAGCGGTTTTAAAGTCACCCAACAGAAGTTATGTTACAATATAAGATATCAGGGTACACAGTCACACCAGATTTCTTCGGGTGTTATGGAAAAAGTGATGCCACGTCAGCAATCCACTTCATAATACCAGAACTCTATAATACTAGAATTCATGTGGTATGGTTAACACTAGATTTCAGATTTCTCGTGTTATAGAGGTCTCACCAATGTTTTTTTTTTCATTTAAATAAACAAACTATTTAAATTTAAATAAAATTTGATTAATAAACTTAAAAACATTACAAATGACTTAAAAAAAACTAAAAACACAAATTAATGATTGATACTCCACAAATGTTCCACAAGATCATGTCGAAGGTCTTCATGAACCTTTTAGCAGTTGGTGTTTCAAAATTAAAAAAAAAATTAAAAATAAAAAACCCCATAAGGCGAGCTATAACGCGAGCCAGGGTGCAGTCTCGCACCATAGGCTCGCGTTATGGTACCATTCTGGGGCTGTTGGGTACGGCGCTAGAGCCCACGGCGTGAGCGAGGGTGTGGTTTCTGGCGCCATGATGCTCGCGTTTTCACTATGGCTCAAGCCATAGGCTCCCATACCCCAGCCTCTAAGGCTTAACTTATTTTCATTTTGGTCACATATAGGCTACACCGAGGCTACGCGAAGACAAAGCTAAACAATGTGTTCATCGAAGGCTGAAGGGAGAGTACTCTCCAAAGGCAGTTTCTAAGGTATTATATCTTTCAAAGAACAACAACGTTCTAAAATGATCATTATTTGCTTAACTAAACATGTGTTGTGTTGATGTAGCTGGCGGCTGTCACTACAACAATCCAACCCTTGGGGAAACCCACTAAACGACAAAACGAGTCCGATGTGGCAACTTTGCTCGTAGAAATTTTGACCAAAGTATGTCGAAATGTTTCCCCAGCGACATGTCGCTGGGGAAACATTGACTAAAATTTGACCAAATACTTCAACACACTAATCAGAGTGATTAGTGTTAAAGAATTGTTTATTCAATGTTACAAAGTTTCCCCAGCGACATGTCGCTGGGGATACTTTCAGGATTCCCTCCAAAAAGATTTTTTTAACGCGCTTTTTCTTACAAACGACAAACAATAAGTTTCCCTAGCGACATGTCGCTCCAGATACATGCAATGTCATATGATTATTAACTACAAGAAAGAAGGACTTTAGTGACATGATTTTACTGACACATAAAAATATTGTAAGTGAATGTGTTTTGTAGCTCATATAATTACTTTAAATTATATGTATAACATAAAACATGTAAAAGAAATCATGTTAATAGTAATAGAGTTATCAAAAAAAATTATAATTAGGTGTTATAAATTTAAGATCTTATATTTTATGTGATATCCTTTTAGAATAATTTAGAACAATTTAATAGATATAAGTGGTACTCTTGAATATGTTTTCGACGGCTCAAGTCATATGACATATTAGTCTCTTAGTTTGTTCTTTCAACGACATATATCGTGTCTAATTAGATGAAATATTTATGAAATTTATGAAAATAAGAACTAAATAATATGAACGGAAGATAAATTTTTCTGAAAAAAATTCAATAATAGCACGAACAACGCACACATATTAATTATAACGATATGTGATTAACATGGCCATTCACAATGACAAGTAACCTCATTAACACAACTTCCATTGGTTCCCGGTCCATGCTTTTCTACGCATTCATAAGTACATAACGGATTAATACAGTACCCATCATGAATAATATGGTCGTCTTGACAAGTCTTGGCCAACCCCATACCTACAAAATTCAAGAACAAATATTAAGACGTTCCAAATACATATGCATTTTTGTTTAAAATGTTCGATAAATATATCTAATAATCTAAATAAATTACGTAAGTAACTTATAGTATTGAACGAGACACTTGCAATAAGGGTTCCACTTTTAATATCACCCCGACATCCAAATTCTCGCAGACGACCCTACTAAATTATATAATAAAAAGAACAAATTTGAAAAACAATGCGTTATGAGAACTCACCAGATGATATGAAAAACACAAGAAACATGATCGCAATAAAAGAATTTTTCATATTGCTTTTTATTTTGCTTTCAAATGATATGCTCTCAATAGAGGCATAAGCTTATATAGGATATTAAGGTGGTAAGATAAGCATGTTTAAACATATAATTAGTATTTCATATTGAATTTAATATCTATTATCTATTATTTTTAATAAAATGAAATGATGTACAAGCTCTTTAAGCTTCAAGTATTAAATGTGTCATTAAAACAATATCATATATTTTTTTTCACAACAAATATAAAGTTAGAGCATTAAACAAATCATAAAAACAATTAAATGTGTCATTAAAACAATATTATATATAACTTTTTTGCACAACAATTTAAAGTTAGAGCATTGAACAAATCATAAAAACATTACCATATTTGTTTATGAACATGGAAAAGCTGTCAAATAGATAAAAAATAATTTAAAGAAAGTTTATAAAAAAAATTCCAAGCATGTGGTAAGTACAAAGTTATAAAAAAACACGGTTTTTTTTGTATAATTGTTATTATTTTACAATACATAAGAACTTTATAAAAAGTTTATTTATAAAAAAAAATTAAGAAAAAATGCTTTATGAAGTTTTGTTAATTATGTGAAGTCATTAAAAACGTTTTTCAAACCGTAACATATAGCATGTAAAAAGACGTGTGGAGACTATTTATGTTAAGCAACTTTTTTTTTTTTTTTGAATCTAATGTTAAATTATTTTCAAAGAAAAACACTTTTTACAACGTTTTGTTCTCAACAGAAACTCAAAATAACATAAAACTTATATCAGTCTTCTTGTTGTTGACCAAATATGGATGTCGTCTTTGTCCTTCTTAACATCCTTTCTCTCCATTGTGCTTAACCTGTTGCGCACCATTACGTCATTCATTCTAATAAAGGTTGTATTTGAGATCGGATTTTCTCCATGTCGTCTTCTATTCCTTTCTATCCATAGAGAGTGTATGGTAGCTTGGAATACGTACCTTATGATGAAAAGTCTCATGTCATTCATTGCATCCCGAGATATTTTGTTCAAGATGTTCGTCCATTCCCACGTAAAATACGAACCCATCAGGTCCCCCACCAAAGCTTACCATATTTTCCTTGAGTATAGACAATCGAAGAACAAATGGTCTCGAGTCTCCCGTAGTTCCGAACAAAAAGAACAACAAACATGAACATTCTGATTCCAACATTCCATTCTTTCACCCGTGGCAAGCCTATTTTTTGCTGCGAGCCAACACAAAAAAGCATTTTGGAGTAGCGAAAGGAAACTAAATACCTCGATGACATTCCCAAGCGGGGCGAGAGCCACGTAGCAGTTTCCATGCATCCTTCGATCAAAATCGGTTGGAATAAGTATCATTCTTTTGACGCCATAGAAACTCATCCGCTTAGCGATGAATGTGTTGTATTTTCAATGTGAGGATTTCATGCTCTACTTGATTAAGCAGAGCATTTCGATGTCTTTGGCTAGTAGTCCTCTCCATAACCTCTCCAAGAGTTGTTTGGTTCGAGACCCCCATGTCAATAAAACTACGCTTCCTAAATAGGTCAAATAAACAACCTAAAGCACACCAAGAATCATGCCAGAAAGATACCGAATACCCACATTTTACCTCCACCTTATAGAACATACGAGCCATATCTCTAAACTTTAATATTTTCTTCCAAGTCCAAGATCAGCACCCATAGTGTCTTTTAACGCCCAAAAAGAATCATTACGGATCAAATGCCTCTTTATCCAATCAACCCATAAAGAATTCTTTGAAGAAATAATATTTTCTTCCAAATGCCTCTATGTTAAGCAACTTCTATTCAAATAAAAATTTTGAAGTGCATCTTTAAAATGATTAATGCTAATTTTGATGTTAAGAATATTTCAATTGGTGCATTTAATAAAGTCCTACTACGGATTATGTGTTTTACAGCATACATGTTTCATAAGGTTACCCGCAAAGATCGATTCGCCCAATTCGGTCGGCCTGAAACGACTCCATATATGATCTAGTTCGAACAGTGAATAAAGGAAATAAATCTGTGTTTTTTAGCCGTCACACAAAAAAAACTTTTTTAAAAAAAATTTAAACTTTTACCCGTATATAAACTTCACCATTTCATCCAAAATTTTCACATATTCAAATTTTTACACATAACTATTCAACATGTCTAGCAAGAGAACCTTCAAAACCAAAACCCCAAGACCCCGAGTTCGTCAAGAAACGGTTCCCCATGTGACGTCAGATTCTGTTTTTCGATTATCCGGCGTGTCACCTAACTTCCGGTTTAGAACCGTCGGATTTGAATATCGTTCACCACAAGCATCACACCCAAACTATTCAAACCGTCCGTTCTATCCCCACAACGTGATAACTACCAACAACCTTTCTATGAATCTCCGACGGGTGTGTATCGTCCTACTATGGATTCTTCGACTTCTTCGCATCTTAACCCGTCGTATTTGCCGATTAATTGTTTTGACGTTGATGTTGATTTTGATGAAATGATGTATAATCAAGACTACTTTGCCGGTCAACGTGCGGGTGAGAGTCCTAGCCAAGATCATTCTATGGCCCAAGGTTCGGGACACGGGTCATATCACGGTGCATATAACCTTGAAGAAGACGAGGAAGAGATGTCACCAATCAAACCTAAGAATCCATCTAGAAGTGCTTCGAAATCTAAGCCAATTGTGTCAAATGAGCCGCCAAAAGAATGGACAAGTGAGGAAGAGATTGCGTTGTGCAAAGGTTGGTGTCATGTTTCCGAGAATAGCACTGTTGGAAATAGTCAAAAACCAAAAGGCTGTTGGAAAGAGGTAGTGAAGTACTATTAAACTGAGACGGGTTCGGGTAGAGGGTACGACGCGGTTGTGAGCAAATGGAAAAACAGGTTGCGTCCCAGCGTTGGTGATTTTTGTGGTATAATGGATAATGTTGAACGTACTCATGATAGTGGTGCCAATGATCTCACTGATTACCAAAAAACTTTTGTTGAATATAAAGTGACTTACAATAAAACTTTTACGTACCAGGAGGTGTGAAAAGTGCTCAAAGATCACCCAAGTTGGCAACAGGTTGAGATGCCAAAGTTTACAAAGAAAAAAGAAAAAAAAATCCAAGACTTTTGAAACCACTTCTGGTTCTAGGCACGTTGGTTACGTGAATTTGAACGATGATCCAGAAGCTGAGGAGGAAGAGACTCAAGAATACCGACCAATGGATCGTGATCAAGCTAAAAAGAAGTCATCAACATCATCGTCAACAGGGAAGTCTTCATTGGTTGATCTTGTAACCAATAAATGGGAGTTGGATTTGTAGGAGGAAGGTTAACGGGAAGCGGCGACCTTGAAAAGAGAAGACCTCGAATTAAAGCGTCAAAAAATTGAGCTTGTTGAAAAAAAAGAAACGGGATAAGGACTTGTTGTTCTACAACTCATAAATCAACCCTAATTTGCCCCTAGTTCACCAACAAGCCCTGCAAAAAATGAAAGACGAAACCAAAGAAACCTACAATTTATATTACTAGTTTTATTGTAATGTTTTTTTAGTGTAATGTTTTTTTATTTGAATTATTATGTAATATTTTTTCTTAATTAAATGTAATGTTTTTAATGAAATTTAATGTTTTTAAAAAAATTAATTTTTTAACTAGGTCGCAATAGGTCGTCTTGTTAGGACAAATATAGGTCGCATTAGGTTGCAAGAGAAAGAACACTGACGTGTCAAGGTCGCACTAGGTCCTTGTTGCAGGTAGCTTAAAGTCTTATTACAAATAAACACTCTTATCCATAAATAAGTTGCTATAACAAAATTTGAATATCCGTTCATACGATTCATTATCATTCAAAATTCTATTACCAAAATAAAACAAGAAGATGTTTCTTTATGTTTTGTGCTAGCCCCTTATAAATACCAGCATATAGGTTCTTAATGTTTTGTGCATTTCAATGTTATTTATAAAATTCACAATAAAAAAAGATTCTTTGTTTGCTTTTACTTCTTTTACATGTTAACTACAAAACTCTATGATTGATATGGTTGTTGGCTTTATGTCTCTAATGCAGTAAGACTAAGACATATAATTGTTATAAACACCATATTAACAAGTTACTCATTTTATTGGTTTGTGTTGTTTTTTCTTCTTCCACTTGTTAATTACAAACTTCATGATTGTGCGGCTCGCTTCACTAAAGAAGAATGTCCCAATGTGGTAAGAGATTTAATTATCACAAACTACCTATTAATAAATAATGCTGAAATGCATTATTGTTGTAATGGTAAGCCTTGACCAGAAAATGACGTCCAACTCTTTTTTGTTTATTCCATAAAAGCATTAACCAAGACAATTTTATGTTTAATGTGGTCACTAAACTATATAGTTATGCATTCATGTTAAAGTAGTATTGGTTTATTTAACAACACAGATACATAATATGTCTAATGAATTTAGCTAATGAAAAATGTATATGCGGCGTACTTACAAAAACTGTCTACAAAAAACAGTACGCATTGTTTTGTTTATATCGCTACAAAGCATAGTAATAATCAAAAGTTGTTATTTGGGTGCCCTTGCCAATTCTTCTTATCTATCATTTTATATGTCTTTGTGTTACCCTTTGTAAGGTGTTTATGTTTAATGTGGTCACTAAACTATATAGTTATGCAATCATGTTAAAGTAGTATCAGGATTAAGACTTTTACAACATAGTTGTTTCATAAATGAATACAAATCATGAGCCGGTGATGTTACTCATTTTTCCATGTCATATTGGTCGCTACATTCCTTTGTAAGCGTTTAAATTTTTGTACATGTTTTATTACTGGATGTATATTCCTACTGTTTATGGCCATATTTAAGTATATTTTGAATCATCGTATATATGACTATATGACGGTGTCTGTTGTTGAGTTTTATGACAAAACTGATCTGACATCAGAATTAATATAAGAATTAGTTATAATGTTGGTCAGGATTTTCTGTATCGTAGAAGTACGTATACTTGTGTAAGAAAAGCAATCAGGTAAATATGTTTTTATTACTATTTTTTCCTATGTGAAGCATCCCATTCATGGAAGATCATCACATATGATGGTATTTGAAGTGTAGATGTTCGGAAGGATACATAATAGTTTCGCTAAATCTCAATGTATAGAAAGCATCTTTTGCTTGCTGAATTTCTCAACTTTGATAATTTATTTTACGACTTATGTTTTAAGCCTACGCTGACCTACTTCATTCCTATATTGTCAATTACTCCACTTATACTACATTTTTTTTATATTTGTTGTCATGTTTATAGAAGTGAATCATTGATAGACAAGGCTGTTGGTTTTTTATTCAGATGAAGAGGAATAGCTAAGACGCAAATACATGTAACTAATGCAAGCAACCTTCAACATAATAAAACGAGAAAAGTTGTGTTTGTTGGATATGAAGATATTTATCGACGTGGTATCAAACTTACGGAGATTACCTTTTCTGGTGGGGTGGCTATTGAATATGCGTACGAGAAACCTAATGAATCTGCAGACAAAGAGACTATCAGGTTACTAATAGTGCATTTTGGTAGTTAATTAGCGGTGACCAATTTTGCCCCTTTTGTTTATAAATGGGATTTTGCTATGTTTATCTCTAACGGGTCCAGCAGGTTATAGTATAAGGTTTAATGAAAAGGGTACGGGTCAAATGGGTTGAAATTTATCTAAATTCAGCATCTTAGATTGCATAAATGATTTTGTTGGGAAACACACGGGGCCTTTTAGGCTAATACTAGAGGAAGAGATAAGTTTTGTGGAAAGTAAGTTTATTTCTTTAACTTTTCTTGGTACTTTTCGGATGCTTATTTGATACAACTTACAAATGGTTACAACTCTTATTTATACTAGACCATGAAATATTCTAGGTCTATATATTTTGCATGACATTCTAGATACTTCCTATTTCATACTTATCTATTTTTATCTCATGCCTTCTACACACTTCCATATATTTTACTTAGATATTTTCTAAGGTTCTTCTTTGACATTCTAGAACCTTCTTGTATGATCTCATACTATTAGTGAGGCCTTCAGTGACCAAATCAAGTTTACGAACTAACACCCCCCCCCCCTTTAAACTTGATTTCTCGACTCCAAGAATCACCCTTTGTCTTGAGAAATCTAGCTCGTTGAGCGGCTTGGTGAAGATATCTGCAATCTTCGGACCTCGTATATATCACTTGAACATCCTTCCTTGCAATGCACTCTCGAATAAAGTGATAACGAATATTTATATGCATACTTCGATCATGGTAGACTAGATTTTTCGCTAAGTCGATAGCCGACTTGTTGTCCATGTAGATCTCGGTTGCATCTTCTTGCTCCATGTGTAGCTCTTTGACATACTTCTGAGCCAAATTATGTGACATACACACGATGTTGCAGCCACATACTCCGCTTCACAGCTGGACAAAGTAACAATAGGTTGCTTCTTTGAAGACCATGTAAACGCATTGTTACCCAGGAAGAACACGAATCCTGATGTGCTTCTTCCATCGTCTTTGATTCCAGCCCAATCACTATCGCTATATCCAACCAGCTGGAAGTCTTCACTTTCTAAATAAAACATACCATAGTCTATGGTACCTTTGATATAACGGAGTATCCTCTTCGCAGTCTCCACATGATTTTTCCAAGGCTCTTCCATGACCCGACTAATCAATACTACTGCATAGAGTATATCGGGTCTTGTACATTTTAAGTAGCGTAAACTTCCAACGAGACTCTTGAATAGAGTTGGGTTTACCACTTCTCTACCGTCATGATTCGAAGGCTTTGCCTTGTGTTCAATGGGGGTGCCAACGGGATTGCACTTTTCCATCCTGAACCTCTTCAGTATCTCCTTGGCGTATCTTTCTTGACATATGAATATTCCTTCGTCTATTTGCTTCACTTTGATGCCAAGATAATAAGACATAATTCCCATGTCTGTCTTCTCGAACTCTCTCGTCATTGACTTCTTGAGCTCGTCCATCATACTTTGGGTGTTTCCTGTGAATATCAAATCATCCACATACAAGCAGGCGAGCAATATTCCTCTATTTTCAAATTTCACATAAAGTGCATATTCACTTAAGCACTTTATGAAACCATGTCCTTGGAAACACTTGTTAATTCTAGTATTCCAAGCTCGGGGTACCTACTTTAGATCATACAAGACCTTCTTCAGCCTTAGCACTTTACCTTCTTTCCCTTTGGCAACATATCCCTCTGGTTTCTCCACATAAACTTCTTCTTCCAGAACTCCATTTAAGAATGCTGACTTCACATCCATTTGGTGGATTTTCCACCTATATTGAGCAACAATAGCAATCATAATTCTTACAGTTTCTAAACGAGGAACATGGGCGAATACCTCTTCGTAATCTATCCCATGCTTCTGTTTGTAACCTTTGACCACAACTCTTGCCTTGTACTCATCCACTTCGCCTTTGGCGTTCTTCTTGGCCTTGTATACCCACTTGAGTGGAATAACCTTTTGGCCTTTTGGAAGGATGGTCAACTCCCACATGTCATTCTTTTCTATGGAATTTATCTCCTCGTCCATGGCTTGTCTCCATTTCTTGCTTTTCACGGCCTCTTCAAAGCATGAAGGTTCACAGTCAGCGTATAAACAAAGAAGGGGTATCTCTTTAGTTACCTCGTAGAGCTCCTGTAAGCTTCTTGTCTTTGGCTCTCCTTAACTTGAACTTAATGGCGAGCCTTGGGTTGGACTTCTTCTCTTAATTCACCCGTATCTCTTCAGTTACCTCGTAGAGCTCCTGTAAGCTTCCTGTCTTTGGCTCTCCTTCACTTGAACTTGCTGGCGAGCCTTGGGTTGGACTTGGAGCTGGAGCTTCAGGTTGTTGGACTTCTTCTCTTAATTCACCCGTCTCTTCTTCGTTAGTCATAGGAAGAAAGTCATACCTTTCAGTTTCCTTAATGCTCCAATCCCATGTTCCTTCTTCATCGAACTCCACATCTCTGCTAACTACCACCTTCCTTGTAATTGGGTTATAGAGCTTGTATCCTTTGGACTGCTTGTCATAACCCAAGAACACATGCTTCTCGCTTCTATCCTCAAGCTTGATTCGCCTTTGGCTCAGAACATGAACATACGCTATGCTCCTGAATATCCTTATATGGGATATGGTAGGCTTCATCCCATTCCATGCTTCTTGTGGGGTCTTGTTTTCTAAACTCTTCGACGGACACCGATTCAATAGATACACCACGCAATCAACCGCTTCGGCCCAAAACTCTTTTGGCATCTTCTTACTTTTCAACATGCTTCAGACCATGTTGAGAATGGTTCTATTCTTTCTCTCCACCACTCCATTTTGTTGTAGGGAGTAAGGCGCTGTTAGAAATCTCCGGAGCCCATTATCCTCACAGAATTTATTAAATTCCTTTGATAAAGTTTCTCCACCTCTATCTGATCTCATTGATTTAATTTTTAAACCCTTCTCCTTTTCAACCATAACTTTAAATTTCTTAAAAGCATCAAACACTTGGGATTTTTCTTTTTGAAAATAGACCCAAGTTTTTTTAGAATAATCATCAATAAAGAGCATAAAGTAGAGATTCATACCATGAGAAGGTGGAGTAATGGGACCGCATAAATCCGTGTGAATTAGTTGTAGAGGCTCCTTAGCTCTTGATGTCCCTTCCTTTGGAAACAAACTCCTTGCATGCTTCCCAAGAAGACATCCTTCACATACTTGATTGGGATGATCAATTTGATCTAACCCTTTCACCATTCCCTTAGAAGATAACAATTTTAAGTCACCAAAGTTTAAATGCCCATACCGCATATGCCAAAGCCACGACTGGTCTTTCAAACAGCTCTTTAATCACTTAGCTTCATCATGTTAAATGTTCAAGATGAACATTCGGTTTTTAGTCATAGGCACTTTTGCTATGAGCTTTCTTTCATGGTTTCTTATCGTGGCACTAAGATCTTTGAAATAAATATCCCTTCCGTGTGAATTAGTTGTAGAGGCTCCTTAGCTCTTGACGTCCCTTCCTTTGGAAACGAACTCCTTGCATGTTTCCCAAGAAGACATCCTTCACATACTTGATTGGGATGATCAATTTGATCTAACCCTTTCACCATTCCCTTAGAAGATAACAATTTTAAGTCACCAAAGTTTAAACGCCCATACCGCAAATGCCAAAGCTACGACTGGTCTTTCAAACAGCTCTTTAAGCACTTAGCTTCATCATGTTAAATGTTCAAGATGAACATTCGGTTTTTAGTCATAGGCACTTTTGCTATGAGCTTTCCTTCATGGTTTCTTATCGTGGCACTACGATCTTTGAAATAAATATCGTAGTTTTTCTCCAATAGTTGCCCCACACTTAAAATGTTAATTTTAAGATTGGGCACATTGTATATAACCGAAATATACTGGTGACTTCCATCTCTAGCTTGGATAAGTATTTTACCTTTTCCTTCCACCGGTGCCTTTGACTCGTCTCCGAAGGTGACGTTCCCTTTACTTTGCTCAATCTCTACGAACAAGTCTTCTTCACCTGTCATATGGTTACTGGTAGCGGAATCTATATGCCATGGCTCTGTCCTATCCTTTTGTTCGCCATGTCTCGCAATTAGCAAAGTAAGATCATCTTCATCTTCTACCTCCACAAGATTGGTATTTTCTTCCACTTGTCTTGAGCTAGTACACTCGCTAGCATAATAACCAAATTTTTGACGATTATAACAATATATTTGAGACTTACCTCCTCTTTGTTAACATCTTCTCTTCCTCTTCATTGTCCTCGTCCTTGGAATCCTCCACGACCTCGAAAAGTACAGTCCTTGCTCACGTCCATGTAAAAAGCTCTTTTCTCTTTCTTTGAAAGAGATCTTAGGGTATAGAGCTTGCTCCGAGGGTTCTTTCCCCCTTATTCTTCAACTTCTCTTCATGGGCTTGTAAAGATCCCATGAGTTGATCAACGGTAATAGAGTCGATTGACTCCTCTATGGCCACAACAATGTAATCAAAGCTTGGTGGCAAAGAGTGAAGAATCTTTTCTATCAACCTTGCGTCAGTCAAGATTTCACCATTTCTCTTCATCTCATTTGAAATGGTTAAGACACGAGTGAAATAATCCGAAATGGTTTTGGATTCCTCCATTTGTAGTTTTTGGAACTCTCCTCTAAGAGTTTGAAGACGTACCTTTTTCACCTTATCAATTCCTTTGAACAGATTATGAAGGATCTCCCACACTTCCTTAGAAGTGGTTGCATTTGCAATTTTCTCGAACATCACATCATCAAGACATTGATAGATGAGAGTAAGAGCAATTTGATCCTTCTTCCCCGCCTTCTGTAGGTCCACCCTTTGGGCAGCACTCAACGAGTCATCTTCGACTTTCTCGATACCTTTCTCAACTATCTCCCACACATCATGTGAACCGAGTAACTCCTTCATCCGGATACACCAACTACCATAGTTGTCTTTGGTGAGACGAGGAAACTGAAACAAGTTCATTGAGCTTGACATCCTTAGGCTCTGATACCAGTTTGTTGGGAAACACATGAGGCCTTTTAGGCTAATACCAGAGGAAGAGATAAGTTTTGTTGAAAGTAAGTTTATTTCTTTAACTTTTCTTGGTACTTTTCGGATGATTATTTGATAAAACTTACAAATGGTTACAACTCCTATTTATACTAGACCATGGAACATTTTAAGTCTAGATATTTTCCGTGACATTCTAGATACTTCCTTTTTCATACTTATCTATTTTTATCTCATGCCTTCTACACACTTCCATATATCTTACTTAGATATTTTCTAAGGTTCATTCTTGAACCTTCTTGTATGATCTCAGACTATTAGCGAGGCCTTCAATGACCAAATCAAGTTTACGAACTAATAGATTTTGCTCAATGTCATTTATAGTCGAAATCATTATCTTCATGTATGTCGGTATTGATGCATTGGACATGAAAAAATGGAATTGTATTATCCGCATGTAACCCTTTTTGTGTTTTTGTTAATACCACACCAATGGACCCATCTCAGTAAGATGTTTTTCATATTACGGTGTCCTTTTTTATGAGATTATTTTTCCGCAATCTCAAAAAATATTATGAGGCAGTTTTTGTACTACGTGGATTGGTTATAGTTTGGACAACATGTTTTGGGCGCACCAGTTACCGATATCACGATATGTTGACTAACGTTTGACCTGAGCACCATATCCAAAGGCTTGCCCGTAACTTGGGACATTTGTCTTAGACTCTTAGAGTTAACTACTTTTTTGGTCCTTATGGTTTACCGTGTGTAACAGTTTTGGTCCTATAGTTTGAAAAGTAACGGATCCGGTCCTGTTTTGATCGACCCGTAACACTTTTGGTCCTGTTGACCATCAGTTTGACTAATTAGATAATTTAAAGGACTAAAATACCCCTGTTTTACTAGTGTAAAATAACAAAATTATCCTTCTGTTTATTCCTTTCCTTTTTTTCTATTATAATTATAACTGTTTTTTATTTTTATACTACTAAGCAAATTAAATACCCACACAAACATGATATCACCTTCTCTTTTGTAGCCTTTTGATCAAACCGTCTTTTACAACCCCTTCACCATATTTTCTTCAACATACAAATCACCCCCAATGATATCACGACTAAATTAAGACATCTTTGTTTCTCAAATTTTAAATATCTAATCAATTCGAAATATAAGCACCACTTCTCGTTTTATTGTCAACTGGAATAAGAAGAATAAGAACCTTTTTATACTTCTGTGATATTCTAACCACAAGACACACGTGAAACTACGAACCAAACCTTTTAAATCTTGTTGTGGTTGTTAGTTCATGCTCGTTGGATTAGCCAAATGTGGCTAGAGGTGTGTGAGCCTATTGGGGGCACACACGTTAAACACTTAGAGTGCGTTTTACTTCACGATATGCTTAGAAATTGTAAACTACTGGACTAATCATGTAAGAACTTTTATGGCTGTCCTAAATTCGTTTTAGTAGGCTGAGGAAAGATCTTGAATGATTACTTGAGTGTCTAGATTCATTTGAGATAAGGAGTAAAGAAGAGTCCTGATAAAGATTGGTGTTTGTGTGGGATAAGGCTTAAACTTGAAGAGTTTTTGACTTATCATGAGTGGGATTTGATGGGTATATAAACACCCTTCTACCCAGCTCATAACACACGAATTTCACAAAGCAAAACCAAAGAAAAGCTCTGCCATTAACATACTCTTAATCAATTTGGGTTTAAACTCAATTAGGGTTTATAATCTTAAATTGATCACTCCATCTCAAATCACTTGCATTTAATCAATCCAAGTTGTTTAGTAGTTGTTATTTGATACTACTAAAGGTTTACAAACCGTGGGATAATCTGTCAAAGGCGTGACAGATCACAGAAGCTATTCCGGGCTCTTTCTGATCGTTCTCGGACAAAAGCTTCTGTGCAGATCGGACAGTGTTGTCCGATATCTTACAGCAAAGGGAAAAGTTCTCGGGTAAAGCTATATCTCGGACAACAAAGTAGTTTTAGGCTGTTTTGTTTTTTTGGTTCGGATCGGGTTTTTCGACACTTGGTGTTTGGGCATACGTGGAGTTCGGCTAGCAATCCGGACGTGTTCATTTGACGTGTTTGTGTGAGCAACCATAGAGGTGGTATATTTTATCACTCGTTTTAGTTTCATTGCTTTTGGACGAAGGTTAGTTTTCGCGTTTACTTTATTGTTTATTATTAATTACGTGTTAATCATAATTGCTCAAACTAGATCCATTCCGCTGCGCACTCGTAGTTACATGGTTAACTAGGTATTAAATCCCAACAGTGGCATCACGAGTCATGCTCGTTTGGTGGTTATGGGTTACACGTTTTAAATAAACACGCGAAACCGCATGCATGAAACCTAATTTAGTTATTTGTTTTATTTTTATTTCACAATTAAATTGTGTACTTGTCATTAATTATAAAAAAATAACAAGATGGTAATTATTAAAATTAATTGTTAATTAGAAACATATAATTAAAATTAAATGGTTAATTAGAATACATAAAATAATTAAAAAAATTAATAGTTAATTGTTTTGCCATGATTATTTTATGTGTTATCCGGCTATAAGACTCACTACAATCACGTAATGTGATGCATGGGGCGATTTAGGCACTTGATGAAAACCTAATGAGAGTCTTATGGTTCTTCGTTTGGGGAAGACTCTTCGGGGTCTCGGATTTATGTGTTTATGTTTGTTGTATTTGTTTTCCTAATTGCATTATTGTTACATGTTTTTCAAAACACCTAAATTACATGCAATATGGATAAATACTTATAGAGAAACATGACATTGAAATTGGTCAATATTTTACACGCCTAAATACATGTTCATTGTGACCGGTTATGTGTTACGTGGAAAAGTGTTTTATAAAATAAAAGGACCTAAACACTATTGAAACACGCTTTCATGAAAATAAAAACTGGACGCTATGGACTCATGGGATGTACGGCTCACCCACTAGAACAAACTATAAGGCGGGTATAAGCCGGTGCGCACAGTCACACCTAAAGGATATCCGACTATTGCCTTGCGCTGGTCTGGTCCTGCGCTTGCTTGCGAGTTCGATTGGAGCTACCGTGAACCATCGTAGATCACTACAGTGTCATTACTAAAAGTTTTTAAAAATCGTGCTATAAAGTTGTTTACATGCTTCTTTGTACACATGTTTTACCACATTTATGTGTTATACCCTATGTGAAATTTAAGTGTATGCCAGCCAACTAAGAACACGTGCATTTGATTTGGCTTCTCTGGACAGTCCTAAGGGCCTTGTCAAACCCATGGCAAATTTTTCACGACGGTCAGACCCTGTGTGATATTTGCATGTTCTTGCTTGGTTAACTTAACTCGAGTATGCACGGTCAGACCCTGGACCCGAGGCATAAGATGAGACTAAACATGCTCATGACACTACTACCGTTTTACTAGTGTCTTGAACGGTCTCATAAAGTCTAAGAGTTGCATGTTATGCAATTAACGCTCGTCGCTTACCTCTTGCCCCACTTGTTTACATATTGGACAGTCCTTTTGTAAGAGTGGGAGTACAAGATGGATCTTAGTCTTAATTAGTAATTAATTGGGTAGTTAATTCTATTAAGAATGTAATTATCGAAAATACTAATTGTTTGAACTTTTTAATTGTAGATGACTACCAATGTCGGAAACAATTCGGTACTCAGGAGTTTCTTCGAGAAACACAAACTCACTGGGCCTAACTTCATTGATTGGTACCGCCAGTTGCGCATTATCCTATCAGCTGAAGACAAGGAACAATACTTGGAACATCCAATTCCTGCTGCACCAGTTGCAACTCCTGGTCACCAAGTCCCTCCCGATGCTCTTGCAGCTCATGCTGCTTGGGTCAAAGGGTCAAAGGACATTGCTGCCCTTATGCTCATGACTATGGACTTAGAGATCCAACGAAATCTAACCCATCTCGGAGCATATGACATGTTGTAGGAGCTGAAAACCATGTTTTCTCAGCAAGCAGAACAGGAACTTCTTCAAACTGCGCGTGAATTTCACGCGTGCAAGCTTGAGGATGGTCAAAATGTAGGCTCATATGTTCTTAAGATGAAGGGCTACATTGAGAACTTGGAGCGTCTTGGTCACCCCGTGACTGTCAGCTATGGAATAAGCCTGATCTTGATAGGCCTTTCCAAGGAGTATGACAGTTTTGGTCAAAACTTCCACATGCATGGCATGGGGAAGACTGTGAATTCGGTGAATGAACTGCATGCCATGCTTAAACAACATGAGCAAACACTTCCCAAGAAGGTTGTTTCACCTGCACTTCATAATGTGCGTGCAGGCAAGGTCCATAAAAACCAAGGTAGAAAACCGCCTAAGTCTGCGAAGGGGAATTATGGTAATGGAAAGAATAAGCTGGCTTATGCTCCCGAGCACAAACCATCTTATGCTCCCAAGAACAGAAATCCTCCACCACCCAAAAAGGATAATCCTGCTAAGGACGACCCCTGTCACAAATGTGGTCAGATAGGTCATTGGAAACGGAACTGTCCCGAGCACTTAGCCGAGTTGCAGAAAAAGAAGAGGTTGTCTCAAGAAGCCAACTAATAACAGGATTTTTATCTGTTGAAAAATTCGTTCTCGGTATCTCTTCGAATTGATTTCCAGTTGATTGTGTGAGATTAGTTGTTCTTGGTGAAACAAATATTTTTGGTTTTGGAAAATAAACGAGCAAGACTTAATAACAAATGACGAGAAATTAAAACAAGTTAAAATGTAAACGGTGCGATATTTTGAAACTTCAAAAATAAATGACGAAAAATGAAAAGACGTAAAATTAAAACTTAACAAGAAGTGAATGATGCAGATAAAAACGTAAACTAAAAGAAAAGTGAATAAAAGATTTAAATAAAAAGGCGAGAAAAATCAAACTTGAAATTAGAGGAGGAAAACTTAAAATTAAAAACAGAAAGAAGATGACAGACCTTCATTCGGAACTTTTGGACTTCCGGATGAAGGTCCCTTCATTCGGAACTTTCCAAGTTCCGGATGAAGGTTCCTTCATTCGGAACTTTCCAAGTTCCGGATGAAGGTTCCTTCATTCGGAACTTTTGGACTTCCGGATGAAGGTCCCTTCATTCGGAACTTTCCAAGTTCCGGATGAAGGTTCCTTCATTCGGAACTTTCCAAGTTCCGGATGAAGGTTCCTTCATTCGGAACTTTCCAAGTTCCGGATGAAGGTTCCTTCATTCGGAACTTTTCAAGTTCCGGATGAAGGTTGCCTGGGAATTAGTAAAATACAGAAACATCTATCTGGGCAACAGGAGACGCACAGTGAATACGCTTTCTCCTTAAATCAATTAAAATCAAACGAACGATTAAACTAAAACAACCAATAAGCATCAACTAACAATAATCAATCAAAATAAATCATCAAAACTAACAAACATAACCAAATTAATCAAAACCCACTTGATCAAAATCATAAAAACTCAAGAACATGAACAATGAAAAATAAGAACAAATCACACAAGAAAGGAAGAAGATGATGAATTAAAAGCTCAATTAAAAAGTATGGATTCAATAACAAAAGCTTAAAACACAAATTAATCTAGAGAGAGAAAGTAGAAGTTTAGAGAGAGAAACTACCTACTCCTAATCTAATCCTAAAACTAACCCCCCTCTCACATGTTGTGAGGGTGGTATTTATAGGAGAGGGGAAGGGTTGGTGGCTTCCTCCTTCTTTCTATCTTGGTCCTCAGTCTTTTAGTCTTTTAGTCTTCTTAAATTCTTCGACTTTTCAGACTTCGTCTCGGGATTTCTTTGAACTCGTCTTATAATTTCTTCATAATTTAGACTTGAGTTCTTCGGCTTTTAGTAAACTTCCGTCTTTTGACTTTTTCTTCGATAAATCTTCAGAATTGGTCTTGGACTTCCGTTCTTTTTCCACTCTTGATCTTTCGACTTCTTCTTTCGTCTTTTTCTTCAATAAAAACCCGTGAAAGCCGTGTTTTCTCCACTTTTCACCTTCTCGACCCTGAAACACAATAAAAACACAAACCACGCATAATTCCGCCATTTACGACATAAAATATACGTTCAGGTCCCGTTTTAATGTAATTAAGTGGTAGAAAAGATGGGTGTTTACACACCTATCAAATCCCCTACACATAACCATTGCAATGCCCTCATGCAATGCTTAGTGATAAAGCAAGGTTTACATTTTCCATCATAATCAACCTACCTTGGCCTTTATTAAACAACTAAGGAAAATCAAAAAGATAGAAAATAACAAGATGCAACAAGGAAGAAACATGTAAAGAAATCTAAGACTTACATTAGGGCTTGTGTGTCATGAATGTTTATCACCCTCAAGTTTCACGTTCCCCATGCCAAGCTTAAAAACAAGATCATTGTTAGTACAAATTAGCATAACAAACATTTACTCATGCGGTTCAATTAATCGCTTAAACTCCCTTATTCCTATGGGTATCTCTTATATTTTATTGATGTCTTGAATGATCACGATGATGCATTGTTGACTTATTTCGATAATTTATTAAGGCTGAAAGCAAAGTAGGACGATTTGATCAATAGTTAGCTAAAGGACAAAATCTCTTAAAACTGCTTCTCGGGATATCAAAAAGTTCATATCTTGGCATAACTCGGTTCACGATTTGAGACCTTTCTCGGGCCGATATTTGGCATGTACTTCATACTTCATATCTTCGAGAGACGTTCTTGAGATAATGGTCTTCTCATCATAATAGAGTTTCTTCACTTGGAGACTTTTGAGGGGTACTCCAACTTTGTTGACCACGACTTCATGATTATTTCTTCAATCTCTAATTGGGATTTTGAGATACAACGATCCGCCTCCTTTTCGGACTTGGATCTATTTATCCTCATACCTTGTTAGGGTCTTTTCGGATAGACTTCTCCATGATCTTTATGGGAGTTGATTGCCTTTCGTCGTGAGTCTTGATCCTTCATATTGACTTTAGGAATAATGCTTTTCACATCACTTTGGATCTTCAGCAATAAAATGGAATCCTCATGCCTTGTTAGGGCCTTTTCGGACTCGCCAATCTTCGCGCCCCGCTTCATAAGTTATGCCTTGGCTATGAACTCTCGTCATTACCGAGCAACTTTTAAACGATCTTGGGCTAGAAGCTAAGTAACTTTTCAAATTGTACGACCTTACTTATTGCAGATAAATTATTAGCAAGTGATGGGAGAAAAAGATCATAATTAACTCACATAAGTTAATGAGAGAATACCAAACTTGTAACCAACTCTATCATTTCTCGTTCTCCACAATTTAAAATCTCAAGGAATGAGACTCGTGGATGCTTAGCCTAATAAACCAATTAAGGTCTACATGGTTAAGGATACTAGCTAGAGTGAACTTGGATAAGTAAATTCGGGTTGAGTCAAAAAATTCACAACGGGCCTAATATATCTAAGATAACTAAACTTGTTAAAACCATTTTATTAAAATAGGAGAAAAATAGCAAAAATAAAGGGAACTATAACTAGGCCAAAATAGATTAAAAATTTTGAAAAATGTCGAAAAATTGAATTTTCGGTTAAAATGAGGACAAATACAAGGAAAAGACCACTTAACTTCGATAGAAGTCCCCCCTACACTTAATATAAACATTGTCCTCAATGTTTAAGCATGTGGGAGTAAACTCCCCTACACTTAGGACATTGTGCACTTTGTTTAAATCTCGTTAAGGGAAAGACAACTAAAGAGATTCCTATTTTAATATTGAGAAATATAAAATAGTGAATCAAAAAGAGTTTAGGATAGAACCGGGAAGAAGGGAACACGGAATCATGGTTCGTCAAAAGTCATCAAGAGCGTGTCTTTGAAGCTCGAATCCCTGCATATGATAAGAAAGAGAACAAGAAACACCAACGGGGCTCCCCCCTACACTTATGGTAAAATAAGATAGATAATTGGGTTGCCTCCCAAAAAGCGCTTGTTTTTGTTGACCGAGTCACGAGCCTGACTCGTCCCCGAATTAAATGGTCCATGGGGAAGCCTCGAATGTGATACCGGGATCAAAGACCTTGTCCTCGTTCCCGGTTGACATCAACAAAGGAGAGGCGGGGGGATAAGTCTTGAAAGGGAGAAAGGTCCTTTCAACATACGTATTGTATGTGAATTCAAGATCCACGGGAGGTGGGTTGGGTATAGTGAGCACATTGTCATCCCCCAAAAACAATGGATGCTGAGCAAACGGCAAAGCCGTATTGTTATCAATCATAGCATAATCAATGTCACCTCCCGGGTCAAAGCACTCATCCTCATTTCCCGGTATAAAACGAGTAGAGTAAAAGTGATACAGCACCCTCTTGGGTTTGCACGTGGGAGGATGAGGTGGCAATATAATATGAGAAGTATGAGAACAATTACCTTTCACCTGCGTCCCTTTTTCAGTAGATTCACATCTTTCCACCTCTGGGATAGAAGGTGTAGTGTCATCGTGTAATAAATCTTCTAGAAAAAGTATATCTCCCTCCAAATCACAATACCCGGATATGTATTCCACGGGTGTATCAATAGCAAGAAACTCATCGATCTCAGGAATGTGAAAGCTATCATCACTAAGGAGTGAAGTATTTTGCTTTAGAAATTCCTCCTCGTCGAAAATAACCTCAATATCATCATCACTCTCTTCATTATTTATAGGTCCAATAATATGCTCAGGGATATGGGTACTCGTCTGATCTTGCTGCTGTAAAAATGACTCCATACAAGTTCGCAGCGTGTGTAAAAGCTCTTTTGATTGCGCTTGAAAAGCTGTAGCAAGATCGACAATTGGTTCTTGGTAACTCATCTCGTGACGAGGCTGATGATCGAGTGAGTGTGGTGGGGGCTCATAGTGTTGAAAACCTGAATTATAGCAAGGTTGTGGCTCATAGTTGTTCATCGGTTGGGAATAATTAGAAACCGGGTTTGGTTCATAATAATCCATAGGTGAAGAAAACTGAGGATCCGGATGTTGCTCATAATAATTCATTGGTTGACAATAATAGGTATCGTGAGGACCCCCACAGTTGTTGCAAACCGGGTGTGGAGAAAAATCAGGTGCGTCTTGTGGATAGCTATTGTCATTGTCATAATTGTACCCTGGTTCTTGCCCGTGACCATACGGGTATCGAACCGGGCACGAAACATGCCAATGAGAATCTCTTCCACAATAGATGCACGGGGGAACAGGAGGTAGGTTCAAAAAGTACGAATTAGTCGAGTTACACAAAGGACAAAATCCGGATTGTGTGTAGTCGATATCGTTTCCGCACCGCTCACATGTACACCATTGACAAGAGTTGTTCCCAGATAATCGTTTCCCACACCGGACGCAATGGACATAAAAATCCATAAAGAAAGATAGAGAAGCAAGAAGAATATTTTTGGTGCAAAACTTTTGAAAAAGAAATGCTTTTTATGATTTTTCAAATGTTTTTGGATTTTTTGAAAATTTTTAACAAGAAAAATAACGTTCACAAGTGAACGGATCCCAAAATCCAACGCGTCACTCACAAAAAACCTTCAATCTTCACGAAAAGAGCCGGCAGCGGCGCCATTTTAATAACAGGATTTTTATCTGTTGAAAAATTCGTTCTCGGTATCTCTTCGAATTGATTTCCAGTTGATTGTGTGAGATTAGTTGTTCTTGGTGAAACAAATATTTTTGGTTTTGGAAAATAAACGAGCAAGACTTAATAACAAATGACGAGAAATTAAAACAAGTTAAAATGTAAACGGTGCGATATTTTGAAACTTCAAAAATAAATGACGAAAAATGAAAAGACGTAAAATTAAAACTTAACAAGAAGTGAATGATGCAGATAAAAACGTAAACTAAAAGAAAAGTGAATAAAAGATTTAAATAAAAAGGCGAGAAAAATCAAACTTGAAATTAGAGGAGGAAAACTTAAAATTAAAAACAGAAAGAAGATGACAGACCTTCATTCGGAACTTTTGGACTTCCGGATGAAGGTCCCTTCATTCGGAACTTTCCAAGTTCCGGATGAAGGTTCCTTCATTCGGAACTTTCCAAGTTCCGGATGAAGGTTCCTTCATTCGGAACTTTTGGACTTCCGGATGAAGGTCCCTTCATTCGGAACTTTCCAAGTTCCGGATGAAGGTTCCTTCATTCGGAACTTTCCAAGTTCCGGATGAAGGTTCCTTCATTCGGAACTTTTCAAGTTCCGGATGAAGGTTGCCTGGGAATTAGTAAAATACAGAAACATCTATCTGGGCAACAGGAGACGCACAGTGAATACGCTTTCTCCTTAAATCAATTAAAATCAAACGAACGATTAAACTAAAACAACCAATAAGCATCAACTAACAATAATCAATCAAAATAAATCATCAAAACTAACAAACATAACCAAATTAATCAAAACCCACTTGATCAAAATCATAAAAACTCAAGAACATGAACAATGAAAAATAAGAACAAATCACACAAGAAAGGAAGAAGATGATGAATTAAAAGCTCAATTAAAAAGTATGGATTCAATAACAAAAGCTTAAAACACAAATTAATCTAGAGAGAGAAAGTAGAAGTTTAGAGAGAGAAACTACCTACTCCTAATCTAATCCTAAAACTAACCCCCCCTCTCACATGTTGTGAGGTGGTATTTATAGGAGAGGGGAAGGGTTGGTGGCTTCCTCCTTCTTTCTATCTTGGTCCTCAGTCTTTTAGTCTTTTAGTCTTCTTAAATTCTTCGACTTTTCAGACTTCGTCTCGGGATTTCTTTGAACTCGTCTTATAATTTCTTCATAATTTAGACTTGAGTTCTTCGGCTTTTAGTAAACTTCCGTCTTTTGACTTTTTCTTCGATAAATCTTCAGAATTGGTCTTGGACTTCCGTTCTTTTTCCACTCTTGATCTTTCGACTTCTTCTTTCGTCTTTTTCTTCAATAAAAACCCGTGAAAGTCGTGTTTTCTCCACTTTTCACCTTCTCGACCCTGAAACACAATAAAAACACAAACCACGCATAATTCCGCCATTTACGACATAAAATATACGTTCAGGTCCTGTTTTAATGTAATTAAGTGGTAGAAAAGATGGGTGTTTACACACCTATCACCAACACTTCAGGTATTTTCACTATAGAACTATATTCCCTTCCGAGTAATTCGTGGGTATATGACACTGGTTGTGGTACTCACATTTGTAATAATACTCAGGGTCTAAGGGGAAGTAAGAAGCTGAATCCAGGAGCTTTGAATCTGTACATGGGCAATGGTCAACGTGCAGGAGTCGAAGCTATTGGAAATTATCATTTATGTCTCCCTAGTGGATTAGTTATTGTTTTGAACAATTGTCACTATGCTCCCTCTATCACTAGAGGGATTATTTCAGTTTCTGGTTTGTTTAAAGATGGTTTTGTAAACTGTTTTGATTCGAATAATGCAATTTCAGTTTCTAGGAATAACGTTGTTTATTTTACTGCTACTCCCCGAGGGGATGGCATTTATGAAATTGATATGTCTTGTTCTAAAACAAATGATAGTTCTATGTTTGCTGTTAGCAATAAAAGAGCCAAATTAACTTTGGATTCTACTCTCTTGTGGCATTGTCGTCTTGGACACATAAGCAAGAAACGCATGGAGAAGTTGCAACATGATGGACTTCTCACCTCAACTGACATTAAGTCATTTGAAAAGTGTGTCTCTTGTATGTCTGGGAAGATGGCAAGAAAACCCTATTCACATCAAGTGGAAAGGGCTAAAGATCTACTTGGACTAATACATACTGATGTTTGTGGCCCATTTAGAATCATGTCAAGGCAAGGAGCTAACTACTTTGTCACTTTTACTGACGACTTTAGTCGGTATGGTTATGTTTACCTGTTAAAGCATAAACATAAAGTGTTTGAGACATTTAAAGTGTTTCAAAAGGAAGTAGAAAATCAACTCGGTAAGACCATAAAATCACTACGATCTGATCGTGGAGGTGAATATATGAGTCAAGAGTTTTTGGATCATCTTAAGGAGCATGGGATTATTGCCCATCGAACTCCTCCCTACACACCTCAACATAATGGGGTGTCTGAGAGGAGGAATCGAACACTGCTAGACATGGTTCGATCCATGATGAGTCAAACTACTCTTCCAAAGTCCTTTTGGGATTATGCCCTTGAGTCTGCTGCACGCATACTCAACATGGTTCCAACTAAGAAGGTTGAAAAGACACCATACGAAGTATGGCATGGGCAAGCCCATAAGTTGTCTTACTTAAGAGTCTGGGGTTGTGAAGCTTTGGTTAAACGTGATACGATGACCAAACCTGACAAACTGGAACCCAGATCTATTAAGTGTATCTTTGTAGGATACCCAAAGGAAACGATGGGATATTCCTTCTACTACCCACCTGAGAACAAAGTTATTGTTGCTCGGAATGCTGAGTTCTTTGAGAGTAATCTCTTAGATCAAGAAGCAAGTGGGAGTATAGAAGATCTTGAAATTATTCAAGATGAAGATACAAATCCTTCTGATGACACTGGCTTAGATCATGATGAGGATGATCAAGAAATTGAAGAACCTCAAAGTGATATCAATCCCATTCGTAAGTCCTCTAGGACACGCCGTGCACCAGATCGAATGTGTTTATACGTCGATGCTGAGGAGCATGAGTTAGGGGATCTTGGAGAACCCGCTAACTATAAAGCTGCATTATTGGATCCTGAATTCGAAAAATGGCTTAATGCGATGAATGTGGAGATGCAGTCCATGAAAGATAATGATGTATGGGTATTAGTTGATCTTCCTCCTAACGGTAGAACCGTTGGTAGCAAGTGGCTATTCAAGAAAAAGACTGACATGGATGGCAAAGTACACACCTTTAAAGCTCGTCTTGTAGCAAAGGGCTTCACTCAAACCTACGGGGTTGATTATGAAGAGACCTTTTCTCCTGTAGCAGACATTAGAGCTATAAGGATTCTTATAGCCATAGCCGCGTTCTATGACTATGAGATTTGGCAAATGGATGTCAAAACCGCTTTCCTCAATGGACATCTTTCCGAAGAAGTCTATATGGTGCAACCTGAGGGTTTTGTCGATCCTAAATATCCTAACCGAGTATGCAAGCTCAAGCGTTCCATTTATGGACTTAAGCAAGCATCTAGGCAATGGAATAAGCGTTTTGATGATGAGATTAAGAAATTCGGTTTCACTCAGAATCAAGATGAGCCATGTGTATATCACAAAGCCAGTGGGAGTAATGTTACTTTCCTAATTCTATATGTTGATGACATATTGCTCATGGGGAACAATATTCCAATGTTGAAAGGGGTAAAATCCTACCTTGGAAAGTGTTTTGCTATGAAAGATTTAGGAGAAGCTGCATATATTCTTGGAATCAAGATCTATCGAGATAGATCTAGACGGTTAATTGGTTTATGTCAAAGTGCTTACATTGAGAAAATCTTGAAAAGATTTCATATGGAGAATTCCAAGCATGGAACTATCCCAATGCATGAAAGCCCTAAATTGAGTAAGTCACAATGTGCTGTTTCACCAGCTGAAAAGCAACGCATGCAGAATGTTCCTTATGCCTCGGCTATTGGATCAATTATGTATGATGTGAGATGTACTCGTCCTGATGTTGCGTTCGCTCAGAACATAACAAGCCGATTTCAACAGAGTACTGGTGAACTTCACTGGACTGCTGTTAAAAATATTCTTAAGTATTTACGGAATACTAAGGATATGTTTCTGGTTTATGGTGGTGACGAAAAACGAGAGCTCAGGGTTTCTTGCTACACTGATGCTGGATATCTGACAGATGCTGATGACCTAAAATCTCAGACTGGATATGTTTTCGTTCTAAATGGAGGTGCTGTTGACTGGAAAAGCACAAAGCAAAGTATTTTTGCAACTTCATCTACAGAAGCTGAGTATATAGCTGCTTTTGATGCAGCTAAAGAGGCTGTTTGGATTCGTAAGTTCATTTCTGGGCTTGGTATTATGCCCACAATTGAAGATCCCATTGATATGTATTGTGACAATACTGGAGCCATTACTATAGCTAATGAAAGCGGAGTCACGAAGGGTGCTAGACATTTCCACGCAAAAGTTCACTATCTTCGAGAAACCATTGAGATGGGTGATGTTAAGATAGCAAAAGTTCATACAGAAGACAATCTAGCTGATCCATTTACGAAGGCGTTAGCATTCCCTAAGCATTCTAAGTTGACTCGGGGTATTGGTTTGATACCAGCTAGTAGTCTCATGTAAATCTGTATGTTAATTAGTATTTGGATAATTTGGAATTGTAAGACAGATTTATTTTCTGATAAATAAAGATACGAGGTATTTGTTATTTCATTCATATAAAATTTGTTATTCTATATTTGCATGTTTAATCCATGAATGATTTAATCATTCTAAATATCCATTGTCGGTTAGCTATATGGGAATATTGTTTACATAAGGCAAATGTGAGTGTTGGATATATTCTGTGAGAATGAGAATTGTTCTAAGCCAAACTCATATGTGTTCATAAGGGATGCATACTGGATTCCCCAACTTCAAACATTTACTTTTGGATCCATGTCATGAGTAAGATGTTGAAAATGGTCTGTTAAGTCATCCTTAGACTTGAGATGCAAACAAGTTCTGCATGTGTGGATATCACTTTCGTAATTATATGCAAAACGCTGTCCTGAATAAGGTAGTTATAAAAGATATTTTTCAGAGTGATGTGAAGCAGCATCCACAACACTTGTAGTCAATAAAGGATTTGTTACTCTACTTAGTATGTGCAGAATGATACCATGGCGCCTCTCTAGAATTAATCAGATAATTGTTTGGCCAAACCCAAATGGTAATGCAAGATGAATCTTGGTTACATTTGGTATATCTGAATTGAATTCAATAACGAGAATCTAAATGGTTAAACTATATGGAATGAGTTAGGATCTATATCCATGGTTTAACGGTATCTATAACAAAGGATGATGAAAAGCAAGACATAAATGACCATGCTACTGAGAATGTTCTATGAAACTATATCTCAGACACCTCTAGTTAAATAACGAGTGTGAGCGTTGCTAGACATTTCCGTCGTTGACATTTGTGTTGTCTACTCCAACGACCAAGTGGGAGCTGTTAGTTCATGCTCGTTGGATTAGCCAAATGTGGCTAGAGGTGTGTGAGCCTATTGGGAGCACACACGTTAAACACTTAGAGTGCGTTTTACTTCACGATATGCTTAGAAATTGTAAACTACTGGACTAATCATGTAAGAACTTTTATGGCTGTCCTAAATTCGTTTTAGTAGGCTGAGGAAAGATCTAGAATGATTACTTGAGTGTCTAGATTCATTTGAGATAAGGAGTAAAGAAGAGTCCTGATAAACATTGGTGTTTGTGTGGGATAAGGCTTAAACTTGAAGAGTTTTTGACTTATCATGAGTGGGATTTGATGGGTATATAAACACCCTTCTACCCAGCTCATAACACACGAATTTCACAAAGCAAAACCAAAGAAAAGCTCTGTCATTAACATACTCTTAATCAATTTGGGTTTAAACTCAATTAGGGTTTATAATCTTAAATTGATCACTCCATCTCAAATCACTTGCATTTAATCAATCCAAGTTGTTTAGTAGTTGTTATTTGATACTACTAAAGGTTTACAAACCGTGGGATAATCTGTCAAAGGCGTGATAGATCACAGAAGCTATTCCGGGCTCTTTCTGATCGTTCTCGGACAAAAGCTTCTGTGCAGATCGGACAGTGTTGTCTGATATCTTACAGCAAAGGGAAAAGTTCTCGGGTAAAGCTATATCTCGGACAACAAAGCAGTTTTAGGCTGTTTTGTTTTTTTGGTTCGGATCGGGTTTTTCGACACTTGGTGTTTGGGCATACGTGGAGTTCGGCTAGCAATCCGGACGTGTTCATTTGACGTGTTTGTGTGAGCAACCATAGAGGTGGTATATTTTATCACTCGTTTTAGTTTCATTGCTTTTGGACGAAGGTTAGTTTTCGCGTTTACTTTATTGTTTATTATTAATTACGTGTTAATCATAATTGCTCAAACTAGATCCATTCCGCTGCGCACTCGTAGTTACATGGTTAACTAGGTATTAAATCCCAACAGTGGTCTATTTTGAAACTTGAGATCTTGTTCTTTTTGTATTCAGATCTTGATTTGACTGTTGATATTTATTATGGATATGAGTTGGGATAGATAACAGAGACTTTGAGAGACAGCGACGGGGAAAATTATTGTGAATTTATTGGTGTTCTTATATTCGTTGACGAGCTTTTTGTTGCTTTTCCATTTGCTTTATTAGTTTTTGTGATGAATGAGTTACGACACATTGGATTCGAGCAAAAATAAGACCCGTAATGGGTTTGGTGTAGCTGGCGATTGATCGTGATGAATGAGTGTTTGGTGGTAGCCGGCGATTGGTCGTGATGAATGGGTGTTTGTGATGGCCGGCGATATGTTGTGGTGAATGTGATTGAGTTCTTTGAAGAAAAGATAAATAATGGGGGTTATATGTTTTATGGATAATAAGATGAAAAAAAGGGATTGTATATTTATTTTAACAGTCAATATAAGTCAAAGTGACGGTATTAGCGAAAATGGACCAAAAGTGTTACGGGTCGACCAAAACAGGATTGAATCCGTTACTTTTCAAAGTATAGGACCAAAACCGTTACACCCAGTAAACAATAAGGACAACAAATATAGTTATATCTAAATGGAATTGACCTTTGTACGTATAGGAACGTCGTTGAATGCTTTGAGTGACCCGAAGATCAACCTTTACGAACTCTTTCACGTCAAATCAACTAATGCGAATGCCATAAGATTTTGTGTTCCTCCTCATAATGTGTATACGTTAGATATGAAACTATTTGACAACCATAAGGTTTCTAAAAAAATATTTACTCGAACATGTTTTGAAAACTTTCAGAGTTCCTATAATTTTAATACAATCAAGTGACGAACGAGGTATTTTCTATTGAGATTACATGCTAGAACGTATCTTTACATGACTAGCCTAATGTTGTATAGCCTTATGACTATTCAACATATGTTCACTTGCTCTAATGTTTGTTCAGTATGCGGAACGAAACCAACACTCATATATTGGCATCAAATGAATCGTTGCAAATGAAAAAACACTCGATTCCAGATGATTGGCTATAAATACAAAAACCCAAACACGTACGTTGGATAGGTTTATAACGAACATTCGATATACATTTCAACTGAAATCATTTCAACTTTTTTAATAGAAATCAACAATAAAATTGAAATTGACGGACATATGCACAAATAAGAAAAATAGAAGCAGCAAATATATGTTGTCCTTTATTCAAAACGTACGATCAGACATAAAATGGGATTGCTTCGAAAAGTTCGTTTATAAGTGAGAAATAAAAACCATGGATCATTGGAATTGAAAAGGTTTTAACATAACTTTTTCAATTCCAAAAATATTGATGGTTGCTTCATGTTCCTCATAGTCTTACTTATAAACTAGTCAAATGTTTGTTCACCCACCGATGTGGGACAAAACAAAACTCATTTCTTTTCAAGCTTTTTTGTTCACATGACTCGATTCTCATTCACTTTAGCTTCATCTTGGACACATAATTTGTTAACAGGTAATTGAGCAGTAAAGATTTTATAATAGCATTAAAACTGGACTTCTTAGTAAAAGGAAGCAATCATTTCATGACTTGCACAAATACGTCTCATATGATACTTGTCGTTCTTGGCATGAATATGAATAAGAACACTCAAAAGTTAGTAAATACATCTCAAATCATGCCAATAAATTAGTATAAATTATTCAGACTTACAAGTTTACCAGAAAAGAGTTCAAATGAAGAGAAATAATAACTTGTAAAGCTTAAAATTGAATGTAGAAACGCATATTCAATGTATAAGCTCTATGAATGCATGAACGCGTTGGTGCTGAATTCTCAAAGGAGAATAACTACACATAATGCATTACTGAGATGGTCTTTCTCACGAAAACTTGAGCGGCTTGTTTCTGCAGTTCATGTCGGCAATTTGTAAGAAACTGGTTTGCCCAAAGTTACTGAATAGGTCCCTCGCCAATGCTATTCGCACTTATGTAGCAAGGTACTGAGTGAATAACTTTGCGCAAATCACACAAACCTATACTGTAATTCAATCACAAATCAATAAACTTGCCTGGGTACTTGAAGAGCGTAATCTGTTCAAGGAGTTGGGGCCATTAATTAGATAGCCACGCCACTTATCAATAAAAGGCAAATTGTCTGGATTCAAGTTTGGAAGTTGCTGAGCTTAAAGGTTGTTTATTATCTTTGTAGTCGTACCAAGAAGCGTGGCAGCAGCATGGACACTCTCCTCCCTTTTTTTTATTGCACTTGTCTGGCATTTTAATGCTATGACTTGAGGTAAGTTGGTGAGACAAGCAGCCAATATGTCAGATATCATTGATGATAATTCGTCGAATAGTTCCTCTTGGCCAACCTCGTCAATCATGTTTTGGTAGAAAAGAAGAATTGTCTGTGTGACGCGTCTCATTGAATTGTCACATATACCCATACTTCCTTCCGCAGTTACCATGTTTGTAGCTTTCTCGTTGAACCATTCAACAATCTGTATTGTTGTTTTCATCCGAAAACAAGGGTCTTTCAGGTTGTTTCCTAACCATTTGTGGTAGACCTCAACTTCTAGCCATAATCTTTCAGCCGCTTTTTGAACTCTTACAAGCTCACAATTATTATTGAGGCTTTCTTCCACAAGTTTGACATAAGCAAAACCTTCAATCACTCCGTTTAGAAAGTTCTTCAAAGTTCTGGGTTGCATATTACAAAGAAAGAGTCCGATGGTTGCCAATGTTACAACCGGTAAGCTCCAGCAATTGGGATAATCTAATACATGCGACGATTGAACAAGTAGGTTATCGAACTTTTCAACTCCTTCAAAGTCTTTAAAATTCTCTAGAAGTTTCATAAGTTTGGAGGTTTGTTGCTTTTCAGCATTCTGAATCAAGCTTTCTACAGATTTATTAATGGAATCTAGTGTTATATCTGGAAGCTCGATATCATCTTGAGGTTGCAAAGTATACTGGAAAATATCTCTGTTTGGTTGAACAACTAGAATAGTCAATTGGATACCAAAAATTAATTTTAACCCGAATTCACACATGATCACATAAACAAAGAAAATATACACACACAGCGATATCGACACTGGGATGATCCTTATTGCCTTGCAAGTTATAACAATTGCCTTCTGAGAGAGTGTTAAAAGTGTAAGACCTAGGATTTGTAGTTTATAACATACAATCTTAAACTTTGGGCTACTGGATGAATAAAGTCTATTATGTTTCCAATGGAATAATGTGTGTGTCCAGCAGCTCTCTACTTCATAAAACTTTAAGGGTGCAATGAATCGATTGAACATGGTTGTCCCTCCCACAAAGATTCCGATAGATTGTATAATAAAAATCACTAAGATTGACCAATTATAATCGATTGACCATGGCTTTATACCTTTTTTTATTAAAAAAGTTATGAAATGTTCTAATGACATGTAACCAAGAGATTGTAACACCTATTACCGCAAAAGCAGAGGATGTAGCAGAGCAAACTGTCATCAACTGTGGGCTGCCTGATTCTGCTATGATTCCGTAGTTGATCACATGCTTCTATAATTTCTCCACAGTTAATTGTCCAGGTTGTTGTTGGACCTTCAAAGCTTTTTCATGCGCTTCATAAACGAAAGGCCGGTTTTCGAGCCTACAAACTCCTCAAAGCCGCCAATTCGCGCGTTATTCAACCGGATCACAAACTCATGCCCGTCAATCTCTCCACCGAGCCCACTCTTCAGCAAAATCCCACTATTACCCACAACAGCACAGCTCCTATACTTTCGCGCCATTTTCGACATAACATTCAAACTAAACCGTCGTTTTCGCCACCTGTTTTCCAACCCTTTTCTCGCCTCCAACCGAAGCTTACTAAACTTGGGTGACCTCAAATCCAAAAACCCATTTCCCCTCACATCTCTCCGTACCTTCCCAGACGATAAAAAGGATCTTTTGGCAATGTGAAAATCACCACCCACCAACTGTTCGACGTTTTGTCTCAAAGAAACTTCACCCAAATCCACCTCAGCAAACTTGATAAAAGCTTTATTCACCAAATGGGTATCGCCCAAATCACTTCCAAATACCAAATTACCGGTGAAAACCTGCCGGAAAGTGAAAATGGCGGCAAAAAGGAAGAATAAGGTGAATAATGGTTTCATATTTTGTTTGGTGAGTTGACTTGATCTGAGAAAAGATGTCATAGTAACATGATTTGTTTGACTTTTTTTCTATAGTTTCCAGTGTAATAGTAACAATGTGTAAAATTGTTGCTAATTCTCAACACTTTTAAACAAAGGTGTCAAGATTACGATTTTACGATGAATCGTTCTTTATTTACAAATCGGAATCTTAAGATCGGATAGAGATCGAAAAATTCCACTTATCTATATCTCTGCTACATACATATAAAAATTTTTTTATAAACAGAACTTTTATTAAAAAAACTCATCAAATACAAGCATCTCCTGTGACAAAACCACAAGAAGACTAAAAACAAAATACACACATCAGAACCACCACATGAGGTATATGGTGTAGTACAATATAAAGATCAACCGATCGTCGCTACCAGAGCAAAACAAACACAACACACCTAAAAGTCACACATTAGCAGTATTATTTCGACCAGAGTTAAATGGTCTCTCAATCCAGTTTTCCCACTGCAAGTTCTGTTGGATAATCTTGATGGATCATGGGTACGGGTCAGTAGTATGTGGATCATGGGTTAGGGTTATGGTTCTTGTTTGAATAAGTCTGGTGGAAATAAGCATGTAGCTGCCATATTATTAGGATTACATGGGTTAGTTAGTTAGGTCCTGTTTATTAGGAAATAGTGGTACATGGTGCCTACATATTTGTGTTTACTTTTAGTATAAATAGGTGTCTCGTATATTGTAATTCAGTAAGAGTTCCATCACTTTATGATATACAAAAGCATTGAAACCAAGCTGCTGTTTTGATTGGCGTTCAGCTAGTTGTGTTTTCGGGTTCGAGGGACCGAATCCTACACGTGGTATCAGAGCCTTGAGGCTCATAGCCGGGATGTGGAGAGCACGAAAAGGTATGTTTGCATCCTTTGTAATCAGGTATAGAAAGGTTAAAGCATGCAGCAAGTTTCTGATTACAACGGATGACCATAAGAACTCAGCAGCGAAGAATGTTTGAAAGCAAGAAATTAGCAAGAAGAAAAGTGAAAGAATGGAGCAAGTTAGCAAGAGAATGCAGCAAGATTAAATAGCAAGAGTGATTTCTCAAACAAGGAAGCAAGCGAGAAATCACAGCAAGATGCAAGAATTACCAGCAAGGTTGTGATTCTTACCAGCAAGGGAAAAAAAAAGCAAGAGCAAGTCATCGCAAGTTAGCAAGAAAGAAGATTGTCGCGTAGTCTGTAGCAAGTAGCAGGCACGACAACAATAGCAAGTAAAAAGTTTCGTGTTTGTAGCAAGTAGCAAACAAGAAAATAGTCGACAAGCAAGGGTCGACAAGCAAGGATCGACAAGCAAGGGTCGATAAGCAAGGGTCGATAAGCAAGGATCGACAAGCAAGGGTCGACAAGCAAGAGTCGACAAGCAAGGGTCGGCAAGAGTCGGCAAGCAAGAGTCGACTAGTAAGATTCGACTAGCAAGAATTGATTAGCAAGTAGCAAAAACGAGAAAGACATAGAGTGACGAGCAGCAAGAGCAAGGAAGATGAGCAGAAAGAGAGAAGAAAGAATGATCATGTTGGTCGTGGCAGGAAAGTGAGTTCCATTGAGAAGACCGTGGAACTGTGAAAGGGAACCTCGAGGAGACACGAGTCGAGATCATCAAGATTACGGGGGTGAATGTTGGATAATCTTGATGGATCATGGGTACGGGTCAGTAGTATGTGGATCATGGGTTAGGGTTATGGTTCTTGTTTGAATAAGTCTGGTGGAAATAAGCATGTAGCTGCCATATTATTAGGATTACATGGGTTAGTTAGTTAGGTCCTGTTTATTAGGAAATAGTGGTACATGGTGCCTACATATTTGTGTTTACTTTTAGTATAAATAGGTGTCTCGTATATTGTAATTCAGTAAGAGTTCCATCACTTTATGATATACAAAAGCATTGAAACCAAGCTGCTGTTTTGATTGGCGTTCAGCTAGTTGTGTTTTCGGGTTCGAGGGACCGAATCCTACAAGTTCCACCTCTTTGATCTCCTACTGACCCATTCGAATGTCTTCAATTGTATGTCCTTGAAGAGTTTCGTCCCATTCTCCGTCTTCCCTTTAAAAACCTTCATGTTCCTACTTTTCCAAATAAAGTAAGCAGTGACCAACACCATTGCCTGCCATAATCCTTCGGCTTCCTTACCTCGTCCCCCTGAATGTTGTAATATATCCTTTATCGTAAATGCACGAGCTGAAAAAGTCCCCCACCAAGCAAAAATCTTTTCCCAAATGTACTGAGCTTTCTCTCACAACACTAGACAATGGTAAACTGATTCTAATAGATTTTCACAACATGGGCAGAGTACCGAGTCCATATCTATACCTTTCTTGTCAAGCTCATTTCGAACCGGGATTCTGCCATATAACGTACGCCAAACGAAAACATTAACTTTCCTAGGCACTAGCGTATTCCATTCTGTTTTACTACTATCCGCTTCCCTCCTAACATGTCGCTCCTCAATCCATTGAGTCAGGGATTTAACTGAAAACTCGTCTTTTTGATCAATCTTCCATTTCCATGTATCTTTCCGATTTCGATCAACTCTTATACCTGCCATCATCTCTTCCAGGTCCTTTAGCTCACCCACCGCCTTACCCCGAGTAAATGCTATTAATGCTGCATAATTTTGTTCAAAAACTACATTTCTACTCAACATTTTCATATTTAACTTAAACAAACTTTTAAAATAAGTAACAAATTTATTAGTCACATGGTCACAAGTTTAATCACCGGGTCACAGTTTCGATCACCGGGTTAACTCGGTCGAGCCATCAAGTCATGGGTTCGACCATCGGGTCAATCCGATCGAATCACCGGGTCACGGGTTCGACCATCGAATCATCGGGTCACGGGCTCGACCACAAGGTCAACCCGGTCGAGTCACTAATTCACTGATTCGCCCACCTGTTCAATCTGGTCGAGTCACCGGGTTATTGGTTCGACCACCGAATCAGTTAGCATATCTTGAACTATTTGACGCTAGGTAATTTTTGCAGCTATTTGCGGGTATAGATCTAATATGTTTAAAGATCTTGTTTTCGTAATAACAAGTATTTCAATATGATTTTATTACAAATTTATAAGGAAATAATAATCATTAAAGTTAAAATAAAATATATGGTAAAGATGATAGCAGAAAAATAGAAAAATATAGTTGAGCCTTTGATTGTTAATCAGGGCCACCCTCGAGGTGATTGTTAATGAGTTGTTTTCAAATGCTACAACCTAATAAAAATCTGTAATTTGTATTGTTTTATGATCTTTTGACAAGACTATTTACATTTTGTTTTTTACTCGAGTTAGTAATTTGGTTATGGAAGTTTATGTTTATAAAGTACAAAACTAGATAAAATGTTAAATTGATAATTTTAGTCAATTCATATTTTTTGATTCATTTAACGCTAAATCATTTTTTTGGCAAACAACCTCTAAGTTTTATTGTATACCTGTCGTTGGAGTAGTTTGTTCGATAACTTTATCATATGAGGAAAACGAATGTTGTTTTGGTTGATTGCTAATTCCAGAGACGAACTTAAATTCCTTGGAAACAAAGGGAACGACCTCGGGTTGATTCACAAGATTTCGTAGAAATCATACTCTACCTCATAATGATGCAACCCAAGCTCGGTTTTTTATTCGTGTGATAATGATGCTTAGCTGAATCTGATTTACCAAACCCAAAAATACTAACGTTGTCACAAAACCAATTAGCTTAGCTAAGTTGGCACTAACCACTAAAATTTGCCGTTCTATAAAAAACTAACGTTGTCACAAACTGACAATCCCCTAAAGCAATCATAATCGCTTGCATGCCTGATGAGTAATGGAACTCTACTCCCCATGAGCTGCGCCCCACTCCTTTAACAATTTTCCCGTTTCGTTCAAAAATCTTTTTAAAGAGTAACACTTAACTATCCGTGAACACAACAGTCGTGGGTCAGTGACAAAAGCATCCACCTACGCGCGAACATAAATGCAGAATGTTACTATTCATAAACACAAGGCTTGTTTTTGAGCCTACAAATTGTTTAAACGGGCGGATTCTTGCGTTGTTTGACCAGATCACAAACTCGTTACTGTCAATAATTTCGCCCAAAAATCTATCTTCAAGCAAAATCCCACTGTAACCCACAACAACACATGTTTTGTATTTTTGCTTAAAGTCCACGACATTGACTATGTTTCACATTATATCAGGCTCAAAGCGATGGTGGGCCCACAGTTTTCGATATCACGATATGTTAGACTGACTTTTGATCCATAGGCTTGCCCGTAATTGGGACATTGGTCCGATCTTAAAATGGAATCGACCTTTGTACGTACAGGAACTTCGTCGAATGCTTTGAACGACTCGAAGATAAACCTCTACCAACTCTTTTAGGTCATGTAATATAAATCATCCGCTAAATCAACCGATGTAAGTGTAATAAGATTTTGTGTTCCTACTGATAATGTGTATACGTTAGATATGAAACTATTTGACAAGCATAAAGTTTTTTATAAAAATATGGTTACATTTTTTGAAAACTTTCACTGTTCCTATAATTTCAATACAATCAAGTGAGGAACGAGGTTTTTTCTATTGAGATTACCGCTTAGAACTCATCTCTTTACATGAGATGTACAGGGTCTAACAATTAAAGATACCAGCGATCATAATGTATATAGATAGGGAATTCAGGAGAAGTAGAAGATTAAAAATGAGACCACGGAATATAAGTTATAAACTGGTCTAATGTTTGTTCACACCCATGCGGGACGACGAAACCAACACTCATATTTTGGCATCAATTAAATCGTTGCAAATGACTCGATTCTATATACTTAGATATCAGAAGCTATAAATACAAAAACCCAAACACGTACGTTGAATAGGTTTAAAACGAACATTCAATATAAACATATTGTTTAATATATCAATGGAGGACTGGCCATTTCAATTGAAATCATTTCAATTTTGTTAACAGAAATCAATAATAAAGTTGAAATTGCTAGACATATGCACAAACAAGAAAAAAAGAAGAAGCTAATATATGTCCTTTGTAACTGATAACACGAGAGAACCTGTACACATGATCGGATATATTGCTTCGAAAGGTTAGTTTATAAGTTGAGAATTAAAAACCATGTATCGTTGGAACTGAAAAGGTTTTAACGAAACTTTTTCAATTCTAAAAATACCACAATTGTTTCATGTTCCTCATGGTCTTCTTTATAAATAAGTTAAATGTTTGTTCACACAGCGATGTGGGACAAAACAAAACTCATTTCTTTTCAAGCTTTTGTTCAAATGACTCGATTCTCACTCACATTAGCTTCATCTTGAACATATATTAATTTGTTAACGGGTGACTCAGCAGTAAAGATTTTGTAGTAGGATTAAAATTGGACTTCTTAGTAAAAGATAGATGATACTTGTCATTATTTGTAATTGTGGTATGGAAGTGAATAGGAAACACTCAAACTTAGTAAATACATCCTACGTGTAAGATCACGCCTCAAATTGAATGTAGAAAGACATATTCAACGTAGATGCTCTGTAGATGCATTGGTGCTGAATTCTCAAAGGAGCATAACTACGCATGATGCATTACTAAGATGGTGTTCCTCAAGAAAAGTTGAACGGCTTGTTTCTGCTGTTCATGTTGAAGGGTTAAAGAATGTACGGTAATTTGTAAAGTAATTATGACCATATTTAAGAATAAATTCCATAAATTGTCCCTCGCCAATACTATTCGTAGTTATATAACAAGGTACCGAGTGCATAACTTTCCATAATTCACACAAACCTATAATGACATTTAAGCACAAATCAATGAACTTACATGGTACTTGAAGAGCGTAATCCGTTGAAGGAGCTGGGGCCATTAGATGGTCAAGCCACTAATCAAAAATAAAATCATCTGGATTCAAGCTTGGAAGCTGACGAGCTTGAAGGGTTTCTATTATCTGTGTAGTCTTATCAAGAAGTGTGGCTGCAGCATGGACACTCTCCTCCCTTTTCTCTAGAAAAGAAGGATTGTCTTGGTGATGCGTCTCAGAATTGGCACATATGTCAACCACAGTTACCATGTTTGTAGCTTTCTCGTTGAACCACTCAACAATTTGTATTGCTGTTTTTACTCGAAAATCAAGGTCTTGCAGGTTGTTTCGTAACCATTTGTGGTAGACTTCAACTTCTCTAGAATCTTTCAACCGCAATTCGTATGCTAAAAAACTCATCCTTATTGTTGAGGCTTTTCTCCACAAGGTTGACGTAAACAAGACCTTCCGAAAGTTTTTCAAAGTTCTGGTTTCGATCTTATGAAGAGAGAGTGCAATGGTTGCCAGCGTTACGACCGGTAAGCTCCAGCAATTTGGATAATTTAATCCAGGCGATGATTGAACGAATAGGCTATCAAACTTTATAACTCCTTTAAAGTCTCTAAAACTCTCTTGAAGTTTCATAAGTTTTAAGGGTTGTTGCTTTTCAGCATTCTGAATCCAGTTCTACAGATTTACTAATGTAAATGAGTGTTATATCTGAAAGCTCCATATCATCTTGAGGTTGCATAACATACTGGTGAATATCTCTGTTTAGTGCTGGTTGCCTATGCAATTGAATACCAAATAGTGATACTAACCAGAATACAAACTTACCACATATCAGTATCAGTATCAGCACCGGGATGATCCTTATCGCCTTGCAAGTAATGACAATTGCCTTCTGATGAATATAGTCTATTATGTTTCCAATCAGATAATGTGTTTGTCCAGCAGCTTTCTACTTTATACTACTTTAAAAGGTTCCAAATTGCTTCTGTGGACAGCTTAAAGGTTATGCGTGTAAGGAATCTACTGAAGAGGGCAATCACTCCCAACGTGATTCCAATAGACTGTATAATAAAAATCACTAAGATTGACCACTTATAATCTGAATCATAGGCTTTATACAGAGTCTCCTTTTGTTGTATAAACAAGGCAACCATCTGAATGCTAAGAATCTTAGGTAAAGCTTGTTGTTGATGTGTGCACATGCATTTTTGCCAAAAAGACGGTCTCTAGCATACCTCATGTTACAGGATCGTAGAGCTACTGATTAAAGTTTACTTAAATGATTGTAAGCAAAAGAATGGAACAGAACACATACATATTGGTTTACCTTTTACCAAATTGAACACGATTTACCAGACCAAAAAAATACTAAGCTTAAAGTACCAAAAGTGAATGATTAGAAATGGTGCTTATGAACTTTTAGTAGATTGTTGAGAACTATTCATGATTTTTAAGAGTGTTATATGATGTGTGACAAGTCCCGTGGACTTGCCAACTAAAGCCGAGGTTGGTGGCGGGCATATTACATAACGTTACAAGCCTCGTAATCAGCAGAGTTGTGGCATGTACTTTACTGGCAGTTTTGACCTAGAAGGATGAAAGATTCTTGTTATTGATTGCTTCATTAAGCTCACCCTTGGGCCAAACCTCCTCTATGATTCTGTGAACATGTCCCTAGACTTCTGTGAAACCGACAACTTTTTGACCATCAACGGCATTATGTCTGGTTCAAGTATGACGTTCTCGCCACCATTCTTGTAACTTCCTCGGAAATCTAACCAGGGTTTACTTTGCTAACTGGAGATCCACAAATCCAATTCCATAAGATATGGTCAATGTGCAATCGGATGCGTCTATAAGATAAAAGTGGTCTCTGCCAGCATGCCAACTGTGTGACTTCTGCTTCAGTGAAACATCACCTAAAGCTATGTTAGCAGAGTTTTATTAACCCGCAATGGATGGTTAGGTGCATCTCCAGTGATCTCATATCTGGCACCAGTTTCTGGTGAGGTAAAAAGTTGCCAGAAAGTTAAGGTGGGGAATGCTTACTCATTTGCTTGTAAAAAATTGTACATTTACGTTCAGGTTGAAAAATATCCAATAGGAAACTTGGCTAGTTTTCCTTTTGCTAATGTTCAGGAAACCCATGACCAGGTGAAGAGATTTTCCAAGAATTTGTGGAGGTCTAGTGGTGGAGGCTTCAAGTTCAAACCCCGCAAGCGACGACTTTGGGGCCGGCCTTGGGCGTCTATTTCCCCAAACACAGTCCTTGTGGCACCGGAAAAAGGAGGGCCTTTAGAAACAGGTGTTGTCTTTATCCCAACTCTCCCTGGTATGCAGGAAACAGCCGGACATTCCCTGGGCAGATCCTTGGGGAAGGTTCAGTCGGTGTGTACGGAGTTGAGTTCTTCGCCGATTTAAAACTTTTGGACAAATATGCAGTGATGGACGAAAAGGAGCAGGTAGCCACAGGTTATAGTAGAGGTGGCAAAATGGGCGGGTCGGGCGGGCAAAGGGCGGGGGGGCTAAACGGGCGGCAAGCTAAACGGGCGGACGGGGGTTAAAGGGGCGCGGGCCTAACGGGCGGGCTAAACGAGCGCATGCTAAATTGGGCAAAAACACATAAAAAACGTAAAAGAAAATAAAAATAATACTCCCTCCGTCCCACTTTTATTGTCCTCATTTGACTTTTTGAAATCTTACTTTTTCAACTTTGATCTTAAATAATTTTGTTTGTGTTATATAATAATTGATGAAAAATATATGAATGGATTGGTTTTTAAATCTATTTTCATTGATATAATTTTCATCAAGTATTATATAACATAAACGAAATTATTAAAGATTAAAGTTGAAAAAGTAAGACTTCAAAAAGTCAAATGAGGACAATAGAAGTGGGACGGAGGTAGTACTTGTTTAGTAGTTGGGAAAAAAAAAATTAAATATAAAGATTATTCGAGTGTCCAATTTATACGCCCATTAAGCTTATCTAATGTTTTACATGTGTCGATTGAGCCCATTAATAATAATGAATGGAAAAAAAGTGACCCACTTTTAAAAAAAGGGCTAAAAATTGTCTAAAATTTACAAAATAGGCAAGATTTGCCACCTCTAAATTTTAGGGTCGGATCTAAAGATGGTTCATACTATTACATTCAACCAGGCCCTTTTTATCTTGCGGGATCACAAACAAGTTGCAAACCATGTAAGAATCTTTTACATTTGTGAATGTGTGTGGTTCGAGTACCTATTATTATTTCTATTTTACGCTACATCCGTGCTTGAAAGGGTGCCGGATATTAATGTGACGTCGACTATCGGAGGATTATAAAATGTAGGAATAACGATGATCATCAATGGTCTATTTTGCTATAAAAATCATTGGTGTAGTAATCTACAATCATAGACACCATAGCGTAGTTACTGAATATTTACGTAAGCAGTACTGGCTTCTATCAATATGTCTATTGTAGTCAAGTATAAACATCTTCAATATGAAACATCAATGTTTCAAAAGAATTGGTGTATATCTTACAACATGTGTGTTACAATCTATGTAACAAAAGTGGGATGGATTGCTTTTTAAAATGTCGAACCTATAAACATGTGTCATCTATGGATTCCAAGTTTCCAACAGCTGGGAAATTAAACTTATCTGAGATAAAGGGAATGTTCTGAGGCGACTTAACAAGATCCTCATACAAATCGTACTCCGCTTGATAATCATGCAAACTAAGCTCGGTCTTCTGATTCGTGTGGTAATGATGCTTAGCCGAATCCGATTTACCAAACCCAAAGATACTAACTTTATCACAAACTCCTAAAGCAAACATAACAGCTTGCATACCCGACGAGTAATGAAACTCAGCTCCACCGTCCATCTCACTTCACTACTCCAACGACTTCCCTGTTACCTTCACAAACCGCTTAACCAAATAGTACTTAACAATCCTTGCACACAACACGTCATGCCCTGGATCCGTTATCATCAACCCCACCTTATGCGTACCATTACAAACCGCGTAATCTAGAAAATGCACCGGTTGAGACATATACATCATTATAGCCACATTTTCGCCATAACGATGACAAACACCCCCCCCCCCCCCCCCCCCCCCCCCCCCCCCCCCCCGACGTGAACACATATGCAAAATATTACTGTTCCTAAACGAAAGTCCCGTTTTCGACCCAACAAACTTTTCAAACCCTCCAATTCGCGCGTTTTTCAACCGGATCACAAACTCATGCCCATCTATCTCCCCACCGAGCTCACTTTTCAGCAAAATCCCACTATTACCCACAACAGCACAACTCCTATACTTTCGCGCCATTTTCGCCATGACATGCGCGTTAAACCGTCGTTTTTGCCACCAGTTTTCCAACCCTTTTCGCACCTCCAACCTGAGCTTACTAAACTCAGGTGAGCTCAGATCCAAAAACCCATTTCCCCTAACATGCCTCCCGACCATCCCAGCCGATAAAAAGGATCTTTTGGCAGTTCGAAAGTCACCATCCACCAACTGTTGGACGTTTTGGCTCAAAGAAGCTTCACCTAAATCACTTCCAAAGACCAAATTTCCTTCTTACCTCAGCAAACATTATAAAAGCATCATTCACCAAATGGGTATTGCCCAAATCACTTCCAAAGACCAAATTTCGGGTGAAAAGCTGCCTGGAAGTGAAAATGGCGGTTGTAAGGTGGATAGTGGCCTATTAACTCCATGCTAGCAAAACATGCTATCAGCAACAATTAACATTATGTTTTGTTTGAAGTCTTTTGGCCTATTAACTCCATGCTAGCAAGATGGGCAAAATGGACATGTCAGCAAACGTTAGAGATGTTTGACCTTCTTTCGTTTTATACGGAGTACTATATAACAAGTACTAATATGCAATATAGAGAGCAAAATTAATAAAATATTTTTGTTAAATTTTTTAATACATTACTTTTTAAAGCACTAAAATCCAATAAATTAAATCATCATCGTAATTACATACAAAACTATTTGGCAAATAATAATGGGGTTTCGGATTCTCACACCAACAACATAGTATCCTCACACCATCAATCATTGGACATATAAGTTTACTGAGTACAATCATTACACACTATAAGTTTACTGACTGAGATAAAGACATTTCATGATATATATATAAAAACAACTATGAAGTGCAGGTACTTTGCTTCACATGATAACAAAGGCTTATTTACTGCAGAGACCCTCTAGAGAGAGGGTTCTCTTGCAGTGACCCCTTTTACAAAGAATCTCCAAAATAACCCACTTCTCCGCGCCAAAATCAACGCGGAGCCAAAACACAACACGTGTCATGCTCTAAGTAAACCAACAAAAAAAAAATTATAAAAAATGTTCTCCGCGCCAGAATTTAAGCGGAGCAATTAATTGCTGGCAAAAGTCAAATCGACAGCTTTTGCTGTCAAACTTACGTTCCCCAGAGCAATTAATGCGCCATTAAAAAATGTTTGCCGCGCCAAAATTAAAGCGGAGAACTTTATTTACTATGGTCCACCACTTTCTTTCCATTTATTTTCTTTTTTCCCCTAAACTATTTTTTTTCTAAACTTTTATTTAGATTTCTTAGGTTTTTTCTAATTAAAAGCCAATTTCGAGAGTGATTATATATATATCAAACTTTTTTAAAGATTTTTTTGTATTATGGTTTCTTTTCTTTACGAGGCGTGCTATCAAACGCATAAAATTTTGGCATCATTAGAGCCAATTATAAGCAAGATATGATGCGTTAAAGTGTGTCCGAGAGTTTTTGAAACGTTTAAATATTTGTGGAGCACCAACTTCTGGACTGTTTATATATGTGTATAATTTTTTTACCGAATTAAATTTTCGAATCATTGTGAACTCCACGACAAGGGCTTTTAAACGCACAAAAAATGCACATGATTGGAGCTAGTATAAGCAAGCTATGTTTTGTTAAAGTGTGTCTGAGAGTTTTTCAAACATTCATTTCTTTTCAAAGTTAGAATAACCATTAAATGACTATACTGTACACGTTAAAGTATGTTTTTCTGTCTATTATTTTAAAACGGCAATTGTTGATTTGTGTTGATGTGTAGTCGTTGGTAATGTATACTTTGTAAAATTAAGAACAATAAAAGAAATAACACTTGATTGTTAACCATAAAAATGTCACAACAAATAACAAATCACATGTAGATCAGTACACGACCAACCTTTATTTTGACGATTTTAACAACAGAACATTACATAACGAGAACATGGAAGATAAACATGAAAGATCTACATTGACATGTAGTTGTTAATGAGTTTTTGCTTACTTGTTAAGCTTAACATCAACTCTTGCCTTGCAGCGGTCAAGTTTTGTATAATACGTTTGTCGGCTTCATGCGACAGTAGTAGAGTATGTAACCCATAAGTGTTCAGACTTGTAAGTGGCATAGAATGAACATATGCCGTTTGTAGTTCACGATTGCGCTTTCGCTGAGCATAAGTATTCAACTCGATCAATAGTTTTTGGGCAAGCCTCATCTCTTCTTCTGCCTCTTTTTTCAATCTTGCAATAATGATGTCACGTACTTCATTTGGAGACTCTGACATAATTTAATGTCGTCTAAAGATATGAATCAAGAATTGAGAGAGAATTGTGTGTTTATTTTTTAGTCACTAGTGGGTTTATAAAGCAAATGAAATTGCTTGCTTATGTCATATGTTGATTGGATTTTAGTGTTGGCTGAATTAATTGAATGATTCCATTAATGGGAGACAGTGATAGTGATAGATCAGATAATGGAGTAGTCTACATGATCTTATTGATTGATGCATTACATTTTGATTAAAAATAAAATAGATAGATGCGTTACATAAGGAGTAAAAAGAAACAGGTGCTAAATCATAAGCCTACATAAAAACCATTTATTTATTACATCGTTTATTTGAAATAGCCATTGGACGTTTCCCTGATTTAGTTTCCTCGTTCTGAAAGTGCTCTTGTTCAGCCCACTCAACCATTTGATCGATAGTGAAATCATTTTGTGTTGATTCTCTTTTTTCTTCTTCACTGTCATCCTTGTAGTCTGTTATGACATCACACATCATTCTTGCTAGCCTGTCATTTGATATTATATGTTTGTGTATAATAAAATTAACACGCTCATGGTCAATGTAGATTTCTAACTTTCCTTTTGCCGCTGAAATATCGAACATCACATGCATGTCATAGTTGTTTCTTAGTTTCACGGTGCTTGAAAAGCCTCTGTGCGGTACTTTGTAATAAAGAGCATGAATTTCTTTATCAACAATATTATTAAAATATTGTTTTAGAGCTTGTAGTTTCATTCTAGGAATGTTGATTGTCATTTGTCCACCATTGACGTAGTTTGTGTTATTTGTTTCATCGATCACTAGTTGGCCATGATTGTGAACAAGAAAATCAAAACGGGTTTGTGTATATGGTGTTATTGGTTTTTGTTTTCCAAGGAAGTTGAACTCGCTATAAACATAGTCATAGTAATCGGGGTTTTTGTTTTTTCTTGTCTTCATTTGGTGTAGATAACTTAGTGCTTCTTGTTGTTTGAGTTTTGTTTCTTCAGAAATGATACTTGCAAATGAGTCTTCAAATGAACCATCTTCCGGAACTAAGGTCGTGGTTAGATCAATAGGATGATGAGAGACGTAAATTTCTAACTTCCCAGCAGCCTTTGCGATGTCATACATAATGTTAACATCATGATTTGTGTAAAGTGATTTCATACCATTTACCATGTTGTTTGGTGGCAACTTGTAATAAAGACCGTACACTTCTATTGTTGCGTAATATAAACATGTTAATTTGGTTGAAATATATGTAAGCATCTGTTGGTAATCCATTTCTGGAACGTTAATATTGAGTAACGAACCGTGTTCATATGTTAGTGGGGTAAGTTTGAAAATTCCGTTGTGATGAACACCAAACTCAAACATATTGTTTGTGGATGTTGACATGTTGTTATTGATTCAAGTGGGATACAACAAAAAAGAGGCATATGTATTTATATGCATATGTAGAAAAAAACGAATAAAGTTGAATAGTATAGAATCAGTCAGAATTTTTTATAATGCATTAGGGGTAGTGGAAGTGATTCAGTGAAGTGTCATATCCAACAGTGAAACGTCATGTCACACAGTGTATAAAGTGTATTCTGACGTCATTCTCCGCGTCAATATTCAAGCGGAGAACATTTTTCAGTGAAACGTCATGTCACACAGTGTATAAAGTGTATGCTGACGTCATTCTCCGCGTCAATATTCAAGCGGAGAACATTTTTTCAGTGAAACGTCATGTCACACAGTGTATAAAGTGTATGCTGACGTCATTCTCCGCGTCAATATTCAAGCAGAGAATATTTTTTCAGTCAAACGTCATGTCACACAGTGTGTATAAAGTGTATAAAGTATGTGTTTCATTTTCTATAAATGTGTCCCACTGTATCGAGATGGTTGGCAATCTTAAATTATTTATTTACAATATACGTTTGCACAACAACTTTATGAGATAGTTTCAATGTAAGAAAATATATTACAAGAAAATATATTACAAGAAAATATATTAAAAGAAAATATATTACAAGAAAATATATTACAATAATAAGAGAATTTATTACAAGATGCATAAAATTCATAAACTAATTTATTAAGAAAATAAGTTGAACAAACTGTTTGGCCAGTTGGGGTTGATATTGTCAAGATGCAGAGAAGCATTATTTTGTGACACATAATGATCAAATGGTTGAGATGCGTATGTTGTTCGATCATATTGGTTTGATGGTCATGTGTTTTCATTGTAGTTTTCGGAACTGAATATATTTTGAGTGTAAGCTTGTGATTGATAATGATTATATGGATGTGATACATTTGGGTTGTAAGCTTGTGATGGATATTGATCATTATGATATGGATGTGCCTGGTATTGCATATGTTGGTTAAGTTCGTGTGCTTGCCAGGGTTGTGAAGTATTTTCACCATAAGTGTTAAATGATTTTCCTGTTGGTTCATGGAAGGAGTGTATTGACTCATGTTGTTGAGTTGATTGGTTGTTTTTCTGCTTGGTTTTTTTTGGGAACATTTTTGCTGGCTCAGGGATGTATGATTTTTTGCATTGATCTCGCTTGTGTCCCACTTCATTGCATCTGCTACAGTGTATCGTCCTTGGTTCTTCTCCTTGAGACAAAATTCTATTTGTGTTTTTAGGTCGGCCAGGCTGTCGGCTGTACATTACAGGAGGAATAACTGGACGAACATGGCTTGGATACTCCCATTCATGTTGCTCTCCAACAAAATATATTGACTCTGCGTATGTAGCTTGATACTTTTCTTTTTTAAACCAGTCTGCTACAAAATTTACGCAGTCGGTTAAACCCAAAAACTTGGTCACCGCAATAACGTGACCACAAGGTATCCCTGAAACTTGCCATTTGCGACATTCACAAGTACCGGGATCAGATTGACTTCACAATTATATTGGCCATCCGATACTTGAAACTGATTTTGATTCACACCGTAAACTTGCCAATTAGCGCTTTTCATTTTTCTTTTCATCACTTTATCCGTTGCCCAGTCAGTGATCTCATACTTCATATTCGCTGCAGCAGAATGAACAAATTGTTCTTAGATTAATAAATGATGTTTTCATTAAAGTAAAGTAGCTAATACTTTAAGATTTGTACCTGCAGCTTGCCTCCGATTATAATACCATTCTTGCACCATTCCTCGAAACGACTCGGTCATCATTGTTATAGGTAGCTTTCGTGTTTTCCTAGTACAATTATTTACTGATTCAACACTATTAGATGTACAGTAATTGTACCGAGGTCGTGGAGAATACGCCCGAGACCATCTTTGAGGGTTCGCTTCCATTAGCTTGTTGTATGCATCAGGTTGTACAGCATGTAGCGTTTCCATATTTCTTGCAAATTCATCTACGGTATACGCTTTGCATATTTTCCAGAACGTACGCTTTGTTTTACCTTTTTTTAAAGAAAGGTTCATCATTAAATGGCGACAACATATACCGTGAAACGCTAATGGAAACTCGTTGCGTACAACCAATGCGATAGCAGCATGTCTGTCAGAAATGAAAATCATATTGGGGTTGACACCTATACACTCTTTGAGTACAGACATCCACCATGACCAGTTTGGACCGGTTTCACCTCTACATATACCATATGCGACAGGAACAATTTGATTGTTTCCGTCCATGCCTACAGCCAACAAATTAGCACCCTTGTATAGACCCTTTAAATGTGCAGCGTCTATTATGAGCATAGGTCGTAGATGATTAAGAAAAGTTCGCACCTGTGAAATGAAATTGAACACATTAGTGTGACTTGAATTAAGATAATGTTGACAACTTTTTTAATTAAAGTGATTTGTATTAAGATAATGTTGACTTACTGAAACCCCCAACGCGATGAATAGCATTTCGAACACTCCTTCTTCGTTTGTCTTGATACGTGTTACTGTACCTGGGTTTTTTTTTTCTAAGTTGTAACAGTAATATGGTAGCATTTCGAAAGATTCGTATGGAGACCCTCGCATCATATCCAACCCATAGTCCTTACCTCTCCACGCTTGTTGATAAGATACACTAATTTTATACTGTGCCATGATATCTTGTTGTATTTGTTTACTTTTTAAATCACTCTTATCATCTTTTAGCTTCTCCCTCATAATGTAACCTATGACCTTTTTGTTTGCATTGCGATGGTTTGGATATGTTTGTGTTTTGGAACAAGTGTGAATATCATTCATTCGGGTAATTTCGAAAACATCTGTATTAACCCATCGCCTAGACCAAATCTTCCAACTACAATCTTTGAAATGGTAACACTTATAGTCGGCTCTATCTGGGTTCGATCTATCTTTTCTAAATTGGTAACCTTCTTTGATAACTTTCAACCTAATAGCTAGGTCTAATTCATCCCTATTTAAAAAGGTTTTACCGACATGCACTTCTATATCTTTATTTGTATGAATAGATTGACTAGGTTTGGAAGTGTATATAGGTGTTTCTGGAACATCAGGCATAAATGGCATGAAATTTTTCCATTTATGGTATAAAGGTTTTTGTGGTTGTGTTTCCCAATCATTAAAACTTACTTGTTCTTGTACCTCAACATTGTCGTATGGTGAAAAGGTACATGAGGAACCAGGTTTGGTAAAATTTGGACCTTCACCATCATCAGAATCACCATTTTCATCATCTGATAAGAATGCAAATGAGGACCCCGGTTTTGTAAAATTTGGATCATAAGCATAACCAGTATCCTCGTTTTCGTCATCATCAGAATACTCGTTGACAAATTTTTGTTGATTTGAGTTCATTTGTATGTTGATGATTTTTATGAGTTACGTTATTCAATTTGTGTATATTTAAAGTGTATGATGACGTCATTCTCCGCGTCATTATTGTAGCGGAGAACATCTTTTCAGTGAAAAGTCATGTCCCGTGTTTTTTATTTGTGGAGAACATTTTTTCAGTGTATAAAGTGTATTGTGACGTCATTATCCGCGTCAATATTCAAGCGGAGAACATTTTTTCAGTGAAAGGTCATGTCCCACAGTGTATAAAGTGTATGATGACGTCATTCTCCGCGTCAGTATTGTAGCGGAGAACATCTTTTCAGTGAAAAGTCATGTCCCACAGTATGATGACGTCATTCTCCGCGTCAGTATCGAAGCGGAGAACATTTTTTCAGTGAAAAGTCATGTCACACAGTGTGTATAAAGTGTATGCTGACGTCTTTCTCCGCGTCAATATTCAAGCGGAGAACATTTTTCAGTGAAAAGTCATGTCACACAGTGTATAAAGTGTATGATGACGTCATTGTCAGTTAATTGTTATATATACAGCCTATTGATTACAAAATACGTTAACCAAATCTCAAACATTCCAAACATGTCAAGATACATACCTTTTGAAATACAACGAGAAATCATGTTACGTCTTCCGGCGAATTCTTTGGCGAATTTTCGTAGGGTTTCAAGAAGATGGCGGGCAACCATAGACCGACCAAGCTTTCGTCGTCGATATGGTGCTCGTCATTCAGACACCTGTTTCTTTATTTTGGCCTATAAGAATGGAACTACCGGATACATGTTTAGGGTTAATACTACTTTAACATTTGCCCCTCTAGTTGACAGTGTAAATGTCCCTGTTCTAAGACCACTCGCTACATCTGAAGGAATTTGGTGCTTTGTATGCGGTGATAATATTGCATTGGTGGTTTGGAACCCGTCCATCCAAAGAAGTCTTACACTTATCACATACATCAATGATGAACCAGCATCTTCGAAGATGCTTTTTGGTTTTGGTGTTCAGCCAGACACACTCAAACCAATGTTTCTAAAAATTCATTTACCGACAGAAGGTCCTGGACCGTGGGTGGTGTATGTGTTTACAAACATGAACGGATGGACTAGAATCGAAGACGATCGACTGCCGCATGAATGGGTTAGGATCAAAAGTCCGGTCAAGCTGTTGTTGGTAGGAAAATTTTCTGGATTGGTTCTGAGTTGTATGCATGTGATCATGGCACTTTATATAAAAGGTACTTGCTTGTCTCATTCGATATGGTTCATCGCAACTTTCAAATTGAGGGTATTCCTGAAGTGGTAAGAGCTTGGTTACAGCCTCCGTTTTATATATCTCAATTACAAAACTCTCTCGTAATATGGGGAAGTTACATATATGAAGGAATAAGAGTTCTCCGTGGTTGGGCATTAGATAATGGTTCGGTATCATCAGTTAGAGATATATTTGTCCTTGATATGTCAACTCACCATTATCCAAAGTTACTAGGATTTAATATAAACACAGAGCCTATATTTAAAGTGACGGTCATGGATCAAGTTAGACCAGTTACGCTCCTACAAGTATGGAGTCAACAAATGCAGGTCTTTCACAACATAAACGGACTAGAAGGAAATGCTGGGTCTTTTATTATTGGGCCCTACAAAGAATCATTAACTCTAATAAACCACCCACGAGGTGAAGTACTCAATTAAGTTGTTGTTGTTGTTGTTGTTGTTTTAATTAGTTGTATTTGATTTTTTGTTGTTTCTATTATCTGTTTATGTTTTTATTTGTAACGGCCTATGGTTTAATGTTGGTACTTTTCCTGTTTCATATGCAATTTAACATTGTTTATTTTAAATAAAGTAAAATTGTGAATTCAAAGGATTGGCAAACAAATACCCAATACAGATAACGATGATATAAAAGATAATTCAAATGATTACAACTACCGAATACAACTACCGAATCCAACTACCAAATACAATTAGAAATACCAACTTAAGACATTCAAAACTCAAACACTGCATCTTTGGGAAATACCTTCACTACATTCTTCAATGTGATGTTTAGATAGTAAATTGATGGTTTAGGAATAAACACTGAAACGTTCTGTAGTATCAAAACAGCCCCAACCTTGAACAATTGATCATATATCTTATGCGCTACCACTTTATGATGAATTGTGCCGTTAATAGTTCCAGTTGGATCTTTGAGTGTTACGGTGAGATCACCCAGTGCATTTGGTGTGCATGTCTTGATTACTGCTACAATTTTTTCAAGTTTTCCTTTAGGGGTAAGGTGGGCTGCAATACTACCTAAACAACCACTTATAATACTCCCTTGATCAGCTTCATATTGAACTGCGCAAATCCATGGATCACTGCTAAAATGCTCATCTTCACCAACATCCTCACTTAAGAGAATAGCAATCTCTTGTGTTGGTATTCCACAGTCGACACCAAGTGAACTCTTACGGATCTTAGCTTGTTGAATGAGACCTGCAGGACCTGGAATGATCCTAACTGGTTTCTCAACAGAATTTGGATTAATGGGAGAAGAAGGGTGTGGCATATTTGGTTGTGATGAAGAACTAGCTAAATTATGTTCTATTTTCTTACGAAAGTTATTGGGTTGGGTAGACATTATGTTACTTGGAAGGTGTAGTGTACAATGTAGTGACGATACGATTTTTATAGTATTTATACACGTGTTTTTTATTTGTGGAGAACATTTTTTCAGTGTATAAAGTGTATTCTGACGTCATTCTCCGCGTCAATATTCAAGCGGAGAACATTTTTTCAGTGAAAGGTCATGTCCCACAGTGTATAAAGTGTATGATGACGTCATTCTCCGCGTCAATATTCAAGCGGAGAACATTTTTTCAGTGAAAGGTCATGTCCCACAGTGTATAAAGTGTATGATGACGTCATTCTCCGCGTCAATATTCAAGCGGAGAACATTTTTTCAGTGAAAAGTCATGTCCCACAGTGTATAAGGAATGTGTTTCTTTTTTTCTATAAATAACGTAACATATTAGGCTCAATTATCAAACTCAGCTTTTGTAAAACAGCACAAACTAATATGTCTACATACATACCATTTGAAATCCAAAGACAAATCATGCTATGATTTCCGGTCGTTTCTTTACTTCGGTTTCGTAGGGTATCACGACGATGGCGAGCAACCATAGACCGTCGAAGCTTTCGGCGAGAAGACGGTTCGCGTTATTCATCCACATGTTCTTTCATTTTGGAATGTAAGCATGTCACAAATGGTAGAATGTATATGGTCGATGATAACTTCACATTCACCCCTTTACATTATCTTCAGAATCTAGATGAGATTCAAAATGTTGGTACTTCAAAAGGTATATGGTGCTTTTCATATGCTAATGCTTTCGCATTTGTGTTGTTCAACCCGTCTATTCCAAAAATAGTAACAGTTTTAACACCAAATTATTTAAACCAACCTGATTCTCCAAAAATGATTTTTGGTTTTGGTATCAACCCGATCACTCTAGACCCGATCCTTTTAAAAATAAACTACCCATACTATGGTGAGGGTCCATGGTATGTGTCGGTGCGAAAAATGAGTTCTAACACTTGGATCAATCTCGGAAATGACCGTTTACCACGCAACACAATTAGATTAAAACGGTCAGGTCAAGCTGTGGTTGACAGTAAAATATATTGGGTTGGGTCTGAAAAGAATTTTTTCCCTAACGGTAGCTGGTCCAAATCCTACATGATTATATCGTTTGATTTGATTGACTGTTACTTTCAAATTTTAGACATTCCTAATGTGATAACTTCCACAATTCCACCACCTTACTATGTTGTCAAGTTAGGAGATACTTTGGTGATTTCAGGATCTTACAACACTGAATACGCACGTGTATTTCGTGCTTGGCAGTTACAAATTACTGGTGTGTTTGTTAATTCAGTTCAAGAATTATTCAACATTGAGATGCCTATAGAGCAAATCCCAAAATTATTAGGATTTAACAATTCGGCTGAACCAATAGTTCAGGTTAATGAGAACCCGCAACTATGGTTTCACCAACTACAAGTATGGAATCGTAATTCAGAAGGCTTGGAAACGGTACCAGGGATTGAAGGAAACGGTGGTTCTTTTTTTCTTGGACAATACAAAGAATCACTTATTCTTCACAACCATCGCCAAAATGAATTTATAGTGTAGCTTTATTTGTGCGTTGTAATCGTTTTTAAGTTTTTGTATTTATTGCCTTTCTGTTTTACATATGTATTGGTTTCATGTGATTTAATCGTTTTTTTGTATTGATTGTATATTTCAAATAAACAATAAATACTACATTAAAGAACACGTAGATAACGAATGTCACATTAAAAATGCAAACCTTTTATTTAAAATACATTTATAAAATACAAACAAACAACATCAAACCAAATCATAACCACAATCGTCAGTCTCCTCACAACGTGTTTCATAAAACCTTCTTGCCATTTCAAGTCTAAACTGTCCGAAGAAGGCTGTAGGTTGACTTATGTACTCGGGCGATCTTCCTTGAATAAGTTGCTCTAATAGCCAACATGTAATAACGCCGCAGTCGTAACCGTTCTGATGTTGTGGGACATTGACACCTTCTGGGTTGTAACTATACAAGAATTGATAAGGAGCACGTCCTGTTCTTAGAAAGTAACCAGATGCATTCAAAAACTCATTCAAAGTAGTTGTCCAATGGTCTAAGTTGTTAAAAATCATCCGCCCTCTTTCTGGATAATTGTTCGAGTCATATATAGTGAAAGTTGAAAAATTTAAGTTTATAACACCTGAGACCCAATGATTGCCATGCATGATTGGCAAAAAAACCTACAGATAACATTTTAATTATATAAATAAGCATTATAACATATTTTAAACACAATAAACATGTAAAAATTAATACGTACCCATTCTACATCATCCCACGAAGGATACGGCTGGCTCGTGCCTTCAATAGTTCCTCTAATGAAGTAATCGAAATCCAAAGTATGCTTGTTTTCCAGTGGGTCTAGTGTTGTAGTCTTTCCCTTTGCAACTGTCCAAATACTATTGGGGGGCCTAGTTCTAATTATCAACTCTATCCATGCGTTCATTTGCTGTTTATGCATTTAAATAATATAACTTACCTATGTTCATACAATTTAAACTAAATAGGAAAAATTAATTTAGTTGATAAACTTACATCGTCAGTCAACCAACCCCGTTTCTCCCATGGGATATATGAACTAACACTGAGAGTGCCAGTCTGATCAGGAACTAGTGACAACCAAAACTCTGGTTCAACAACATAACCCCTCATGTGACAGTCCAAATATATACGATAAGGACTTTGTAAGAATGTCATTAAGTCCTCATACAATCCTCGACGAACCTATACAAGAAAATTCATATTTTAAGAGTAATTATCTAACATATACTTAAATAAGTTAAATATTCAAATATCATAATAATCACCTTAGATAAATCCACGTTATCGAGTACGATGACTGGTGGCATTTCTAAATCCAAAGAAGATATGTTCTGGGAATGTTGGTTGGTTTTGGTCTTCCTAACTCGTTTCGGGACTAATATCGTCGTTGGAGGCAACGAAACATATGGACTTTGCTTTTGTCTTCCAGGTCGACATTCTCTCTTTTCTCGATTCATGCCATCCTAAAAATAGTATACACAATTGGTTAAATATATACAAAGATAGCGAATACAACTATAAAAACCATAAACATTAATGGTAGACTTACAAATACAACACCGTGTTCAGCACGAGTGTTCGATGGACCACATTCGCCCATGCGAGAAACCGACTCACGATTGTTCACAGCAAATCCTAGTGGTGGGCCCATGTTAGTTTGTGGAGTGGGGAGGGGTGACATGTTCCTCATATTACTTGGTTGACCGTGTGTCGGCATTTGGGAACTATTACGGAAAGATTGTGGATAAACCGGCGTATTAGGTGAAGGCCACCTAGCACCGTCAAAAAAATGACTACTCGGAGGGTCATCAAAATTTCTAGACGGGCCCATGAAGTCCTGCAATTCAACATTTTCATTTTATTTTAATTTACACTAAATAATATAATATAATTTCACTTTAAGGTCTCCGCTTTCCAGCTGCGGAAAGCTTCACTCCTTTCACTGAATGAAGATCAAGGAAAGAACGCCTTACCAACCCCAAGGAAACTCCGAATACAGGCCTAGATCGTTTGTACAGACAGACTTTTTGGGTGCTAAGATAAATGGATAAATTATACATGCGTACGAGGCACACCACTCAGCAACGAACTAACACCATGATTGACCGGGGCTGCACAAGTTTCTGGTCGCCTCAAATCCTGCTTAAAATAATTATAAAAACTACTAAACACGTATTATTATAATAACTAGTATAACACAAACTAGGTCACGAAATTCACCTTCATAAAATCCAACACATCTTTTATCTGTTTGGTATGTTCACTCAAAACCTGATATACGTCTTGTGGAAGATCATCACGGACGTATGGATTAGCACGAGGAGGTATAGGCGGATGAACATGTATCTCACCGTCAAAAATATGCCCTGCTTTCAATCCACCAACGTGCCCGAGCCTCCTCGGCATCTGGTGTTATATTTACAGGCTCAAGTCCCTAAAAATTATTTATGTAATTAGTGTTGTAATAAAACATTTCAAAAATAGAAATAATTAAAAAATTAATAACTACTTACGTTTATTAAAGCGAGAAGCTGCTTTCGATAAACCTTTTCAAACGCCTCCAACGATTCACTCTAGGATGGTTATGTACATATTTATAATAATGCACACTTTTTGATCTAAAGCACTCTAATATCCAGGTCTGCAAAAAATAATAAATGTTACAATTATTCTACATTAAATTTACTAATATTACTAAAGAAAAAAAATACCTTGAATGCCCATGTGAATCCAATTAGCGTATAGCTATGCACTCTCCCTTCTGGAAGGTCATTTATAAAGTGATGAACACGCCATCCTACCGCATCCCTAAGTTGCCAATAGAGAGTGGGCCATACATGCGAACCCCATGGGTACATGTTAAACGCTTCCCTATTATCCACTATCCTAAAGTACCATTCTGGGACACAATGTGATATCTCATGTCCTAAAAGTATCAAGTCCATACACGCTAATAAGCACAAGCCAACCGCATCGTTGTCATTCAAGTCATAAAAAGAATCGCTTAAAATCTTTTCTAACAGCTGCCCGGCGCGTATCACGCGTCCATCATACCTTGATCCAAATACTCGTCTCCTAAACGGCATAGGGCCTGATGTAAATTCCTCCTTAAATTCAACACCAAATTTCAAGGAGGTGACCAAACAGAATTCCTCCCTCCCAAAATATAAGTCATGCCCATTTACATAGTAAGTGAAACGGGTATTTATGTCATGTTCTTCTTCACTATATCCTTGACAACATCCTAAATAATGTATTAATACACAATTTTCATCACTGGTAAAGTCTAAATCCCAAAGCCAACCTAAACAAGAAGCCCTAAATAAAGCTTCTTTAGGAGTGTCTTCTAATTTACTCCTAATGTCGCCAATCAAGGATATCTTACTTCTACATGTAAGTTTCGCAGGATAATCCTAAAATAATAAAAATTAATACACAATACTAATACTAATACTCACGTACATTAAAAGAATAAAATAAGTTAAAATAATTTTAACAACAATTTTAAATTTTGGACAACAATTTTAAATTTTTAACAACAATTTTAAATTATTAACAACAATTTTAAGTTTTTAACAACAATTTTAACAACAATTTTTAACAATAATTTTAAGTTTTTAACAACAATTTTAAGTTAAAATAATAATAAAACATACCTGTATGGGAACAATTCTTGCCATGTTTGAGAATATTAAGTTAATACTGATGAAGAATACTAATCTTGAACTACTACTCAATCTTCAAAATAAAAAACATCAACTACAAAACCTTGCCACCTTCTTTATCATGCGAACTACTACTTAATCTTCAAAATAAAAACTGCTACTGAATCTTTATGAAGCGAACTACGAACTGCTACTGAATCTTTATTAAAATACTAGATGTATCCTCATTTTCACCCAAGTATATCATGGCCCTTATCATCCATAGAAACATTGCAGTAAGATAGTTTTGAGAATGAGTTTGAAAAGAAAAATACCGTATTTATTAGGTAAAATCAAATCTTTTACTATCATGTCAATATATTAATCGGGAAACCAAATACTTTGTTTTTTCCCCTGGTTCGCTTTAATATTGGCGCGGAGACATTAAAATAACAAAGGTTGAGACGCGGAGACCATAAATAACAATTTATGGGGAAAGAAATCAAACAGCTTTGGCAGTCTTGAGTTGACCCAACAATTAATTTTTTTGCTCCGCTTAAATTCTGGCGCGGAGAACATTTTTTATAAATTTTTTTTTGTTGGTTTACTTAGAGCATGACACGTGTTGTGTTTTGGCTCCGCGTTGATTTTGGCGCGGAGAAGTGGGTTATTTTGGAGATTCTTTGTAAAAGGGGTCACTGCAAGAGAACCCTCTCTCTAGAGGGTCTCTGCAGTAAATAAAAAGGATAAATATGAACAAGTTGAAAAACATCTTCTGTATTTGCACTTCTTCCGTCTGCCATCAATCATGTCTCCGGAAAGCACAACCAGAAACCACGATGGTCTTCATCCATGGCGGTGTTTTCCGGCGATCTACCAGCGGTTCTTTCCAAATCTGAGAAAAGGGTGTTTTCAGATCTGAGAGAGCGCAACAGTGGTTCGGTGGATGGGGGCGGGTGGTGGAAAAAAAGAAGCAATGGTGACGCCTGAATGGAGGTGTCGGTTGTGGATCTTAGTGGCCGCCACCGGATCTATCACAAATGCTTTTGGTTGAATTCAAAATTAGACCAAACCATTACAAATGCTTACAAATGTTTTTTTTTATATCTATTTATTTAAGTGTTTAAAGTCGGGTTGGTTAGAACTGGTGGCCATGGTGGTTTGATTTTGAGGAAGAAATACTTTTGGAGATAGTGGGGAGAGAGAGATTGTAGTTCTTAAAATAATAAAAGAAAGTACACAGGTAGAAACTGTATTGTAAGTAAAACTTGGTTAATTGGGGGGACCATCACTAACATATTTTATCATGGGAAAATTCTTGAAATCCCCAAAGGTTGCATCCAATTTCCCAAAATGCACCAACCAAATGAGAATTTTCAAAAATGTCTTATGCAACTTATGCAACTTATGTAACTTATGCGACTTTTCCAAAAATGGCAAAATTTTGGAAAAAATTTTAATTTTTTTTTCTATTTTTGGAAAAGTCGCATAAGTCGCATAAGTTGCATAAGTTGCATAAGTTGCATAGGGCATTTTAGGAAATTTTCATTTGGTTGGTGCATTTTGGAAAAATAAGTGCAACTTTGGGGCATTTCAAGAATTTTCCCTTTTATCATTTGGGTCCACTAGTGTATCAACCACATGCCCCATAATAATACATACTAGTACATTTTAAGTGAGTAGATTTCTTTATTTCAAAGTGACTGACATTTCATGAGTTATCTATACTACTATATATAAAGCATTTAGGACATCCTATTTTAAGAAAGTCCGAATTTTCAAACACTTACTTTTTATGGTAAGAAGGAAATTTCCGGTCACCGGCTGTGGACAACTTTTACAGCTTAGTCTATAGCTAGCGTTGACCGCCGTCTGGCGGTGGCTCTAGCAAGAGAACGCCAGTATCGAGATACCCCACTCACCGAGGTGATGTCCCAATCCGCCGTGTAGTCGCCGGAAAACCTGCAAATAACGCCATATTTGACTATGGGAAGTGCGGCCCGCAGGGGCGGATCTACGCCCGGGCTACCTGTGGCACGTGCCACGTACGGTTTCGGCCGACGAAGTATAGTTTTCTGTGATTTTTGTTGTTTTATCGAGGGTGCTAGCGGGTTTTGGGGGTTTCAAATCCCGGAATGAACCGCCGGGTTTTAGCAGACCCACGTCGAACCGGTGCACTGAGCCCGACCGGTTTTCATATTTTTCCGATGGTGATTAAATTAACACTGCCTTAGACTGTGAAGTGGACGAGACAATGAGAAAGATGATATTGAAACTTTCAATGGGAATTATGCGGTCAAAGCTTAAAAGTTAAATAACTTAACTATGGTTAAGTTTAGACCTGAACTAAACAGTCAGTTGGATGAGTAACAGTGAGTTATTGAAATTCTATATTCGATCTAAATTGAATATGTAATAGGACAATGCTAAAAGTTCTACAATTAACAAGAACTTCTATTATTGCTTAAAATCGTCTTATGACAACTACAAATGTGGTTTACAAAGACATGTTATATAGTCTTTGAACAAGTTTATGAAGATACGTAATCTATTTTTTTAAATATGTTTTTTCAAATATTTTGTATTTAAATCTTAAATATTGTCCACATTTTCCTTTTAATAACTTTTACGTTCAACTTTTAGGTGTTACCGAAATGTGCATTGGTTTTTTACTTTATTGGGTCTCACATACGTCATGCTTGAATGCCATGATTGATGGAAGGCTATTTTTATTATCAAAAATGCTAATTCCTCCTACATAATCTTCCTACAAATCCTCCTACACACAAGATCATGACATGTGGCGGAACGGGCGGTTTAGATCTGGAGAGATAATGAGTGGAAAAAATGTATATTTTATAATTATGTGTGTAGGAAGATATGTAGGAGGATTTTGTAGGAGTATTTAGCAATGCTCTTTTATTACTAGGCGAGTACCCGCGCATAGCGGCGGAATTGCCTGGCGGCAGATAATTAACAAAACGGTACATCGTGGTAAGATCCAGCATCAATGACATTAGCAGAGTACCCGCGCCTAACGGAAACTGTGTCTAGTTTTCAAGAAAATTACGATCGCAAATCTTTTTCAATCAAAAAATGTATTTGTGGTGCTCGGGAATTATTTTCAATGAATTGTTCTGTTGATGGCATGATTGAATAGCGGTATGTTTCCGACAGCATGATTCCATAGTTTTTCATTGTCATGGGGGCACTATTTTCCTTGTTGTGTAGTTATAAGTGGCAATAGTTATTTAAAATAGACTATCTTCGTCCTATAACGGCAGCTGTTTATTGTTTTCGACAATTTATGTTCTGATTTCTCAAGTACAAGTGCTATTGGTCGGGTTATCGTGTCTGAATGGTATTTGCATCGAGTTATGTCGGATCGAGTGATTCATTTTATCGAGTGATATCAAAAATGAGGTTTTTATTTGCTCTTTATCATCAAGTTATCTTTAGAGTGGGGGGAACGGTTGGCCGGATGTTGGGCTGATAGTCTTTGGCGTCACCATGTCTTTGGCGCATCACTCTCACCCTCGCGCCAAGCATGATCGCGCCAACCCCACCAACTGGTGCGATTACTGTTCATCCTTTTTTCTTTTTTTTTTTTGTAAATATAAATACATATCCGTTGGAGGGGTGTTTGTGCAACAAAAAAATTAAAAACTTAATCAAAATAGCCGTGGGAAGGGGCAAAATATTAAAAAAAATAGCCGTTTGGCTTGAGCCGATCTTGTGAAGTATTTGAGCCGTAATCATTATGTTATTGTAATGTTTTTTTATTCTAAAGTTTTTTTATTGTAATGTTTTTTTTTCCTAATTTAATTAAGTTTTTATTTAAATTATTTTGTGTTTAAAAAAAACTCGTTGACACCAGATTTTCTGGTGCCAACTGTTACCCCTGAAATATGATGTCAAGCAAGTTCTAGTGTCAAAGTCCAAAAATTCTACATAGCGACTTTGACACCAAATTCTAGTACCAACCGCTCCCAACATTCTTACCGTAGATAGTTCACGGTGTTTTCTTGATTTATCATAAAATAATGGAACATCATTTGCAACTAAATGTTGCCAAAAGTCCTTACAAAGTAGACTACTACAAAATATGTATATCCTTATTCTATAAAAAGACCAAGACATTTGTCGCACTTAATCACTATGATGCCATAAAAAGACTTTTATGGCATGGTGATATTAGTCTTTAAAAAAACAAAAAACTGTTATTTCAGTTTTTATCTGGTTGATCTAATATCTGAAATAAAGTCGATTTGATAATTCGACAATAAAATTAGTCGACCTTAACTTGACAAAATAATACTATCGAGCTATCGGGTTTAGAACAAAATAACCCAACAAAAATTTTAACTTAATTTAACCCGATCCGATAAGATTTGATAAAATTTAACGAATTCGATTTCAAGTTCGATCAGTTACTTATCAAATAAAATAATATGCTATTTTTATAATTCAAATTTTAAACTTCTAAGTTTTACATTTTGGTTCCCAAGTGCTTCACGTGATAATATTTTTAGTTCCCAAGTAAAATTTTCAACTTTCACGTGATGTAATTCTTTGCAGTCTACTCACTTTATTATAGGTCATCATCAACTAAAATAAACTTTTAATAACATTTCAATTTTCTACTACATATGCATGTGCTACAAACTGTATCAAACAAATATATGTAGTTTAAAAATGTTTCAATTTTCTACAACAACTTTTTAACAATATGCAAGTTCTTCAAAGCTCAGTACTAAAATTGCGTCAATCTTTGTAGTCAAGCCTATTACCTTGAAACCATGCTTGAAAATTTTTGAATGCACATTTACGAACTTATATCCAAAAAAGATTGTCGTTCTCTTAGTAATAAGAAAACTTAACTCGTTAAGTATTTAAACGTTTGAGTTGTGTCAATTTACTTTTTGAAATAAAGAATTCAAAATTTCAACTTTGAATTAGGTGAAAATTTTACATTGATTACTACTTGCTGCAAACCTACAACCTCAAAACCATACATCACACTAATTTTTTACTTTTCTTTTATGTTCTTGTTTTCTTTTTGGGTCCTGTATTTGGTAGACCGGCAATTGAATTATTGTTGTTCTTTACTTTGAATTAATACCTTTTATAAAAACAATTTTATTGGAAATATATATTACACAAACAAAACAATATAAAAAACGAAAACATTAGCAAAGTTTTCATACACTAAGAAAAATGTTTATTTACTTAATTTTTCCAGCTAACTTTATTAACAAAACTTCATGATTTTACAAAGAAAAATAATAACCATTGAAACAAAATGTACCAACTACCATGAAAAAAATTAGCGTCTAGTATTGGCAGCAACACTTGAGCGGTGGCAAGGACTTTTCTTTCCAAGGCAAATCTGGTAGTTTTGATAGTGAGTAATATTAACAATAAACTTTTATAATAAAATGAAGCATATACTATGACACCTCCGGCTGCTTGTTCCGGCGAGTCAGTTGTGGCTCTTTCCGGCGAGAGGGATATGACCATTTCGGGCAAGGTGTCGGCTGACCTATAAAAACGTATAAAAAACTTGTAAAAACTTAAACCTATATATAAAAACTATAGATCTACATTAAAAACCATAGATCTATAAAAATACCATCAAAACTTAATTATTACTGAGTAATTAAGATCCATAAAATAAGACAAAATATACCTTAATAGCCAAGTATTATTTTATATGGTCGCGAGGTCCGGCGATGGCGACTTGTAGTGGTGGCGTCCTGTGCTGTGCTTTTTTTAGGTGAATGTGTATTTTGTATGTGTGTTTTTTTTTTGTCTATAGATTTGTAGTGGAAGTAAATGAATGAATGAGAGGATGTATGTTGGCTGGGATATTTTTTTGTAGGTGGTTTTTTGTTTTAGGGTTGGTGTTAGGTTTGTTATGTGTAAATATTTTTTAATATTATTTTTGTAGGACCCACATTTTTTCAACTTTCAACTTTCAACTTTCAACCATATGGATAGAGGCTTTATAAGATAGTATAGATTATTACAACCATTAGTAGCTTATCAAATACTTCATGTTCTTTATATTACTCCATTTTCATCTATTATGAGAACCTTTTTTATCTCTTTTAATATTAACATCTGTTTATTTTTTGTTATAAAAATTACTTTTAAATTAAAGCCGACTTTAGACGAATCTTTAAACTAGTACATATTATAAAGAGCGTAAGAAATTATTTCTAGAGATATAATTATTCTTGAATTAAATGTTGATTTAACATAACCAATCAAAGTGAAAAGAATGATAAGATGAGTATACAATCGATATACATTACTATCGGTGCGCAAGTGAGTAGTATATCTTTTATGTTTTAACGATGATAAATAAATGTTCAGAACACGTAAAATAGCAAACGAAGCCAAAATCCGAAAAACCAGAATAGTGCCTCGAGCGAGGTGGTCACTGTCAGCATGTGCAAAGTGCACCACAAATTCAATTTTTAAATTTTTTTGCAAAGTCCGCTTTCCTTTTACCTGCGACATGTGTAACTTTAAATAAAAGTATGTCGTGTCCCAACTAGTTGCAAAAAAATAACAAGAAACACGATACCACATGTTGTATAACTCGTTTACATATGTGTCGCCTCTACCCAAGATAAGTTATAAATCAAGAAACAATTAAGTTCTAGCATCTTGTTCTATGAAGAAAAAAAAACACAAGACACTAACCGAAATTGTTAAATAAATGTAATTTTTCTCTAAGATTCCATGTTATTTGTTTACAATATTAATTGTCTTAATATATATTCATTTCATATTTGTTCTTTTAGCTATGTTGGATAAAGTTACAAAAGTATATTTTTTCTTCAATAAAATGTAATCTAAGTATAAATTTGTTATTGTGTATATTTTGTAAATTTATTATATGACTTATAAAACATATATTTTTATATATTTCTTACACATAAAAGGTAATCTAAGTACCAACTATATACATTATAACTTATAATAGTTTGTTATTCACACCATCTCAGAGTTATGAATAGTAACTTAATATTTTATTCTTCTCTGATTTTTTATTGGTTTCACTTTTGTTATGGCCCCAACGACTATCTTGGTATGTGTTAAATACTTGAGTGTGTTGCTTTAGTAATCACCAAACAAACAATGATTCATCTCTCGTTACTATATGTTAGTCGGTGATTATTATGTATCGGCCTTTATCATTCTTTTTTATAGGCCTAGCCCACCTTTAAACCTTATATATTGTAAACATTTGTTTAATGTCAAATCAAGGAAAATTACAAAATCAATATGGTATCAGAGCCATCTAACTTTTCTCCTAAAATCTCTCTAATTCTAGTTCCCAAATCTTCTTGTATACACATCACGCCCAACTGTGTTTCTCCAATCTCTAAAGCCTTCCTTTGTGTATCGTTTCTTCACCTAAACACTGCTATCATTGTTAATTTATGGTTTGGTTTTATATTAATTGTTGCTGATGTGTTAAGAAAAAAAAACAAGTGGTCCCGATCTTTGTATTCAGTTAGTGTGGAAGAATTCTTTGCAGCCATTATTGACTTGTTACCTTTGGTATATTCTATCAATTCTTCTTTATATTGGTTAAGAAGAAAGGTACGTGATATTGGATTTGGTATTGTCTCAATTCTTTATTCAATTAGTTAAGAAGAAAGGTACGTAATATTACTTTTGGTATTCTATCAATTCTTCCTTTGATCGCTTGTATATTGGCAAGATGGTGAACAAAAGCAGCATTAATTATAATGGTAGTGGTATGGCACAATTAATACGAACAAGCAACACGAAAAGACAAAAGTAATCTAGATATTGTTTTTAATAATTGTTTATATCCATCTGTTCGTGTAGGTGACGGAAAAACCATTCCTGTCACCAACACGGGTCATAGCATTCTACCTACTCTTAGTCGTCCTATATATCTTCATAATGTTCGCGTCACTCCCAACATAATAAAAAATCTTATTTCTGTGCGTCAGTTTACTAGAGATAATAAATGTACCATTGAGTTTGATGAATTTGGTTTCTCTGTAAAGGATTTCTTCACTCATCATATCCTTCTCAGATGTGACAGTTCAGGAGACCTCTACCCGGTTACCAAACCATCTCTTGTACCTAGTGCTTTGATTTCTCTCAGTCATGCTACGTGGCACCAACGTCTCGGACACCCCGGTGCGGAAGTGCTACGATCTCTTATCTCTCGTAACTTTATTTCGTGTCAAAAAGAGAAGTCTTCACATATTTGTCATGCTTGCCAACTTGGCAAACATGTGAAGCTTCCTTTTGTCAGTTCGGATACTCGTGTTTCTTCTTGCTTTGATATTGTTCATTCGGATATATGGACTTCCCCAATTGTTACTGTTGGTGGTTTTAAATACTATGTGTTGTTTCTTGATCATTTCTCTCATTACTTGTGGATTTACCCCTTACGTCACAAATCTGATGTGTTTCAAAAGTTTCTACATTTTCGATCTTATGTCAAAAACCAATTTAAGTGTGAAATAAAAGCTTTCCAGTGTGACCATGGTGGTGAGTTTGATAACACCAACCTTCTTCACCTTTTTGAGAAAAATGGAATTCAATTTCGTTTTTCTTGTCCCCGTACCTCTCAACAAAACGGGAAATCAGAGCGGATGATTAGAACTATTAATAATGTCATTCGCACATTGCTTTTCCAAGCCCACCTTCCGCCTACGTTTTGGGTCGAGGCACTTCATATGACCGCGTACCTTCTTAACCTGCTTCCCTCAATCGCAATAAACAATGACATACCATACACAAAATTATTTCAAAAAGAACCTGATTATTCTCGTCTTAGAACCTTTGGATGTCTTTGCTACCCACACCTTGATTCACCTCACAAATTAGCCCCTCGAGCCACACCATGCATTTTTCTAGGTTATCCCGCCTATCACCGCGGATACCGATGTCTTGACCTTTCCACCAACAAAATCATACTTTCTCGGCATGTTACGTTTGACGAAAACCAATTTCCGTACAACTCTACTTCTAATCTCACCTCTGTGTCCTCTTATGAGTTTCTTAACCCGTCTCCTCTTACCCACACTTTAATTCATAACACCTTCCCTATCACAAATCCAACCCAAACAAATCAACCTACTACACCATCACTTGTAGCCCAAACAAACTCATACCATCACCTACAACCGAATACTAACACCCACGACATTCCACCAACACATACGACCCAACATCCACAACCGGTTATAATAACCCCTACTCTACCACCTACTGACTCATCTATCGTGGCTCATTCCCCCACACCAACTGGTCCTAGTACATCAACCCAACACCCTCCAACTCGAACTCACCCGATGGTCACACGTGCTCAAGCTGGCATTGTCAAACCCAATCCTCGTTTCAATTTTCACACATCTCATATATCTCCTCTTTCTAAGTCTCCTTCCATTGCTTTGTCTGATCCTAATTGGCGTGTTGTTATGTATGATGAATATAATGCTTTAGTTAAAACAATACTTGGATGTTTGTTCCGAAACCACCTAATGCCAATGTGGTTCGGTCTATGTGGTTGTTTAGACATAAGTATCATGCAGATGGATCTTTAAGCAGGTACAAGGCCCGACTTGTTGCCAATGGGCGCACTCAGCAGGTTGGTGTTGATTGTGATGACACCTTTAGTCCAGTTGTTAAACCAGCTACCATACGGACTGTTCTCAGCCTTGCTCTATCTCGTAGATGGCCAGTTCATCAGCTTGATGTTAAGAATGCCTTTCTTAACGGTGATATTTCTGAGACGGTTTACATGTATCAACCTCCAGGTTTTGTGGATTCTCGTTTTCCGCATCACGTTTGCCAGTTACAGCGTTCCTTATATGGTTTGAAGCAAGCACCTCGTGCTTGGTTTCAACGGTTTGCTAGTTATGCTCTACGCGTTGGTTTCTCTTCTAGTAGATGTGATTCTTCTTTGTTTATTTATCACCATGGTACTGAGGTTGCATACTTATTGATATATGTTGATGATATTTTACTGACCGCATCTTCTCCAAGTCTACTTCAACGCATTATTTCATCTTTGCATCAAGAGTTTGAGATGACGGATTTGGGGGCCCTTAATCATTTTTTAGGGATTTCTGTTACTCGTGACTCTACAGGTATGTTCCTTTCTCAGAGGAGATATGCTATGGAGCTATTGGAGCGGGCACACATGGTTTCTTGTAATCATTCTCGGACACCTGTTGATACAGAGTCTAAGCTTCGTCCTGACGGGGATCCTGTTTCTGATCCAACGCTATATCGGAGCCTCGTAGGTGGTTTACAATATCTTACATTTACTCGTCCTGATATCCCTTATGCGGTTCAACATATTTGTCTCTACATGCATGACCCTCGGGAGCCTCACTTTGCGGCTCTCAAGCGTATTCTTCGGTATGTACGTGGTACTTTAGACTTTGTCCTGCAGTTGTTTGCTTCTTCTACTGGTTCTCTTATTGCATATTCTGATGCCGATTGGGCTGGTTGTCCCTCTACTCGACGGTCTACTTCGGTTTATTGTGTATTTTTGGGAGATAATCTTCTTTCTTGGTCTTCTAAGCGTCAACATACCATATCTAGGTCTAGTGCAGAGGCTGAATATCGGGGTGTTGCCAATGCTGTAGCTGAGACTGCTTGGATTCGGAATCTACTTCGAGAACTACATAACCCGTTATTTTCTGCTACACTTGTCTATTGTGACAACGTCAGTGCCATCTATATGTCAGCTAATCCTGTGCAGCATCAACGAACGAAGCATATAGAGATTGATATTCATTTCGTTCGTGACATGGTTACTAAGGGTCAAGTTCGTATTCTTCATGTGCCATCGCACTATCAGTATGTTGATATCTTCACTAAGGGGTTGCCTTCGGCTTTGTTTGAGGAATTTTGCACCAGTTAGAGTGTTCGTTCCTCTCCCGCTCCAACTGCGGGGGAGTGTTAGTCGGTGATTATTATGTATCGGGCTTTATCATTCTTTCGTATAGGCCTAGCGCCCACCTTTAAACCTTATATATTGTAAACATTTGTTTAATGTCAAATCAAGGAAAATTACAAAATCAATACTATATACACCTGTCCCCTTCCCTCTCTACTTTGTACACCTGTCATCAAACCCACAAAACAAATATACCCGCCTGATTTGGTACACAAAACACATTCATTGCTTAAACAGATCCAGTAAAAAATAATGGGCGGCATGAAAAATCCAGAACCTCAAAACTAAATTAAGAAGGTTTTGAAGATTGCAGCTAATTTGTTCTATCTGGATTATGAATAAATGTATCTTTATGTTGTAAGCCTTTTAATAATTTAAAGTAATTACAGTATCTTTTTTGGGATTGCTTTTATTATGGTCAATAAATGTGTTTGTGATTCGTCTATGTAAGAAGGATGTTTATGCCTAGTTGTTCGGGTTTAATTTGGTTTATGGTGATATTAAGGGGGTGTTTGTTTTAGCTTATATAGTGGGCTTATAAGCTTATTAGCTTATATAAGCTTATAAGCCGAAATTAAGTGTTTGGTTAAGCATATATAGGTAGGCTTATAAGCTTATATATGGGAGTTTTGGTAAGCCCAAATTTTGTGGCTTTTATAAGATAGGATGGGCTTATATAACAATAACATATGAAAAGACTTTTATACCCACATTTAATAACTAAATCATTTAATATTTATGTACTTTTTTGTCATTTTACTTCATTAAATTTGATAAGCTAAACCAAACACTAAACATGAGCTTATAAGCTTATTATATATAAGCCATAATATAAATGGCTTATATAACATAAGCCTAAGCCAAACTAATAAGCTTAACCAAACACCCCCTAAAGTATATTTTATTTTGTTAGAATAGTGATTTTTATTGCAAATACATATTAGGGTTGATTATGAATTTGGTATATTGAATTTCGGGTTCATGTTCCTATTGTTTGGAATAGGGAAAGTGTATGCGAACAAGATACGGCGTGCTATGGAAAGTTTAAGATTGGATGTAAAATCAGGAGATGATAATTTGGTGAATTTTTGTATAGGTAAGATGTATTTTGTTAGGATTATCTATGATTAGTGCTTATTACTTTTAGTTGTGAAGTGGGTGTATACTAAATATAGGTCAATGAATGCAGGACACGAGTTTTAAGTGCTACAGTGGTTGCTATGGTTAGAGCTTAGGCAAAGGAATATGTGCCTGTTAAGAAAAAGAATGGGCTATTCATATTTATTGGCTATTTAGTGGGTGTTTGGATGTGTTTATTGAAAACAAATTATTCGTTTTGAAAACTCCATTTTGAAAAATCATCATTTTGAAAACTCCATTTTAAAAAATAGTGTTTGGATTTGATATTACAGTTTGAAATCGCAATAATCAAATAATCACTTTTTTGAGCGTTTGGCAAATTTGATTATTTTATAATAAACTTCATTTTGAAAGTTTACTTTTCCAAAACTCCATTTTGAAACTGAAATAAGTAGCTCCCCACAAACTTTTTGAAAACTCCATTTTAGAGCTTTTAAACGCAAATAATCACTTATCTCCATTTATTACCCAAACACTTTTTTTTTACTTATCTCCATTTTGAAACTGAGATTTAGAGATAATCTCCTCCTAACCGCACATCCAAACACCCCCTTAACCTTTGACAGTGGTCAAACATGAAACCACTAGCAGTCATAACCATGGGTTGTGGCGGCATCCTCAGGTTACCAATCGACTTAACAAAGTTTGACAGGAAGGTTCGTTGGACTATTGCTATATGTTATCGTATGGTTCAATTTTGTTGCTAACCGAAAAACTTATGGGATCGTGGTTTATGACATGCTGCAGGGGCACCAAGCTAAGGTGGATAATTTATAATTTAGTATATCAAGAGGAATGAGGTAATTGCGGTATGCACCTTGACCCTCCATTGGATTTTGTCGCTTTTATATTTGCGTTGATTTAACATTGACCTTGATTTTAAATCTTTAGGATGTTGAGGAAAAGACTCAACTATAAGTTACATATGAAGGTCACTCATGTTATCGGTTTCTCAATTGTTTCAAGGTTTCTTATCGATTAGGTTCATTAGTTTTTAACATTGTGTTAATTTTGTAACATCATTTCCTTAGAATGTGATGAACAGTTAACTATGTAGGGAATTAATCGAAGATCCACTGATGTTGATTCATTATAAAAAATTTGCCACTACACTAGAACATGACAAGCATAATTTGCCATGTGTTTGGGAAATGAGGTAAGATTTTTTTTGCATCGCCTTGGCTAAGTATCTTCGTTGCGTATACTATCTAGACCACCCTATTAATCAAAACTTAAGAAACTTAATATTGCTAGAATATCTAGACCACCCTGTTGTTACGTATTATAGGTCTATGGAAGTATGAAATGTATCTTTGTTATATATCGTCTAGACCTATGTTTACGTGTTAATACATTCACCATATATTAGAAAACTTAATGCATCAAGTTTACCTATTAATCCAAACACCCTGTAAATGTGTTGTTTACTGAATTAGTCGTTTTTAAGTTTCCCCGTGGGATGATCTTGGAATAGGTTTGATCTCAGATGGGTAAAATGGATTAGTTCAAATAATATTTTAAGCTAAAAGGGGAATGAATTGAAAGTCGCCTCTAAGTATATTAAAGCATGCAGTCTCTTCAATCGTAATGAAAACAATAATTTATTTTATAAATGGACACGGGATGTTAACATGTGTTTAACCAAATCTGTTTCAACTCCATACACAACCCCCTGATTTCATTGAAATTGAAAAACAAGAGGAGTTGACATACTGAGGAATGCTACGATGCATCATTGTTATGTGATCGGCTTTGCGTTCTTATAGTACTAGTTGGGCCTATACGTGTACTGTGTAGTGCAATTTTTATGTAGCTCTGGAAAATATATGTAGAATGCAAGTTCTTGATCAATTGCAGCATGTAGTTTATTGCTTATGACATTGTGGTGCGAGCTAACAATCTTTCAAGAGTGTGCATGTGCTTGCATATCATTTTACGGATTCTTTTTCTTCTTCCACTGTTTATTAATTTCTTTATGTCGATATCTTCCTCAACACCCCAAATTAAAAAATCAATTTGCTTACCTTGACCAATGCAAAAAGAATGAAATGGATTCACTTACAAAAATATACTATTATCCTAATAATCGTTGTGTTTTTATCTTGGTATATAGTTCTCAGTAGTTGTAAATTTGTACATGCAATCTTTTCCATGAACCCGATAGTTATTGATATATAGTTTTTGTTCATCCGGGTTTAATGTTCTATTCTTTGCTATATCAAGTTGTCTATTGGTGTGATTTACCTTCGTGAAATTTATACATATGCCTTCATATTTTATTATCAACAATCATTTTTGTCTAAAATCAAAGTTTACAAGGAGGTTCATATTGTACTAATATTAGACTTATATGTGTGAATTCATGCATGTTGATTTCATAGGTGCATGGTGAAGACGAATTTATTCTCTTTGAATCAAGGTCTGTCGCTTATAATCTTTCAAAGCACAAGAAAGAGCGAAACAATGTTTCAATTGTATTCTAAACTTTGAAGCTAAATTTTTCACCATATATGGTTTCGGTTGTACCAAGTCTAACTACAAAGTTCAATATAATAAACCTTTAGCGAGATGAAAGATGTTATACGAAACGCGTCGCATCAAAGCGCGGGTATAAAATCTTGTTTATAACTATATGATTATTACACTACAATAAAAAAGACTTTAGTGACATAATTTGTACCGAGACATAAAAATTGTATAAGTGAATGTGTTTAATAGATTATATAATTACTTTAAATAATATGTATAATAAAAAACATGTAAAAGAAATCATGTCAATAATAATAGAATTATCAATAATAATTTATAACAATTTAATAGATATAAGGTGATTCTCTAAAACATGTTTTTACGGCTCGAAGCCATGTAACATATTAGTCTCTTAGTTTGTTCTTCCACCGACCTACATCCGTGTCTAATTAGATGAAATATGTATGAAATTTATGAAAAATAAGAACCATAATATGAATAGGAGATAAAATTTTTAAAATAATTTTCATTAATAGCACTAACAAGGCACACATATTAAATCTAACCATATGTGATTAACATGGCCATTCACATTGACAAGTAACCTCATTAACACAACTTCCTTTGGTACCCGATCCATGTTGTTCTACACATTGGTTAGTACATAACGGTACCCTACACCCATTAAAAATAATATGATTGTCTTGACACATCTCGGCCAACCCCATACCTACAAAATTCAAGAACAAATCATTAATTAAGACTTTCCAAATACATATGCGTTTTATCAAAAGTTCGATAAGTATATCTAATAATCTAAATAACTTGCGTAAGTAACTTATAGTAGTGAGCGACGTGGAAGTAAATAAGTCATGAAATAAAAATTTAGTTTGAAAATTTATGCCTAGGTTACTAATACATAAAAACTACGCAATAGTAAAAACAATTTTTATAATCATTCAGAGTAAATACAATGGAGCAAATTACAAACTCTTCTAAGTTAATTATCTATTTTGAAGGAAATTTATTATGAATATTAAATTGTTGATTTTGAATTTAGGAATGTAAGAATGAGACACTTGCTATAAGGGTCTCATTTTTAATATTGCCTCGATATCTAAATTCTTGGAAACGATCCTACTAAGTTATATATCAAATAGAACAAATTTGAAAAACAGTGGGGTATGAACACTTACCAGATGAAATGAAAAACACAAGAAACATGATAGCAATAAAAGAACTTTTCATATTGCTTTTTATTTTGCTTTCAAATGATATGATCTCAATAGAAGCATAAGCTTATATAGGATATTAAGGGGTAAGATAAGCATGTTTAAACATATAATTACTATTGCATTAACTGTTGAATTTAATATCAATTTTTTAATAAAATAAAAAAATTTACAAACTTTTTAAGCTTCAACAATTAAATGTGTCATTAAAACAATATCATATATAGCTTTTTTGCACAATAATTTAAAGCTAGGACATTAAACATGTCATAAAAACATTACCATATTTGTATATGAATTTGGAAAAGCTGTGAAATAGATAAAAATAATAATTTAAAGAAAGTTTATAAAAAATTATTTTTAGAAATATAATTACTCTTGAATTTAATGTTGATTTATAATGATCACTAAAAGTGAAACCAATGATAAGATAAGCTCTTTTTTTTAACGGTGAGTTAGTAGTTAGTGATTCGAGCTTAAAGTGACATCCAATTGGGCAGTATACAAGCCTAGAACCTTCTCCTTAGAGGATTAACCCCACTCCTACTTCTTAATTCAGGCCTCTGAAGGATCTTGGTGAGACTCGAACTCGAGATCTATCTAAGAATACCTCCTAAGGTTATCCTTGTTGGCCAACTGAGCTAGCTCAGCTAATTAATGATAAGATAAGCATGCATTTCGATAAACATTACTATTGGTGTGCGAGTGACTAGTATATCCTTTATGTTTTAATGATGACACATAAACGTTCACAACACATAAAATAACAAACGAAGCCAAAATCCAAAAACTGGAAATTCCATTTTTATGGATTTTGCAAACTCGTCGTTCCTTTTACCTAGCACATGTGTAACTTGAAATAAAGGTATTTCGTATCGTAGCTAGCACGAGTTGCTAATGTCATTGCAAAAAGTAACAAGGAACACGATACCACAGGTTGTATAACTCATTTACTACTCTGCCGAAGATAACTTTTAAATTAAGAAACAATTAAATTCTAGCATCTTGTTTTATGAAGAAAAAAAATAGCACGACACACTAACTGAAATTGTTGTATAAGTGTAATATTTCACTTAGATTCCGAGTTATTTGTATGTAATATTAATAGTCTCAATATATATTGATTTAATGTTTTTTTTTAAATTTAGCTATTTGTTTCAGGTCTTAACTTAATCATCACCTCAAACTCATTATGTAAATGTACGGATTTTTATTTATGATGACGTATAGTCCCCAACCGGGTCATGGATACGGCCCATAGGTACTACCTGTATCCTTCCCATCACAAATGGGTTGGGTTAATCAGTTAAGCTTACGGGCTTGAATGAACAGTGGCCACATAAAGTGTGTGCGGCCCACGACCCGGTATAGCCGGGACAGGATTAGACAAAATTACAATCTTATTAGGGTTGGGATTCACCCTAAAGTATAAGATATACACTAACCATAATTAGAAGATAACAATCAAGCTAATTATGGTGGTTATCCTATACTTGGAGCCGAAGTAAACAGTGAGCCCATTAGGGTTTCACTGCCTATATAGGAACCCCCAAGGGTTCCACAAAGGTATTACATTCTCCATACTCTAAACCTCACATCCTATTCTTAACCCTAACTGATTACTTACTCTCACGCCGAAGTCTAATAGTGGGATACATTCCCACGGTAAGCCTAACGCGTTTTGCTTTAGTGTGCAGGATCTCAGCAAGACTATTCACTTGGTACAAGAGCCGGAGCCCAGCCTACCCGAATTAGGCCTAATTTGGTTCTAGCAAGGATCTCGTCTAGGGGCGCTCCTTTCGGTATTGTCTTAAATATTCTAGTTATAAGTTCAACAACCATTAACATCTAACACAAAATATGCAACATCATTATAAGTTTAGGAATTGTCTAACAAACATCAAATACTAGGAAATCCTCTTCTTCATCGTCACTGTCATATACCTAAATATTACGCACGTACTTTACCCTAAGCATTTACCATAGTAAAACTTGCATGCCTTTCCAAACTTCCTCCATTTTCCGTCAATATTGACATGGTTAGTCTTTGACGGCTTCTCCTTTGATGGTATGTTGTCAAATGCATCCAGCATTGTTGATCACGGTGTGTGATCAGAGCCCTACTATAAATATGCATGGGATGGTCTTCCGTCATTGAAGCTTTGATGGCCTGACCAAATTCAGAACAAATACACGTTTAGTTAAACTATATCATATGTATTAATAGGTTATGAAAATGTTATTAAATCATTAAACCTAAACACTTACCGGTCCTTTCTTATCCAAAGTTGATGAAACTGGCCTGTAGAATACACGAGATCTTTTGCCAAAATGGCCAGAATGATATGGCCATAAACATACGTGTTGCATCCTCTCATCGACTGCAATTTCTTATAAAACCCAACCAACTGTGGATATTATACAATTAAATTTATAAAAAATGAAACTTTCATTAGTTGGTGATACCTTTTTGTGCATGAGAAAGTTTCTTTTGTCGTTTCCTTGGGCTGGTTATACCAGAAACTTCTGTAAGTGTTATTGGATTCCCGTCCATTTGAAAAGCCATTAATCCAAGTCTATTTTGGCTTTTTTGTGAGCACTACATGCATACCATCCGTGAATTCTAGTCCATTAGCCAATGTAGCCCAATATGTTTCATTCAGCTATTACTTGAAGACACATGGGTTTTCCTCATACTCCACCCTTTCATATCTTACTGTATAGGTCTCATTGTTTGCTGATATAACTAATGGTTCATTGTGATTAAAGCTAGTTAGGAAAGTTATTGGAACCATCTATACATAATCAGCAAACGACAAAAACATAAGAAATGGTATGTTATTAAAATATATTTTTTCAATCAAGATAAGTATGTTATTTAAAACATATTTTCCATTTATAAGCTTTTGAGTATAAGTAAAACCCGCATATAAATACCATGAACAGTACACCATTTAAACATACGAACTAATTAAAACTTTTCACTTATGTTATGTACACGTCTCATGAATATTAATTACAAGAAACTACGTATGTGATTATGCACGATAAATAATTATTATGTATAATAATTATAACACGAATATTAAAAAACGAACCACGAACGTTTAAACACACGAACTAACACGAATAATATTTAAACATGACAAATGCCCGGTTTGTCCCTTGTTGGGCTTGGTGTCCGCGGCAACCAAAGAAGGAAGGCGCCCAGCCCACCTTTGAAACTTAACTAGGAAAAACTAAAACACATGAAAACATAATACAAAGTTTTAACAATAAATAAAAATCCTAGCCTCCTTTTCTTCTCTATACTCGCGGCACACAAGAGAGACACAAGGACGATTCGTAGTGTTTTAATCTTTGGTATTTACATATTTGTGTTCGTGTTCCCAACCTCTTTTCATTCACGTTAACGGTATAAACATAAACCTTCATCTTTTTGTTTATTTTATTTTAATTATGTTCATGTGTATATGATCTATAAAACATAATTAAAAACATGTTATGACAATAAATAAAACAAGATTAAGGGTGTGTTGGTGTTTGGTTTTGGTTCCGCACACAACCGAGAGTTGTAAGACTCTCGGCGCCGGCTTGGTTCACCAACCGAGACCCCCAAGGGGCTCGGTGTGGTTGTGGTTCAGACATCATGCGGACCGAGACCCCATGGGGGGGGGGGGGGGGGTTCTCGACGGTGTTCTCAGACAGAAGGGGAAGCCCCGGCTTGTGTCGGGGTGTGTTTGTTGGTTTCTGGCAGCACCAACGGAGAGCTTAGGCTCTCGGTGTGGGATGTTTGGTTCAGACGTTACACGGCAGCGGGGCCATGGCCTTCGGGTTGTATGATGAGGTCACCCCTCCAAGTATTCATGCATAGTGGAACCTCATGACCTATATGGGCTATTGGCAAATTAAATACAGTATTCATATAAAAACATAACTCTTTCTAAACTATAAAACCAGTTTTATAAACATGTTTCAGGTTATCTAGGACTTATACATTTTCGTTGCTATTAGTCTTATTATGCTTATGTCATTTCATGCTATGCTTTTTATATCCGTTCACTGGGCATTTTGCTTAGCCGTTTTCTTTTCATATTCCCAAATGGCAGGTATTCAGGGATGTTCATAGGATTTGAGAGTATGTGCATACAGATGGAAGTTATCTAGCCTTCATTACTTTATGCATTTACATACATAAAATTACTTCTTTTCTTTTAGACATTGTTTAGTCCTTTCATTTCAGTACTTATATTCATATGTGTGAGCTTATGTTGGACTACCGATGTTTGATTCCGGTATTTCCTTTTATGGTATTTTAATGTTTTTGGACATTTACCTTGTATGCTTTGATGACACGTCATAATTATCCTGTGATATTCCATTTCTCAAAATAGGGTATTACAATTATGGTATCAGAGCCAAGGTTTCGACCTGTAGGCTCTAAAAACATGACATGTGATTAGTGGATAATCACCATATTCTTCCTAAAACTGACAGTTTGTTTTCATGCATTTGTTTCATGTATCATTGTTGCAGTAATTTTGACTAAGTAATGGTTGGTACATGATTGGCCATATTTAGTCGCATGTGCTTTACTCGAATTATTTTGCTTGGTGAACCGACCCATAGGCGTTCACATTAGCTCATGTCATTTTGTGTTGATGACTCGACCCATAGGCGTTCATCCTCGTCATGTCAAATTTGTTTTGGTGAACCGACCCAATTCACATGGCTCGAAAGGTTTAGTAAGCAGCGTCCAAAATCTTTCGAGTAGACTGACAGCCCCGCTGAGGCTGAGAGCTAGATATCTCACATCGAGAAGATCTTTGACGCTATAGGATGCGACCCTATCTTTAAGGAGAGGTTAGCTTGCTACAAGTTCGAGGGTGACGTGCTTGCATGGTGGAAGGCACTTAAGTAGTCGAATGAAGCTGAAGACTGGGTGACTAGCTTGACTTGGGCACAATTTAAGGAGTTGGTTTTGGGGCAGTTCTTCCCGAAAGTTAAGCATGATAGGATCAAGAGGGAGTATCATGGCATTAGGCAGAGACCGGGGGAAAATAGCACTGAATTTATGCAAAGGTTCCTTCGACTGGCTGTATTCCTTGGCACAGCAGCCGGGACTGCAGAAGAGCAGACGAATCACTTTCGTTGGGCTCTTCGTACTTCTGTCGCCAACAATCTGGTGTGTGCCACGTTCAATACTGTGGCGTAGGTGGCAGATGCAGCTCGCAAGTTGGAGATGCTACAAGAGTGGGATGAGTTTGGAGAGGCAGAAAGACCTGACAAGAGGTATATCTTCGTCATCAGCGGTGATCATTTCATTTAATTTAGTAATATCCAAATATTTATCAAATGCTATACAATTGCATCTTTCAGGGAGAAGACTAGGGACCGGTCCCAACCGGCCACTCAACAGCAGACCCAGCCTAAGGGAAACGGTCAGACTCAGGACCATTCTGCATCGGATAGGCGTGGCGGTAATAACAATTACCGTAACAACGCCAACAACTCCAACAGCAGCAGATCCCTAAATTACTCATTTCTATGTTATGTTGTTTTATGATTCATAAATTCTGACACTCCAGCATCTATTACCAGGAGCACTGGCAACGGACAGGAACAGGACCGCAGAGGTTCACAGCCCAAACGTGCAGCATCATCTTGTATTATATCTTAAATTTTCTGCGTAGTCCTGTTTGTACCAAATAATCATGTCTCATGCGTACTTTCTGAAACAGGATCCCAACTAGCTAGGGCACCTGTTGGAGGGTACACTCACCCAATTTGCACCACGTGCAACCGTAGACACCCAGGGCCGTGTCGCCGTGCTAGCAATGATTTCTTCAAGTGTGGTCAGCCATGCCACCGCATGAAGGATTGTCGAAAGGGTGAGATTGAGGGTACTTCTGGGCATGCCGACTCTAAGCCACCTCCGACTACTGGACGTGTGTACACTACTACATGTGACCAAGCCAACAAGTCATCAGGTATCATCACTAGAATCTTGTTTATGTATGGTCAAGTTGCATACGTTTTATTTGACACGGGTGCGACTCATTCGGTCATATCCACTGCTTATGTCAATCGTGTTAGGATATCCCCTATGCCATTAGGAAATGTCTTAAACATTTCTACACCCTTGAGAGAATCTGTACGCATCACACATGGGTACAGAGATCTTCCCCTTGAGTTTGATGACAGAATTCGTCTAATTGACGCACTTCCTTTGGATATGTGTGAATTCGACATGATATTAGGCATGGACCGGTTATCCAAACACCACGCCACCATAGATTCCCATTCATATCGGGTTATTTTCGGTGATGTCAACCCACCAGAGTACATCGACAATGGTTTCATACCAGGAAGGTCTGTACAGATAATTTCAACCTTACAAGCACGTGCCTTACTAACACATGGTTGCGAGGGATTCTTAGCTAATGTTCATGATATGGAGGCTAAGTCTCCATCCATTCAAAATCAGGCTATCGTGTTAGAATTTCCCAACGTATTTCCTGAAGAACTTCCGGGCATACCACATGCTCGTAAGGTAGAGTTTAACATTGAGCTCATTCCAGGAGTTGAGCCGATCTCTAAGGATCCTTACCGCATGGCTCCCATCGAGCTTAAGGAGTTAAAGGAGCAGCTACAAGAACTTTTAGAGTGAAGTTTCATCTGTCCTAGCGCATCTCCATGGGGTGCACCGGTGTTATTCGTGAAGAAGAAGGATTGCAGTATGCGACTCTACATTGATTATCGTAAACTTAATAAGATCACCATCAGAAATAGATATCCTTTACCACGCATTGATGATCTGTTTGGCCAACTATAAGGTGCCAAACATTTCTATAAGATCAATCTGAGGTCTGGCTACCATCAGCTACGGGTGAAAGAGCAGGATATCACCAAGATTGCTTTCCATACACGCTATGGACACTACGAATTCGTAGTCATGCCTTTTGGACTTACTAATACTCCAGCAGTTTTCATGGATTTGATGAGCCATATTTTCCATGAGTTTCTGGACAAGTTTGTTATCGTCTTCATTGATGATATCCTGATTTTCTCTAAATCCAAGGAGGAACACGAAGAACATCTTCGTACAATATTACAGATACTTCGCCAGAAGCAGTTGTATGCCAAGTTCTCTAAATGCGAATTCTGGTTGAGGAAAGTGGTGTTTCTAGGCCACATCGTATCCGCAGAGGGAATAAACATAGATCCTGTGAAGGTTGAGGCTATTACCAAGTGGCCAAGACCGACGTCAGCAACTGAAGTTCGCAGCTTTCTAGGCTTAGTTGGTTACTACCGTAGGTTCGTATAGAACTTTTCCCGATTAGCACTGCCTTTGACCAAACTAATGCGGAAAGGACAGAAATTCGTCTGGACTAAAGAAAGAGAGAAGAGCTTTAAAGAACTGAAGCAGAAGTTGGTATCTGCACCTATTCTTACTCTCCCATCTAGTACAGGTGGATTTCAAATCTATAGTGATACTTCAGGGAAGGTTCTTGGCTGTGTTCTCACGCAACATGGGAAAGTGATTGCTTACGCATCACGGCAGCTTAATCCTTCTAGGGAGAACTATCCTACACATGACTTGGAACTTGCAGCAGTTGTGTTTGCACAGAAGATTTGGAGGCATTACTTGTATGGCGGATCATGTGATATCTTCACAGATCATAAGATCCTGAAATACATCTTCACTTAGCATGAACTAAACATGAGGCGAAGAAGGTGGTTAGAGCTGTTGAAGGATTATGACATTAATCTACAGTATCATCCCGGCAAAGCAAATGTAGTGGCAGATGCTCTTAGTAGGTAGTCGGCTATGATCACCGGCATTAAGATAGAAGAAGAAATCATACGAGACTTGGAACGACTGGACATTGAGTTTATGGTATGTGGACTACATGGCTACTGGGCTAATCTTAGAGTTGAGCCTGACTTACTCTCTAGGATCAAGGAAGCTCAGAAGGATGATGGTGAAATCTGGGCAATTATTCAGAACATAGACCAGCAGACGGAGTTTCGGGTAGACGACGACGGTATCTTATGGCAGGGCATTAGACTTTGTGTTCTTGATGATCTTATACTCATGGAGGCTTTATTGACTGAAGCTCAGAGCTCCTCATTCTCTATTCATCCTGGTTCCACCAAGATGTACCACGACATCAAGCAGCATTTTTGGTGGAGTGGTATGAAGCAGGACAGCTACCTTTATCTCCAAATGTCTTACCTGCCAGCAGGTTAAGATCGAGCATCAGCGATCCAGTGGTCTACTACAACCATTAAACATTCCTGAGTGGAAGTGGTTCAAGATCTCCATGGACTTTGTCACAGGAATTCTGCAGACCAAGAGGAATCATGATGCCATTTGGGTTATCGTTGACCGACTTACCAAATCAGCTCATTTCTTACCGATCCGCAAGGATGACGCAGTTAGAAAGTTGGCTGACTTATATCAGAAGGAGATCATGAGACTACATGGTACTCCATCCAATATCATCTCTGACAGAGATCCTCGTTTTACTTCGCGATTCTGGTAGAGTCTACATAAAGCTTGGGGCACCAGACTTAAGCTTGGCACGGCTTTTCATCCTCAGACACACGGACAGTCAGAGTGTACCATTCAGACACTAGAGGACATGCTTGGAGCGTATGCTTTGGAATGGATAGGAAGTTGGGACGACTATATTTTCTAGGTAGAGTTTGCATATAACAACAGTTGGCACGCTAGTATCAAGTGTGCACCATTTGAGATGTTGTATGGCAGGAAGTGTCGCGTCCTAATCTGTTGGGATTAGGTTGGTGAGCGGATCCTTGAGGATCCGCAGATGATAGAAATGACCAATGAGAAGGTTGTTGTCGCTAAGGCAAAACTGTAGGAAGATCGTGCACGTCAAAAGAGTTATGCTGACAAGCATCGTAGGGATTTGCATTTGGGAGATCATGTTTTTCTCGAGGTATCACTGGCGCGTGGATTTAGGCGTTTTAGAATCAAGGGAAAACTCACTCCTCGATTCATCGGACCGTTTGATATCCTCGAACGAGTCGGTGAAGTATCGTATCGTTTAGCGTTACCTCTGCAGCTTTCTCACGTTCATAACATCTTTCATGTGTCCTTACTGGGAGGGTACAATTATCATCCCCTTCATATGGTTCAGTATCCACTCGTATAGATTCGTGAGGATCTTACTTTCATTGAGGAACCTGAACGAGTTCTTGATCGTCAAGAGCGAGTCATGAGGAAGAAGACGATTCCATGCGTCAAAATCCTTTGGAGGGACCATTCTAGGCAGGAAGCCACTTGGGAGACGGAGGAGTCTATCTGGACTTCTTACCCTCATTTTAAGCTTTGATTCGGGTATGTTTCTCTTTCAGCATACGTTATCCATAATTCGGGGATGAATTATTCTTTTTAGGGGGGAAGATTTGTAAAACCCGCATATAAATACCATGAACAATACACCACGTAAACATACGAACTAATTAAAACATTCCAGTTATGTTATGTACACGTGTCATGAATAGTAATTACAAGAAACTACGTATGTGATTTCGATAAATAATTATTACGTATAATAATTATAACACGAATATTAAAACACGAACGTTTAAACACACGAACTAACACGAATAATATTTAAACATGACAAAAGCCTGGTTTGTCCCTTGTTGGGCTTGGTGTCGGCGGCAACCAAAGAAGGAGGGGGCCCAGCCCACCTTTGAAACTTAACTAGGAAAAACTAAAACACATGAAAACATAATACAGAGTTTTAACAAAAATTAAAAACCCTAGCCTCATTTTCTTCTCTATACTCGCGGCACACAAGAGAGACACAACGACGATTCATAGTGTTTTGATCTTTGGTATTTACATATTCGTGTTCGTGTTCCCAACCTCTTTTAATTCACGTTAACGGTATAAACATAAACCTTCATCTTTTTATTTATTTTATTTTAATTATGTTCACGTGTGTATGATCTATAAAACATAATTAGAAACATGTTATGACAATAAATAAAACAATATTAGGGGTGTGTTGGTGTTTGGTTTTGGTTCAGCACACAACCGAGAGTCGTAAGACTCTTGGCGCCGACTTGGTTCACCAACTGAGACCCCCAAGGGGCTCGGTGTGGTTGTGGTTCGGACAGCATGGGGACCGAGAACCCATGGGGGGGGGGGGGGGTTCTCGGTGGTGTTCTCGAACAGAAGGGAAACCCTAGCTTGCGTCGGGGTGTGTTTATTGGTTTCGGGCAGCACCAACCGAGATCTTAGGCTCTCGGTGTGGGGTGTTTGGTTCGGATGTCACACGGCAGCGGGGCCATGGCCTTCGGGCTGTGGTACCCGATGGGTTTTGGTCACGGGTTCGGGTCCGAGAATTTTAATAATTAATATGCTCATGTGGTTAATTTAATTTATTTAAATACATGTATAATTAAATTAACATTTTTAACTTAGGTTATTTTTATTTATTGAAATAAAATATGTTATAACCTAAGTATTTTATTTAGGTTTAATTAAATTAAACTAAGACTTAGGTTTATTATTAAAAGTAACAATACATGTTATAACCTAAGTATTTTACATGACTTAGTTTATTTAAAATCATATAAAGTAAAGTTTATTATTAAACCATGATACTTTATTTATTAATAAACCATGGACTAATATTATTAATTAATAAGCATTTTAACCTAAGTATTTAAATTTAATAAACTTTACTAATAATCATCATGACTTATAATATATGATTAATAATCATCATTTTATATTATTAGCTTATTAATCCAGCTTATTTCTATTTATGAAAACTTCTTCAAGAAACTTACTATTTTTAGAAACTAATTATTTTTGGAAACTAATTATTTTTAGAAACTTTCTATTTTTAGAAACCTGCTATTTTTAGAAAGTTACTTATTAGTAAGCTACAAGTATAATAATGCAAGAATACATGGAAATACATAACCAGAAGACATGTAATTCATGAATAATACGTTATATCATTTAAAACGGGAAAATAAGACAAGAACATATAAAATGAGTTAAGAACATACAAGAACTAGTAACACACTCAGATATCAGACAACTTATACATGTCCGTTATTCATGTAGCACTAGTGAGGTCGGAGTAGGACTTTTCATCCTTTCATCTTTCCTCGTTCAGTGGACATAAGGTACGGATATTCTGCCCTTTAGTATGGACATTCTCTTTCCTTATTAGGATTTCCCGTTTGCAGCCAACTGTTTCCCCAAGTAGTTCTTTTATATGTTTGATTTCTTATGTTTAGTTTTAAATGCCTAAGCCATATACATGCATGCCATGTCATCTAGTTAAGGATGTACCATAATTATAACACTAGAGGCACAAGTGTTATGACTTCCCTACGGCGGAATGATTGCTCGTGCCGTCCCTTTTCTGTTTTGGCCATATATTGTATTATCATGTGGGGCGTATGGGTGCATCCTATTTACATGTTTTTATAGGATTTTCATGGTGAATGTGGTGTGTGCCTTACATCCTTCACAAGGAATTGATCCTTCCTACCCAGACTAATTTAATTAGAGGCATCCCCTCTAATTGCATGATGAGGTCACCCCTCCAAGTATTCATGCACGGTGGAACTTCATGACCTATATGGGCTATTAGAAAATTAAATACAATTTTCATATAAAAACATAAGTCTTTCTAAACTATAAAACCAGTTTTATAAACATGTTCCAGGTTATCTAGGACTTATATATTTTCGCTGCTATTAGTCTTATTATGCTTATCCCATTTCATGTTATGCTTTGTATATCCGTTCACTGGGCGTTTTGCTCAGCCGTTTTCCTTTCATGTTCCCAAACGGCAGGTACTCAGGGACGTTCATAGGACTTTGAGAGTATGTTCATACGGATGGAAGCTATCTAGCCTTCATTACTTTATGCATTTCCGTACATTACATTACTTCTTTTCTTTTGGACATTGTTCAGTCCTTTCATTTCAGTACTTATATTCATGTGTGTGAGATTATGTTGGACTACCGATGTTTGATTATGGTATTTCCTTTATGGTCATTTAATATTTTTGGACATTTACCTTGCATGCTTTGATGATACACGCCATAATTATCTTATGATATTCCATTTATCAAAATGGGGTGTTACAATATATATGTAAAGATACATGTGCATTATCTTGATATGGCCAAGAACGTGTCAGCAATTCTTTCGGCTTGTTAGTTATGACATTATACACCCCCCCCCCCCCCCCCCCCCCCCGCATTCTATTCCATCAATACCATACCTAGTCACATAAAATGTGTCATCTCCTTCTTCAGTGAAATGCATCAATACTACATTTTCCATGTTCTCATGACAAAACTTAGCCCATCTTTGACCTTCGACTCGAATATTTTCACCGTTTGGCACATTTAAATCGCATTTAAACCTGTAGAGATCATTACTTGTCACGTACATGTACCTGTTTTCGTTATAATAACCTTCCCTGAAAAACGACGTAGAAACCTGCAAAATATATAAAAGTTCAAGACATATGTTTAATTTCTTTTCAATGATATCAAAATTAGTGAGATTTGACACTATAGTATTATAATACTTGTGTCTTTGGAAATGTAAACCTATTCGCCAGAAAAATGAATTCTAGAGGCACTTTATGCATATTGTGTATCATTTAAAATATCAATACACTTGCATACAAGAATTATTAAAGTCTTGGGACATTCAAATAAAAACAGAGTGTAAATATGCATAGATTTTATCTTAACAAATGCTATGCTTAAATATTTCTTTTTTTTTTCCTTGATCACAGTAGATTGAAAAAAAAGTACATGTCCATAATCAGTTATAAAAATACCAAAGAATTAGGTTTCCTATTTTGAGGATTTATATGTACACAACAAGAACAAACATGCAATTATCATTCCCAAAACTCATTTATTCATTCCATCATTTTGTTTTCAATGGTTGTTAACAATGTTTATCAAAATATTATTTACAATTAATGTCTATTGTATCAGAATTAAAAAGCATAACATAAGCAAACCTTAAAAATCATACTAATACGTATGTGTGTTTCTAACAAAATCAAACATGCACTGGTCAAACCCTATACAATAACTTATATTAAGACTATAAAATATGTTTGATTATTGATCACAATCATAATCAATTACCAATTTTGACTTATTGATAATTAGTGCACGAAAAAATTGAAAGGAAGGATATGAGTTTTTTCACAATGTTAATCTGGATATCAAATTATATAATTCATGATAAATCAAGTTGGAAAGGTTATACCTTTGTGTATTCGATTGTGAAGTTCTGATTATCTTATGTTAGGAATAATGTAATAGATATTAATTTTAGTATTGTAATAGGCTGACTAGGATGTATGTAGTTCATCCTGGTCATAGTAGTAGCAGGAGTAGTTACTCTTGGTAGGAGTAATACGTTACTCCTGGTCTGTTAGAAAGTCAAACTGTATTATTAGTAGTAGTTTGTTAGGATATGCATGAGATATCTTAGGAAAGGATGTGCATATCATTTGTTACACGTTTTGAGTTAATGTTGTTTTAGGGTTTCCATGTAGTATAAAAGGAACCCACTGGCTGAAGGGTTAGACACACCTTTTCACCAGTACATTTTATATCAATAATATTATAAATCCTTAGAAAGGATTATGTTATTCAATTGGTCTTTGTTTCTTCTTGTTCTTAGTGTTTGTATTCCGCACAAATACTTAGTTTATCTCAGAGTCTTTTTGTGAATAACTTGTGATTAAAAAATTGTTCACCATCCTTAAAACAGGCTGAAAGATCTATCTTTAAAAGACCCGACATCTTATACTTTTGTTCAATCAGTGTGATTGATTTATTGAAGGAAGTTCAATGGATACACACACACACACACACACTCTCTCTCTCTCTCTCTGTTTTATTTTAAAAAAATAGTTTGAGGAGTCGTTTTTAGTATATAGAGGTCAAAATAGATTTTTTTTGTATTTTATCTTTTGTGTATATACTATATATTTAGTTAGTAAATGTTGTAAATTTATTTTTAGGTGTAAATACAACATTAAATAAATATAAATCTAATTTTTAGGACTTATCATATAATTTTTATTATTATCTTAGTGGAAAAATAAATTATACAAACACCATTATTATTATCATTATTTGCAATTCATTAGGTTCTTTTTTTCCGTATATACATTAACAATATTATTTTGTTTTCATGCTACCAAAGGACCAAGGGATAGAAATTCATGCAAAAAAAATGTTAGTATTTTTCAACGGCTAAATGTATTTGTGTTTGGCTATTAAATAGTTTGCTTGATTGCATCCCTACTATATAGTTTTTACATCCGTTACCAAAAGAGCTTTGCTTCAATGGTATCACTCTCCCACCGCAAACGTTGAGTTGATCGGTCAAAGAGGGAATTTGAGAAATAGGTCTTGGATTCAATCTCAACTCCTGGCTAATTAGGTCATTGGAACAAGTGCTTATTGCGTGGGGCTTGGTCCTTGGGGAAGGGTCAGTCGGCAACCAAAAGGGTGCACGAGGTCAGGATTTCCCCGCCGATTTAAACCATTTGAAATATAGTTTTTACATCCATTACGTAGTTTATCTTAAGTTTTACATTGTCGAACATTTTTTACAGGTTTATATTGCATGATATTTTTATTGAGTTTGTATTTTTACGAAGACTTGAAAAAAGTATCTATACGAACCAGAGCCAGAGTATGTCGATGAAGATGATGAAATAGAATGTTGAAATTATGACGAGTTTCATTTAGCGTTTGAAAATGAAAAATCTCTAAAAATGTAAAGAATGTGAAATTTATATTCTGAAACATTTTTATTTACTCACTCTCAATTGTTATAAAATTTATTAGTATTGTGTCAGAATTTTTATATTTAATATGGTTTACAATTTATAACAATATTTTTTTTCAAATTATTATTATTCATATACTCTCATGAAGCATACCCGCCTATTAAACGGGGTATGAAACTAGTCAACATATATAGCTCTACATAGACAAACACCTCATTTCCCCTCAAATTGTATCGCTCATTTTGCGGATGCGGCATTTTTTTATTATATTGTTATTTTGAAAATTAGTTTTGAAATCGATCCGGTTAAGTCACTGGGTTTGAGTCAATCTGGGTCGACCTGATTTTCTAAAAAAAATATTTATTTTTAATATTAACAAAAACTATATACTAAAACCATGAAAACTTTCGTATATTAAACATATAAATTATTTACCAACCAATATAATATGTAAAAATAAAATTTCGTCGCAAATGCGTAAAATTTATATATTTTTTAAAAAAAAAACTTAAAAAAATCGAAACCCGGCCGGGTCTCGAAAACCGAGTTGACCAGGTCACTTCAAACCGCCGGGTCTAACCGGATTTTGAAAATATGAAACTCGAATCAATATAACCTGTTTTTTTAACCAGAACCGAGTCAACCGATTGACCCGACCAAATCGACTCGAGTCTGAAACCATCGGTTTTATGTCATCATACCACGGTAACAATTAAACGAGCATAGTAATACTTTTCCTTCATTGACTACAAAACACTTTAGGTCATAACTTTTTTCCCGGATAGTCTTAATATCGTGTCCCAGTGTTGGACCCACTAATTCTCCCTTTAGTAATACTAATATGGATAGCATGAGGCGGTGGTGTAAATCAAAACCGGTTTTTTTTTAATCGGTACAAAAATTTGAAACCGGTTTTTTTTTAATTGGATTGGTTAAAAATAATCGAACTGGTTAGAACGGTTTTACCGATTTACCCGTAATCGGTTTTTTATCGATTATGTAACCGGTTTTATCCGAAAAAACCAATTAAACAGAATCCGAAAAAAACGGATCCGAACATCTATATCCGTAAAAAGCCGATAAAACCGAAATCGTTTATTAGAATAACCAGTTTTTTTAAAACCGATTTTTTAATAACTGAAAACCGATTTTAACCGATTTATTCGCACCACTTTTATGGGACCAGCCATACTGAGGCTGTTGCCATACAAGCTCGTGCCATACGCAAATCAGCAATATTCTTAGGCCCACCAAAATTAAGATTAAATGGGCTCTTACCTGGGTTGGGCTTTTTATTTAGTATCCTATCTTTGAAACAATAATTCGTTGCATAGCTTTTTAACCTTTGTTACACACAAACACAGGCAAGGGCTGAGCAAACTAAATGGAAAATTGAACCGAACCGACAAGTCAAACCGAACAGAACCGATCATTTTCGGTTCGGTTTTGCATATTCATTTCGGTTTTCCTCGATTTGGTTCGGTTTCGGGTAAAAACCGACAAGCCTAAACTATATATTCGGTTCGGTTTTTCTCGGTTCAGTTCGGTTTCGGCTCGGTTTCGGTTTTGTTCGCTTTACTTTGGTTCGATTTTCGGTTTACGTTTTCTTCAAAATCGGTTTTCGATTCGGTTCGGTTCGGTTTTGGACCAATGCTCAATGGTACGACAATAACATCGCTAGCAGCAACTTAGTTGTCAAACGAACTATTGTCGATCTTATTTAGAACTAAAAAAGAAAATATAAGTATCTACAACCAGCTTAGCCCAGAAACAACCCATTAGGGTGTTCAAAAAAACTCCGAACTGAGTCAGATCGTTCAATCTGAAACTGAAAACCCCGTAACCGGAAAAACACGATTATCACAGTACTGTCAGGGGCGGACCCAGAACACTAAGCCATTAGGTGCACAAATGTTTTTTACGTAACACAAATATTTGACACCTGTTTCATTTTGAATAAATCGTGATTTTTGGCGAAAATTTACACTACGCGACAAACTCCCATCGGGTTACCGTGAACCCCCGGAAACCCCCCTCGGTCCACCCCTGAGTACGGTTACTCGTCTTGTTTTATTAAACAGCTAGACAAAATTTTATTGCAGATTACTACGATTTTATACTTTTATGTAAAAAGAAATGTGAAAGTGGAAATCAGAAAATTGTACTCGTATTACACAATTCATTGAGAATCGAAGTTTTACAAGAACTCGATAAAAAGATGAAGTCCATCTTCACGAACTAATAACAAACCTTAAACCCGAGTCATGATACAACAAAAAAGGCGAAAACAGTTTCCCTTTTACTTGCACTGCTACCCTAGCAATCTGCATTTGGCAAAAAAGAAATAAGTTTTAGGCCGTGAACATATAACATCGGGTTTAAAGAGTTTTCTGAAATCTAAACGTACCAGGGATTAATTATAATGTTGCAAGAGGAGAACCCGCTTCGGTGAAATAAGAAGCAAGATCCATGGCCATGTCGTCGTACATGTTTATGAACGGATGTGACTGTATATCAAGAGTGAAAAGCGAGCGAGTGAGTTGGTGACAATTTTGAATCATTTTATACATAGTTTTGGATTTGAAAAGGGTGGTAAATGTACCATTAGTTCATTCGCGGATGCTCTATCCTTCGGTTCTTTCTGCACGCTAAGAAACCAAAAATTTTGTACTTGTTAAGGGGATGAAGATGTGAAACGAGTTAAACATGGTCTTAGCCCAACAAAATCCCAAAGAGTGGCCTCGAGCGCCAGCTAGGACCTAGCCCACCACACAATTTGGGCTTCTGTGAGCCCATTTATTTGAAACATTTAATTTGGGTGTGTATTTTATTTTTACAGGTAAAGTTAAGAATTTTAATAAAAAAAATGTATGGGTCAAAAAGGGTCATAAGTCACCCAAAGAGAGTATTTACCATGCTTCAATAAACGAGCAAAACTGGGGAGAGAACTGATCAGCAGGTGCACGAGGTGGTGCCTGACCAACGATGGTTTCCATAAGCTCGTAAACATTGACCCATCCTTCACCTGGTTGTGGTGGAGAGTATGGAAAATGACCCGTTGCACACTCCAGTAAAACTAAACCTAAACTCCATATATCACTTTTATAACCATAGTCGCCTCCAATAATTCTTTCTGGCTGAAAACATATGAACAAAAACCAAACTACATCAACGTAAATTCGTACTAAAGAGAATTTTAAATTCTTAACCCGGCCTGTATATAAACTACACAGTATGACCCGAACCTCTTTTGACAATCTTGCCACCTCTAAGTAAAACATATATCATGTGGTTAAGGATCACTTACAGACATATAATTATATGTGCCGACGAATGTATTAGCCAATCCAGAAGTGCTTGCGAGGATTGCACTAACGCCAAAATCAGTGATCTTGACTTCACCTCGGTGGTTTATCAGCAGATTCGACGGTTTCAAGTCCCTGTGAATGATATGTAATTCGTGATGAAGATACCACAAACCTTTCAACACCTGTTTTTCAATGTATTTTTAGAGATCGAGAGAGTATTATTATGTGTCTTGAGAAAAAAAGATTGCAAATTTCAACCTGTTTACAGATGGCTGCAAGATAAGGTTCGGGAATGGAACGGACAGTTTTGAGAAAATCAGCTAAAGATCCTCCATCCATATACTCCAAGATTATAGAAACGGCACCGTTATCATAAAAGGATTGGTAACATACGACAACGTTTGTAGACTGCGACGATTGGTTGATTTTAAGTTCTTGTGCAATTTGCTTGCGAGCTGATTCTTCTACGTTCATTTGAATCACCTGAATATCAAACGCACATGTTACAAAAAAACTTGGAGCCAAATAGCAATGCATTTTCGCTTCATTTATAGTTTGATCATTCGACTGTATAGATCATTTTACAAAATAATCCAACCTAAAAACCTGCTAAAAACATTCAATTTTTGAAACCTTAACAATAATCCATCCGGCACCTTTACATTATCGATCGAAATTACCCAAAATGGTCCATTTTCAAAAGGTGCTGCGTTTTTAGCAACAATTTTTATGAAGATAACCAATTTTGAAATGCAGTGAAAGTACATTGCTAATACGTATTTAGATTTAGGCCTTTTCTAGTAGAAGGAAATACGGAAGTGTGACGTTGTTTGATGTGACAGACTGAAACTTTAAGGTATAAAAGATGAATCTGGTTGACGATACCTTTAAAGCAAAAAACTGCCCTGTCCACTTGTGCTGTACCAATCGAACAATTCCTCCGTTTCCCTTGCCAACAACTTTTACCGCATCAAAATCAGCTAAACTCAATTGGTTGTCTGATGGTTGAATAAGGGGTGGCTGAACAAAAAATGATAGAACAGTAAGATCCTCGTCCAGTTATGCTACAAACAAGGATATTCTAATTTCTCAGAAACGTTTCTATCTCGTGACTCAAGAACAAAAGCTTTCCAAGGTTTCGTTCTCGATTTTTCCTACAGGTAGATCTTTTAGTTTATTACGATTTTGCTGCCACATTTTGTAAGGCTACTTAACTTGAAGTATCCAATCAGATTTTAGCCTGAAGTTAATACTAGCAATAAGCTGTTTATACCGATGTAATTATAATCATAAGTTATAAAGAATTTCACGCCCATCAGTAAAAACCTTAAACAATATTTTATTTTCACCCTCCATCGATTTTCTGGCTTCACTAATGCAGTATACAGGTCAAATCTACTCGTGCCACTCATACAAGACACCTTTCACTCCTCTTGAAGCAGAACAAAACACAAAGCTAGTGTGGGAACACGGAATAATTCTCAAATAGAATGACCGCTAAGGAAAGTTCTAATTGAGCTTGTACGACATGTACTAACCATTAAAAGGTAAGCTAAACCATGTATACTAACTACTCTTATAACAAAGCTGCAAAACTTAAAAATGACCGAATAGATTTCATCCCTAAAAAAGCCTCATTAAAACCCCTAAGGGAGTGTTTGTTTAAGCATATATAGCAGGCTTAGGACTTATTTGGTTATCGGCTTATGTTTCATAAGGTATAATTTTCCGGTTTATTTTGAAACTTTTCGGCTTATTAAAGTCTATCATGACATAATAAGCTCATTTTAGCCAAAAACAAAAAGTGGCCTTCCGCATAAGCCATAAGCTCGCTATATAAGCCAAAACAAACACCCCCTAAGTGATCCTATACTCAAAGTCTCAAATCATATCAAATTACTACGATTCTCCATCAATTCGCGCAATTCGATCAAACAAGCAACCAACTTAATAACCAAATGCAAACACGCCCAGATCTAAAATCACAAAAAAAGAAAAAAACTTACAGTATCAGATTGACTCTGCGAAACAATTCGAACACCATCTCTATTCACCAGCAGATCACCATCCATAAAAGTCCCGGATTCAGTCCTACACCAAAAATAGCAATAAAGATTCAATTTTTACAACATACCCACAAATTTAAAACATTAAACATACCAAAACAAGTTACTAAAATTGGAAAGAATCAAAATTACAGCATACCCATATAACCAAACAGCATAAAAATCCTAAAAAGACTATAAAGATTCAGTTTTTACAACATACCCACTAATCTAAACACATTAAACATACTAAAAACAGCATAAAGATCCAATTTCAATGATCAAGCATAAAAAAAAAGTTACTAAAAATGGAAAGAAAAATTTACAGCATACCCACAAATCTAAACACATTAAACATACCAAAACCAGCATAAAGATCCAATTTCTATAATCAAACATTAAAAAAAAGTTACTAATAATGGAAAGAAAAAATAACAGAAATCTACAACATACCCACAAATCAGAACACATTAATCATACCAAAACCAGCATAAAGATTCAATTTCAATGATCAAACAAAAAATTTGAAAAAAAAAAGTTACTAAAAATGGAAAGAAAAAAATTTACAGAAATCTACAGCATACCCACAAATCAGAACACATTAAACATACTAAAAACAGTATAAAGATCCAATTTCTATAATCAAACAAAAATTAAAAAAATTTACTAAAAAAGGAAAGAAAAAATTACAAATCTAAACTCATTAAGCATACCAAAAACAGCATAAAGATTCAAATTCTACAATCAAACATAAAAAAAAATTAAAAAAAAAAGTTACTAAAAATGGAAAGAAAAAATTACAGAAATTTAGCAAGTGAGGTTTCATCAGGAGGTGGAAGATTAAGCTTCAAGATTGGAGCTAAATTCCCCTTATTCATGATGCTGAAAAAGATTCAATCTTTTTTGTTGTTGTTTTTTTGATGAAAAATTAAATCATTTTGTATTGGAAATGTGAAAAGTCTTTGTGAAGTCAATGGTTTGGTTTTGGTTTTCCACAAACATAATTCTCTGCCCCTATAGTTTTTTTTAATTAAATACTTACTATTATTAGTATAAAAAAAATTGTATTAGTAAAACAGTAAAACTTTTATCTTGTGTGAAAATAGGTAAAATCGACTCGGATCAGATCGGATCGAATCGAATTGAATTGGACAATTTCAGTCCGGTTCTCTTTTCGACGTTTTGGATTATTTCGGTTCTTGGTCCGATTCAATTTATTTCGATCTTATTAAAAATTTCGTTGTTTTGTTTAATAGGACCGGACCGGTTCATTTTGGTTCGGTCTTGATCTCAAGTTTCGGATTATTTTGATCCCCTGTCCTATCCGAGTCCGATAAGTTGGAGAAAAAAATATGTTAAATTAAAGTGAGACAGCAAATAAAATTTTGTTATTCATAATTTCTTTATGAGACCACCACCTGCTTTATGGTAAAGCATATGCGTGAAAAGTTTAATTCTTTTAACTTTGAATTTCTTTTTATTAAAATCAATTTTTTTTAGGCTGTTGGGAGTGCGGTTAAACCCATTAGTGATGATTTTGTGTTACCAATAATGATTTAAGTGTAATAGATTGACTTAGTTGACCAATGTATAATCGTGATAAACGTTCATCAAGTCGGAGTTGTGCGGAGTGCACATTTGTATGACATTATCACGGTTATCATACGGGGGCGAAGCACCCGTACGACGGGGTCCAGGGGCAGCACCTCTGGGCAGGGTCCAAGGGGCAGCACCCTGGCTGGGGTCAGCTTGGAAAATTTTTATTTGGTATAAAGTGCTATGTTAAAAACGCACTAGAAAATAAAATTCTCAGGTATTCCGACCTATTTCTGCCCGTTATTTAGATTGTCGGTTTCTGGTTAATATAACTGCTTTTGCAGTTATAGTCGTATGACAGTTTTTGGTCATAATCTCATCTGTTGATGTCTAGTTCTGATTCATAATACAAAAACACGTTTTCAGTTTAAATTCTGAGTTTTATCCGATTAGAGATTTCGATAGAACCGTCGAAATACTTTGATCTAAAAGTGTTTGACACGACTCTCAGATCTTGTGATCCACCAAAATTCTAACATTACCCAAACTCACTCTCTACTCCTATTCCTAACCTAAAAAGTCGTGCGCGAGTTTCTCCCCTGAAACAAAAAATAGGGGCACACTCATCCTAGGTGGATTTATTTTTGTGGGCCCAGATAGTTTTATTTTTTTTTTAGGTTTATTATTAGGTGTTTTTTGTAAGTGTAGTGTGTTTAAATAATAAACAAATAGGTATGAAAGATGATTGTGGGTGGGTTTGGGTGAGCGTCATTCCCTCGAGTTTTTGTGATTTTGTTAAAAGCTGATGTGACGCTAACGTAACGGTTAGTGGGTTTCTTACCACTGTCACCGGCCTTATAATATAAGATATTTCACATGGATAATACTTGTTATTAAAAGTCCATGCGTAATAATGAGTTAGTTTTTTATTTTATGAGCATAATTAAATTAATAATAAAACATTAGTGTCTTTTACCATAATAAAAACATGTTATAGCAAGTTTATGCGTAATAAATTTAATTTTTTTTAAGAAATTTTTTTGTTTTTTTCAACTTTTTAAGAAAAATTAAAAAGAAAATTTCTTAATAATTGACGACTCATACCTGCTATAATGGGTTGCGAGTCATTTTTTTAAAAATATTATGTCTAATGAATAAAATCTAAGAGTAAATATGCATAATGAATTATAATGAATAATAGTACATAGAGTTAGTGTCTTTTGCCCTTATTTTTATATCTTGATGTTTTGAGTTTCATTATTAGTGTTTTGATAAATACACGAGACTGACTGGTACAACCGATTGAATCAGGTATTGGTTGGTCGGGTTAGAAAAATCAGGTTAAATCGGAAAAATCATGAAGTGTTTGAAAAACCGATTAAATCGCTTTTGAAGCATTATGTGTCATGGTGTTATCCGTCTCGCGTCATAACGAAAAGTGTTGTCACTTTAAATTTTCCCGACAACTCAAAACCTCTAACTTAACCAAAAACATGTTTCATTCATCATGTGTGTTATTAACACCCTATGACTCAAACAAAACCCGATCAAACACAAATATAACACACACACACACACACACACAAACTGATCGCGCCAAAAGATGTACTCATTAGGTGATAAATTGGTGTTACCGGTTAATAAGAAAGCCACCAGCAACCGATGGCATGTGCTCTTAGAAGCCATTATAAGTGCATTTGTTTCAAATTTTATTGATATCATACTTGAAAACGTGTTAAGATTGAAACTTTGAGTTGTCGCCAAAAGATCTCTCTCCTCTAACTATATTTCTCGGCTAAACCACCATTAACAAAAATCAACTTAAAGCTTCTCATCTCATTGATTTACTGCTTTTCTCCGATCGGTTTTCATATCGGAATCAATACTCTGTTTTCATCAAGTTTGAGTACGTTTTGAGAAATCCACGAGTATGGCGTTTTGGCGCTAAAACATAGACTTTCAAATTTTGTGCTCTTCTGAATGATTCATATAGCATTTCCGATTTTGTGTTTGATTCATCATTTAATAGTGATTTCATTGTTTTTGGTTGAGTATCTCAAATCCCCCTAATTTTGGATTTTAGCGCCAAAAATGTGTTTTATGCTTTGCATTCTATTTATGTTGCTAGTTGTGTTTGTGTTTGTTTCTCTTGAAGTATGAATCGTCAATCCTCTAAAAGGAGCAGAAAGTACCAAATAAATTCAACGATATGGTTCATAACCTGAATCATACTGTTAATGGTGGTACTCTATAATGAATGAATGAGATGCATCCTAGTATAAGTAGGTGTGGGTTAGTAGCTTAGAACGTGGTAAATCTAAATAAGGACATTGTTTTGCTCGGTAATATAGAACTATAGATAAAGAGGATGGTAAGGGTACTAGTTTTGTGATGGAGAGTATATCTAGATGTGCATGATTAACATTCATAGGGTAATTGATAAGGGTCAAAATGATCAGGATACTGTGAGTGACATGTTGCAAAATGATGGATTAGTGCATAATAGGAAGGATAATAGTGGGAATAACGCTAAAGGGAGTAATGATGATGTAAGGGGTGTTTTGGACAATAGTGGGAAGGCTAATAGGGAGTATAATCTTGTTACCAAACCTTATAACACTCAAAATCAGAACGTTAAGCATGTGAGACATTCATATGCTTCAATGGCTAATGCGAATAATGAACTAAAATTTATGAACCTACCTTGGTGGAAGATGGTAACGAATTTATAATTTTTTGTTGAAGATTTAGTGATTGATGGTAGTGTGAAATGGAAATTAAAAATCTAAGGACACCTTGTGGGTGTGAAAGTGCACGTTAATGAGTTATAGCGCAATTTGGTTACATAGTGGGAGAAGTATGGGTTGAGAGAAGTTTAGGACACGTTTGGTAGAGAGAATTTCAGATATTAAAAATGAAGAAGAGAATAAAGAAAGAAATGAGATTGATTGAGAAGTTTACTGAATTTTACTGTTTGGTTGCACCAAATAATTAAAATAAAAAATAATCACGAAAATCATTTTTTTATCTTATACTGGCATAATGCAACTATTATTGTATTCCATTGCTTTTATACAAACCTATTGGGCTTAACTTTATCTAATTCCAAAAACTATGGTTAAGGAAATCAATAAAGTGATGAAGCAATTCTTATGGGGTAAGGCCAAAGCTAAGATGGTCTTGAAGATTGTGTGCACACCAAAGGATCAAGTTGGTCTTCAGATTAAACCTCTTAGAGAATGGAATGAGACTCTACTTATGAAAAACATCTTGAAAATTATGAATGATAAAAACACTCTTTGGGCTGAATTGGCCAATAGGGTAAAACTTAAAGGGAGGAATGTTTGGGCCATAAAAATTGATGAGACTGGTAATCGGGGATGGAAGAAATTAATGCAATTAAGAGATAAGATGATATCATATGTCTATCATGTTATTGGTAATAGGTGTAAAACCTCAATATGGTATGACAAATGGGATCTCAATGGGCCTTATGATTTTATTAACAAAAGAGAGATTTGTGATGCCAAATTCAAAATCAGTGACAATGTAGCCTATCGGATTAAGAATGGGTATGGAAAGGGCCTAATGACTGAAATGATATGTTCCAAATGATTTTCTCTATTAAGACACCAACTCTCAAAGAACCCAATGACAGGACTTTTTGGCTTAAAAAAAATGGGAAGCATATCAAATATGCAAGAAGAGAAGCTTGGATGGATATGAGAACTCAACACCCCTGTTTTAAATCGACACTACATTTTCGGGTTCTCTCAATGCAATCCCAGACATACATTCAAAATGTGGCTAGTTATTTATAGAAGTCTGTAAACCCATGATGTTATGGCTAGATGGAACAATAGTATAAATTACAAGTGTTTCTTAGGGGGTGTTTGTTTTAGCTTATATAGTGTCCTTATAAGCTTATTAGCTTATATAAGCTTATAAGCCGAAACTAAGTGTTTGGTTAAGCTTATATAAATAGGCTTATAAGCTTATATATGGGGTTTTTGGTAAGCCCAAAATGTGTGGCTTTTAAGGCTTATATAGTAATAATATATAAAAAGACATTTATGCCCACATTTAATAACCATATCATTTAATATTTATGTACTTTTTTGTCATTTTATCTTACTAAATTTGATAAGCTAAACCAAACACTAATAATGAGCTTATAAGCTTATTATATATAAGCCATAATGGCTTATATAATATAAGCCTAAGCCAAACTCATAAGCTTAACCAAACACGCTCTTATGTAACTCGACCATGGATTCTCCAAGACACAAATCTTTTTAGTGTTGCTACACAAGGAAAGTTTGGAGCTCGGTAAAAGGGAGTCTTATGCTTAGTCACACCAATTATGATTGGGATGACATTATTGAGAAGATTGTTGGAATGCATAAAAATATTATGAGTGTGCTCAACAAGATCGGAGTGGTAGATTGTGTTTATGTAGTTTCGAGGGGAAGACATTTGAGATTTTTTAAAATGAAAGGAGAAAATAAGATAGTTTGATCAATGTGCTTACTGAAGATATCAAATGGAAGCTGTTTAGTCTTACAATGAAGACATCAAGTGCAATTTCAAAGATTTTTTCAAAGAATGGGGAGTAATCCCCAATTATGTAGTTTGATGCATGGATTTATACCCTTGTTACCATGTATTGGTGTTATTGGTTATGTTTTTCGATAACTATGTAGTGACTAACAAGGGTATAACATTTGGTCTTTTACCCTAGATTTAGGAGCCTTTCTGTTTTCTTTAATCCTAAAGTTGATGGATGTTGTAGAGTATAAATTGTGTGTTCTATAGGCGGTTTTCAATGGCTTTTTACCCAAGTTTATTATGTAGGTTTCCTGCGGAATATGGAATGCCATCCTAGTAATGCCTAGTTCTTTGGTCCCATTTAGTCATCTTGAAAGGATGCTTGGATGACTAAACTCGTAGTGAGATGGGAAATGTAGCCAGATAGGATTGTATCCTTAAGTAACTCCTAGCCAGTGAGTGGTGCCAGATATAGAAATGTAGCTCATTAGTGGTTAATCTCAGTATGAACATGAAGTTTTTGTTCCAACTATGATGCCCTCCTTATAAGAAAACCTATTCCAAAGGTGGATCCTTTCGTCATAGGTAAGGTGTGTATGAGGTGGAGGGTTGATGTACTAGAAGGAAAGTGTTTTCTAGGTTTTCCTAGTGCTTTGTTTATAACTACATATGTTATGAGAAAGACTACACAACAACTAAACTGGTTGTTTGGTTAAAACAAGTTGTGATACTAGAGATGGTATAGTGACAGAGATTAGTTGTATTAGACATCTTATGTTCTTTGATGTATTTTTTGTCTTGCACCAAAGATTGGGAATATCTCCAATTTAACTTGATGTAATTCTTTTATAGATTAGTTGTATTCGACATCTTTTGTTCTTTGATGTATTTTTTTTGTCTTGCACCAAAGATTGGGAATATCTCCAATTTAACTTGATGTAATTCTTTTATTTGATAGTATATTACCAATAGTAGGTATGAAAAATAAAATATCTAGATATAAATCACCACCAAATAACTCAAGGGGGCATGCCACTAACCACTAGGATACAAATAGTACTAGCTATTACATATTGTGTTCGGGTCAACAACATTCACAAAGTTAAGTCGTGTATATGTGAGTCAACAATTCACCTTTATCAAATAACTATAAAGTATTGGCTTCAAGTTTCGTTAAAGGCATAGGATGAAATATATAATGCGAGATTGCAAGGTATATGTGTGTGAAAAGATTTATACATACTCACGATTTCAGCCAGTTTGGTGATGAAATTAAGTAAAGAAATGAGTTGTCACACACAACGAGCTAATATTCACAGGGCACACAACAAAAGTGACACCGCACCTAGGGCTCACTCGAATACTTGTCAAACATAAACTTCTTCTTTTAATTATCTTTGGTAGCGGCACCTGAGACTCAACCATATATTTTCCAACCCTTGAGCACATTTTTTAAAGAGTAAAATGCATATATGGTCATTATGGTATATCAATCTTATATATATCCTACCTGGTCTTTTGAAAGTACAGACACCCTACCTGTAAGGATAGTTTGAGTCCATTTTGATACCTTGACCTAACAGAGGTTAGGCGTTGACCGCTACCATGGTTTAATCAAAGGACAAAATTGTCTTTTCCATTTTTTTACAATAGCAGATTCTATCTAATTTATACCCGACTAATTTTTAGAGCCCGAATCCACTTTAGATGTTTATCTTTGGGAATATGAGCTGCAATCGGATGTTTCGATTTTAAACATAATATTATGAAGTGTAGTATGTGTTGTGTTTGCCTGTTTAACATGTCGTATTTCATGATGTTTTCACTTGATTAAACTATATTCTGATCGTTCTTGATGGTTTATATACCGATTATTATACACTATTATCTGCTGCTTGTCGATTAGTTGCTATTACTGCCACGTCTAATTCTGTTATGTCGTAACATCATTTTGAAAACACGGTTTGATTTATTATTCACATCGTTTAGGGTATGAAGTGTTTTAATAACATATGTGGTTATTCACAACTAATTGTTTAAGCAAGTGTTTTGATTAGCTTGTTTTCTTTTGAAAGACTAGCGTTTATCAAACTATTGACAAGAGCTTGACCAATTTTCCAATATTGTCATATAAATGTTTATTGATACTTTATAGAAAAGTATTTTGCAGCTGTTGGTGTTGTCATGGATATGGCTTTAAAAACTAGTCGGGTATAAATTACATAGAATCTATAATTATAAAAAATAGAAAAGATAATTTTATCCTTTGGGTAAACCATGATAACGGTCAACATATAACTTACGTTAGGTAAAGGTATTAGTATAGGCTTAAGTTATCCTAACAGGTAGAGTGGGCAATCTCAAAAGACCAAACAGGATATATGCAAAATTGATATAACACAACGACCATATATGCATTTTACTTTTTCCTAAAACAGTTTTTGCGTTTCAAGTATCCTTGCCGCGCAGGTGGCTCTTGTCTTATTGCAAACACCACAGCTGCGCATCCACTATTGTGAAGAAAACCTTTTTAGTATCGCAAAATTCATTATCTCCAATTATATTTCACATAGAAACACGAAATTTTCATATTCTATCAAACAAACATTCATAAGTCTACCCACAACGGTGTGTAGGTCACGACTTAGTTTTTTCAGTTTTCTCTCTCCTACGACGTATTGCGACCTATTTGCCACTACAAGGCAACCTAGTGCCACCTAATTCAATTTTTTTTTTAATTTTTATCTTTTTTTCTTTATAAATACCACATTTTCTCACACAATTTTCACACACAACTTTTAGTATTTTCACACACAACTCTCTATTTTTTCACACACACTTTCAGAAATAAAAAATGGCATGCTCTTTCCAACACAACGATGACGAGATTAATGCTATGATTCAGAAACAAATACGTCAACAACAACGTCGTTACGATAAGCTTACGTGGTTAGCTCAAGATTTCGATACCGCGTCCGAAGAAAATTCGAAATTCGCACAGCATGTGCCGGATGCACTGATCTTTCCGCAGAGAAACGTCATTTAATTGACACGTATATAAGTACTCAATCTGATGTCGATTTCAGCAATCAAGGATCTTTGTTTAGAAAGTCGATAAAACTTGAGGCTAGAATTGAAAAAAAATACTGAATGGCTGAATAACTTGGGTTCTTCATCCCAAACTCATATCGGTTCTTCGTGACAACAAAAACGAAGCCGAAATGTGTCTCCTGATCTACCCTTTCCAATTCCAAACGATTCAAATGGATTGCTTACTGATAAAGAGGTGTATCAACTATACCTCGATGAAAAAGTATTAAGACAAACAGAGGAAGAACAAGAAAAGAATCGAAGGGAGCTGGAGGCCTAAATTATGGCCGAAGAAGATGAAGAAGAAACAATGCGCTGAGATTTAACTGGTCAGTTATCGGATTCAGATCCAGGAACTGACTAATCGTATTATGTATTTTTATGTTATCTATTTAGTAGTGTATTTCCTTTCGTTTTGTATTCGAATTTTAGTATTTACATGTTTTAAGTATGGAATAAATGTTTTGATTTTCGAATAAAAATTGTTTACGTTTACGTTTACGGTATATAGTTTATACTTTAAATTTAAAAAAAATTAGGCTACCCACAACGCAAATGAGTCATGACTTAGTTTTTTTAGCTTTCTCTCTCCTGCGACCTAGTGCGACCTATTTGCCACAACAAGGCGACCTAGTGCGACCTAGTTAAAAATAATAATAATAAATTTAAACACAATAAATTTCATAAAAAACATTGCATTTATTTAAAAAAAATTACATTATTTAAAAAAAACATTACATTTATTTAAAATAAAACATTTAAAAAAACAGTACAATAATCCTAATAATTTAAAACTAACTCCAAAAATTAGAAGTAAAGAGGATATAATGCATTAGCTAAAACTAACTCCAAAAATTATCAAATTAATATATGTTGTGAGGAATTAAACAAAACTCAATATATTAAAATTTAGAATTTTTTTATAAAATTTATATAGTTAAAAGACAATTAAAAGATGTTAAATTTAAAAAAAATAATTTTTTTATAACAACACACAAACACAACACAAACATAGAAGACCGAATGTTTCCAAACAGTCGTGGGTAGGATCGAACAGGAGGGGATCGAGAACGGCGACCGAATCGCCGTATCGGGCCAACTCGGTCGCGACCTGCTGCGATCGACCGATTTCCCCAACCGTTGTGGGTAGCCTTACAAAACCACAAACACAAACACAAAACACAAAGGCTACCACACACAAACACAAACACAAACACAAACACAAACACACAAACCAGTCGTAAGTACGACCATTTTGCCTCGACCTACACCCCACGATCGATTTGTCACAACGGCGCGACTCGGTCGCGGCCGAGTGCGATCGACCGAGTTGAGCTACCGTTGTGGGTAGCCTAATTGTTTATTAAATATGTAGAGATCTTGTAACTAGAGGCATTTTACCTCCTTCAACCCTTCTCTTTTTAATCTGGGATTGGGGACCGGCTGGGTACACACCTATCCCAGGCAAAGTTAAAACTAGTACATATACCATACCAATATTAAACAAACAATCAATCAGTCTAAGCCACCCATACGAAACCAAACATCAACAGCTACTTTAAAGGACCAAGGACACTTAATTTATTTCCTAGTCATTTGTAGAAACAGCTTAATAAAAAAAGCACGCAACATACAGAGCAATCTCCTCCAGCAAATCCTATTATGATTGCAACTAGCCCCATATTCTCACATGGTACAGATGACTTGCCGAAAAGACTAACCACACTACAACAAAGTATATTGCCGAAAAGCAGTCATACTTGAGCAACACCAAACAAGGGAAAACAAGTGATATCTAGTTTCTCACAAAGTATATTTCAATTGTCTTTACCTAAATAAACTTACACGAGCAGTAAGCTGATACTTAAACTGATAGCCACCTTGTTCAAATTCAACCTTGCGGTTCATTTAGAACCTAGCAGCAAAACAAGTATGTAACCAAAAAACAACTGGGTGAAACATGGGTTGACGCGGATCATGATGAATTCTAAGGGTTTTTTCTTTTTCAAATTCAAATCACTTGCTGGTTTGGAAGCAGTTTTAGAAGAGGGCCCGTGGTTGATTCGTAAATCTCCGATCATTCTCAAAAAATGGTCGATGGATACTAGGTTGGTTAAAGAAGAATTTCCTCGTATTCCTGTTTGGGTAAAATTACATGATGTGCCTATTCAAGTTTTTGAAGAAGATGGAATTAGTCTGATTGCTTCTTTCATTGGAAAACATGTGATGCTAGATTCCTACACTAGTTCTATGTGTAAGGAGTCATGGGGTCGGAGTAGTTTTGCCAGATGTTTAATTGAGGTTAATGTTGAGGCTGATTTTGTGGATGTTGTTACTATTAGTGTCCCTTCTCTTTTGGGGGAGGGTTTTACAAAGGAAACTATCCGTATTGAATATAAATGGAGATCTCCTAGATGTGCTGAGTGTAAGACTTTTGGTCACCTTCTTGATCAATGCTCTAATAAGGTGGTTGTTTCTCCTATAGTTCCTACTGCTAGTACTGGTCCATCTACTTCTGTTGCTAGTCCTTTTGTTGAGAATAATGAGGGTTTCCAAATGGTGACCAAAAGAAAGAGAAAGATGTCGAAATCTATCAAGGGTGGTAAGTTTAGTGGTCCATCGATTCAACCGAATGTCAAATTTGTTCCTAAAGCTACAATTAGTAATCCGACGAAGGGAGAGACTAGTGCGAAGACTGGTTCTTTGCCCAAGTTGAAGTATATTGATACGTCATTATCAGGTGTTGGGCTATATACATCAAATCCATGATGATGAAGATGACGAGGTTGAAATAGGTTAATGTTGAGGCTGATTTTGTGGATGTTGTTACTATTAGTGTCCCTTCTCTTTTGGGGGAGGGTTTTACAAAGGAAACTATCCGTATTGAATATAAATGGAGATCTCCTAGATGTGCTGAGTGTAAGACTTTTGGTCACCTTCTTGATCAATGCTCTAATAAGGTGGTTGTTTCTCCTATAGTTCCTACTGCTAGTACTGGTCCATCTACTTCTGTTGCTAGTCCTTTTGTTGAGAATAATGAGGGTTTCCAAACGGTGACCAAAAGAAAGAGAAAGATGTCGAAATCTATCAAGGGTGGTAAGTTTAGTGGTCCATCGATTCAACCGAATGTCAAATTTGTTCCTAAAGCTACAATTAGTAATCCGACGAAGGGAGAGACTAGTGCGAAGACTGGTTCTTTGCCCAAGTTGAAGTATATTGATACGTCAACTCCATGATGATACATCAAATCCATGATGATGAAGATGACGAGGTTGAAATGGTTTATGATGAAACAACCAATTTATTCTCTAAAACAAATGCAAGTGGAAAATCCTTCACGGCAGCTGTTAGCTAATTTGGTTCATTTTGTTGTCCATCCAAGCTATGAGATCTAAATTAATAGATGAACCACTGCCTAGCCATCGCTAATCGCTTCACATCATAACGCCCTAATAACACAAAAGAGATAGTCTGAAAGACTCCTGAGTGTGATGACCGAAACAAAGCACAATCACCTACAATAAAAACAGTCCTCTCAAGAAAACAAAAAAACATTGTCCAATAAGCGAACTAATGTAAAACTAGATCAGAGACGCATCCAGTGTCTTCTTTACAAAAGTATTAGTGTCAAATTCAAGCACATTCAAGCACAGCCTTTCTTAGGCTTGAGCAACAAAGTGACAAATAGTGATTCTAGTGAACATAAGCACCACATTCGCAAAAGAAAAGTATATATACAACAATGACATATGATTAAGCAAAGAGGCTCGTTAAATAAGATAACCAAGAATAACAAGGTTTGAATACAATCGGTTCGATGCTAAATCGTAGTAGTAAATTTGGACTAGGAAAAAAAAATATATTGATGTTTATTGGGCTCAGTTGAGGTTCTGTGTGGCTGCAGTGCGATCAGTTAACCTGTGAAGAAGGTTTTGTGGTACGAGTAGCATTGAAACTTCTTGGAGCAGCCCATCCAACCCTCAAGATACGGTGATCCAAACCAGACCTATCCAGTTTTTCAATTGCTAACTCAGCATCTTGCCGATAAGTAAAATTAACAAACCCAAAACCTCGGCTCCTACCAGTTTCATAATCCGTGACAACACGAGCACGAACCTTACCAAAATCTCTGAATAGGTAGAACAAATCGTCCTGAGTAGTGTCTTCTGAAAGGTTTCCGACCCGGACAGAGTAAGGATAATTCCCAGGTTTCTTGTTGGCACCAGAATCAACTGGCGATTTCTTCTTTTCGACCGCCTCTTTAACAATATCACCATTGCTTTCGGTTTTTTCGGCATCTTTTTCCTTTTCGACCTCTTGAACAGTATTATCACTGTTACTTTCAGTTTTTTCGGTATCTTCTTTCTTTTCAACCTCTTGTACTGTATTACCATTAGTTGCAGTTTTTGCTTCTGCAAATTAAAAACGAAACAAAAACAATCATTTACTAAACTCAAAAGACATCTACTTAAACAAGTCACGAATGTAAATTAAGTAAAACCCTAATACTTTTATTTAGGGTTTTAGGGTTCGAACAAAAAAACGAATCTATCGAAGACTTCGAACAAAAAAAAGTAACCTTGCTAATGACATGCACAAATCAAACCTAAACAATAAACACGCATAAAAACATATATAAGAAAATTTTATCAGGTCATACCAATTAACAGCCTTCTTCGAGCAGATTCACTAGGATCCTCTTTGATCATCGTCAACCTCCGACAGGTTTCGTTGAGATCCATCTTACACTCGTTAAGTGTTGCGATGATGTCTTCTTTGCTAAGGTGGTCTTTACACCACAAATATCCTACGGTATGTTTGATTTTATTAATGATTCTGTTGCTTGGGACTGAAACCTGGCAACTGGTGTTTTTGGGTGTCGTCATGGTGATGTTTGTGGAAGACCTAAGCAACGGCAGACGATGCTTCGAAAGTCAGAAACACTAAAGATCGACCTTAAATTGTTACGAGATGGAGAGGGTGAGGAAGTCGATCGAATTCTCAAGAGAGAATGGGATGTTATTGTTTAACAGCGTACGTGTGTATTTATATAAGAAAATGGCTTGGGGAGCAAGACAATATTCCGTATCATAAACCAATACTATTTAGGTTTGATTATTTACTTCTAGAACCATCGACATTCTATATAACATTATATTCCATACGTATCTTTTGTATCTTTTTGAATGGCATTTTTTATTTTAGTAAACTAAAACAATTAGTAAAAATTAAAAGAATGTTTCTTTAATTAAAAATAATATTTTAATATGTTGTTTTACTTTTTTATAAAATAAATTTGACTTTTTTGTTTGACAAAAGTTTTAAAAAAATTAAAGAAAAATCTAATGAAAAAAATAATAATATTATAGATGTCACATTTGTGAAAAACAAAACTTAAAAAAAGAGAAGAGATAATTAATAAAACTTTAGGTGTTTAATGTTAAATAAATTAGTTGACGTGAAGTGAAAATTATAACTTTATATATATTTCATAACTTTAGAAAATAAAAAAAATACCTTTATATTTTATACATTTTATATTTTATATCATACAAAATATATAATACATAATGATTTCTTATGTAGAATCGGGTGTATAATTATTAGTTGTAATATCACAATTACAAATTACTAATCACGGAAAATGTTCATATATTCGTATATTAAACTAAAATATTAAATTAAATTTGATTTATTTGTGAACCTGTGCGTGCACGAGACTTATAACTATATTATAATAAAAAATAGCAATATATGTTACGAGTCGAAATCGAGCCGATCTTTAATTTTTTTACTATCAAGCCATATATATTAGACACGTCAAGTCGAGTATGTCAACATGAAGAACTTTATGAAGGTGTAGTAAATCGTGTTTGTCATTCCTTGAAACATGGAAGATGTTGGGTTTATTGATTTAATTATTCAAAAAATGAATCAAGAATGAAATAAAGAGGAAACAAAAGGATTAAATGTGTCATTATGAGATTCTACATGATGTAAGAGAATATGAAGATTTAATCAAGAGATGGTGTTGGGTCAACATTTACTAACTCTCAAGCAACTATTAGATTTGAACATAAAATCCCCTAAGTGTTTAGTGCTCAGCAGAAAGGTGCTTCTGCTGAAGCAAGCCCAGAGGAACAAATATTCGTATTGAAGAAAGTACAGCCAAATACAGTTCAACTTTAACACTTCCAGAGAAGTTTGAAGACAAGGAGTCTTCGCTTCAGCAACTAGGCGGTCTAGTTGCTGAAGACAATATCCCGAAGAAGAGTTTTAGTTCAGTATGGTTTGACAATGCCATATTGAACGATGTCGATTTCCTCTTGGATACTAAAGACACTTCAGGCATCCTGATGGTTTACAATGGCGGGAAAAAATCTGCTTTAAGTCAAACGAGAAAGCATATCAATTGGGAATAAAGTTACTTGTAATGTTAGATATAAGTAGAACATTTATACTCTAACCTACTTTATAGATACAACTGTGTACTGTTTATCACGTGCGACATTCAACCACCCAATAGATAAACAACACGTAGGAAGTTGTGCAATTTGTAAACCCTAATGTGTCGCCTATAAAAGGAACACATCTGGGAGTGAAGAACTCACCTCTTTTATTAGAAACTTATAACACTTCCAAGAGCTGCTTCACTCCCAACATCAACCTAACCATCATGCCGAGGAACGTTAGGGTTGAGACTTAAACCCATAACCTAGGTTTGTAGTTTAAGTAGAGGAGATCATCCAAATATGGTCATTCAACCACTTTGCTATTCCGCAAGCAAAGTATGTTATAGATTCTTAATTAAGTTTTTAATAAATGTATTTACGTTGAAAAGAATTTTGGTATTGTTGTTTTAATTATTCGCATTGTTATTACTTTGTTAAAATAACTCATTTGAATCCATGATGCAATATAATACTTAAGGTTGATAAGTATTATTGAGTTAAAAAGGACCAACAAGTGGTATTAGAGCAGTTTAATTTATAAAACCTTTCATTATTTTTATAAAACTACACATAAAATATTTTTAAAATCAAGATCCAAATATGGTTCAAGTTGTACTACAAACTCTAGAATGTAAGGGTGGCACTTTAAATGCTACTCCTGTCCTAGAAGTAGTAAATTTCATTAATAGGAAGAAAAAGTTTCTAGTTCATATCGGCTATGTTTGGCACGGAGCGGTGGAGGAGCATTTTGAAGCGGTGAGCGGTGAGCAAGAGCATTTTGATTTTCATTTCATGTTTGGCAAAATGAGCGGTGAGGTTTTTCATTTTTAATGATCGTTTGGCAAACGAGCGGTGAGCAGTGAGATTTTTTAGGAAGGCTACTTTTTCCAATGCTTATTTGTGAAGCTGTGGCAAATGAGTAGTGAGCTGTGCAACTACTGCTCTCTCCTACTGCTCACAATTACTGCTCACTGCTCCTGCTCACAGCTACAGCTCACTGCTCCTGCTCACTGCTCCTGCTCATTTAACAAACATACCTATCATTGGAGTAGAACCTCAATTCCTTAGCATTATTCAGGAAGGTTCTTTTATCCACATGGTTGGGGAAAACATCAAACCTGAAGGACATTGGAAAACTGATGAGAGAAAGGCTGCTAATCTTGATCAGCGACTCAAAATCCTCATCATGTTTGTGCTTCCTCATGACTAAATGAACTCTGTTGTGAATTGTCTTATGGCTAAATCTACCTAGGATGACCTTATACTATATCATGAGGGCCTCATTGATGTTTATGAAACGAGAGTGATGGATTTAAAGTTATCCTATAACACCGTAAAAAAAAGAAGGGGAAACTCTCACTCAAACTTTCACAAGATACAAGGCTCTGATGAATGAACTAGTAAATGATGGTGTTAAACTTTCCAAGCTATAAATCTATATGGTTTTTGTTAATGCATTTCCAAAGAGGTGGTGTAATTTCTGCCAAAGCTTGAGAAATGCCAATCATATTAAAGATTGTGAACTGGCTTCTCTTTTTGGAAAACTAAATTATAAATAGAACCTAGTTGATATGATCTATGAAGGCACCAACAAGAGTAAAGAATTAACTATTGCTACACCCTTGTCTACTTCTTTCTTTAGTGAATCTATCATTCAGGACTACCAAGATAGTCCTGATAATGAAAAAGACACAAGAACTCGCGATGAATATTTGAAAGACCTTGAAGAGGAATTTCATGAGAGAGCTCTCCTAGCTAAATCTAGGAGGTTCTTTAAGAAGGGAGGAAAGTTCTCAAGCATGTACTCGAAGAATAATGTTCAGTTTCATAATCATCTTCCTGGCCATGTACTTGAAGAACCAGAGTTGGGAATGATTTTGTTCAACCATCAAGAAAGACAAGACTTCGTGGGCATCGGTGATTTGAATGAGATTAATAATGAATTGCCTTGGAATGTTTAAATGGTCTTTTACCTACATCATAGAGGACCAAGATTAGTTAAAGTATCCAGGACCCCCAGCTTGTGTCTGCTGAGGGTTCTTGACCTTTGAAACATAGACCTAGATGTACAAACTTCATTCATTAAGGAGCTCAGAGTTGAAAAAGTTTAGAATAATCATTTGTATCTTTGTTTTTTTATCTTGTAATGGTTTATCAATGACTAATTATCAATATGTTTATAGTATCTTCGGTATTACAAGTAAGAGGAAGTTTTTATGCTCACTTACTACTGAACATAAAATCCTTTAAGTGTTTAGTGCTCAGCCAAAAGGTGGTTCTGCTAAAGCAAGCCGAGAGGAGCAAAGATTCCTACTGATGAAAGTCCAGCTGAAGATAGTTCAGCTTTAACACTTTCAGAGAACTTTGAAGACAGGGAGTCTTTGCTTCAGCAACTAGGCGGTCTAGTTGCTGAAGACCAGTCCTGATGATAAGTCCCGAAAAAGAGTTTGCAGTTCAGTATGATTTGACAATGCCATACTGAACGATGTCGATCTTTTCTTGAATACTGAAGGCACTTCAGTCATCCAGAAGGTTTATAAAGGCGATAAAAGGTATGCTTTAAGTCAAACGAGAAAGCAGATCTAACTGGGAATAAGGTTATTTGTAAAGTTATATATAAGTACAACCTTTATTCTTTGTTCTACTTTATAGATACAAGTATGTACTGTTTATCACATGGGTCATTCAACCACCCACTAGATAAACAACATGTAGGAAGTTGTACAATATGTAAAGCCTAATATGTCGCCCATAAAAGGAACACATCTGGATGTGAAGAACTAACTTCTTGTATCGGAAAGTTAGAACACTTCCAAGAGTTGCTTCGCTCCCAACATCAACCTAACCATCATGCCGATGAACGTTAGGGTTGAGACTTAAACTCATAACCTAGGTTTATAGTTTAAGCAGAGGAGATCACCCAAATATTATCATTTAACCAATTTGATATTACGCAAGCTAAGTGTGTTATAGATTCTTCATTAAGATTTTAATAAATCTCTATACGTTGAAAAGTATTTTAGTATTATTGTCTTAATTATTCGCATTATTATTACTTTGTTAAAATAACTTACTTGAATCCATGTTTTAAGATAATACTTAAGGTTGATAAGTATTATTGAGTTAAATGGGACCAACACATAGAGATAAAAATTAAAAGTTAGGAAGATTGTTGTTTCTTAATTATATTCTTATTATGTTTCCTATAAAACCTAGATGTCTCTATTATATAAAGAGATATACATGCGTGAGTTTTCGTGTGTACATATACGATCTTACAATGTAGACGTGTGATTTAGTTTATCCTCAAGGTAATCAAGGTTTTCCTTGATCCTGGTTATAGTTAGATAACTGTTCTACATTGATCAAATAAAATTAGGGCTTGTAGTTTATGAATGTAAACCTTGTTCATAACAAAGATTTGTTCTTATTCTATTGCATGTTATTATCTTTGTTATTTTTCATCCTAGATTAGATCTAAACAATCTGAGTCTATAAATGATTCTTATCAGGTGGTATCAGAGCCATAAGGGCCCTTCATCTAGGATTTTGAAGGTTTTCGTTTCATAATTAGTGTTTTATGAAGAACCCTAAATCGATTGAGGCGCTATACAATTGAAGAAGAACCATGTTCGAAGCAAAAGACGAATAAGAAAGAAGAACAAGAATGCTTGGTAATTAGTTATTGTTTTTTATTTACTTCTTACTGATTCAAGATAAAGGCACATTAGGGTTCCAGTTTTTCTTAAAGGTTTCATAATGATATCGCTGATCAAAGAATTTGTATTAATCTACAAAGTCGTACTTTGAAGAAAGATTGGATACGAGTTTGCTTGATTTTCTACACGATTGTATAAATTGTAAAATGCTTCGTCTATTACAAATCATCTTAGAGTTCAACATAAACCCTAAATTAGATAAGTTTTCTATATGATCGAATTAATGTGTGGGTTCCTGATAAATATGTTGTTTGTTCATAACAATTATGATAATCGTTGGAATTTTTTAAAACATATTATGATCGTATATGGATATAGGGTTTCGCATTCTTGATGACTTGATGTGACTTCCAAGGTCTGGAACAATCAGTGAATTTGGAAATTATAAACCCTAAAAATGAGGGCGTGTTTAGCAACTGATGTTAATTTTGTCGTAGTGGTTCCTTGATGCCGACATGATACCTTAAGCAAATAAGTATGAATTCGTTGATTGGGGGCTTATGCTAATCGTTAATGATGACTAGGATGTATATTCAAGTTCAAAGATTTATCCTTTATGATGGTTTGGGTCATGAGAGACAAGAGAAAAATTGGCTGGTGAATGATGTTTTTAACGATCACTATGTTTGCATTATGTTTAACATGATATTTGTAAAGTGTTAGTGTTCCTTGCTAATACTTTGATGATGCCTATTTTTGTTAGCGATGCTTGTTTCAAGCTTAGTACTACTCAAAATGGTTACACTTAATGATGCTACTACTTAAAAAGAGAAGGGAGTAGTATTGTTCGATTAGTACGACAAGAGTTATCTGAGAAAGAAGTTTATATTGCTAGTTTTGTCCGATTTCTGAATACACACTGTTTACTTCTCGCTTACTCAAAGGGATCTCGAACAAATGGTTATTTGGGATCATAGACGGAACTTGAACTTTTTTTGTAGGAGGGCCGAAAAAATGAAATAACTGAAAGTTCAAATCTGATAATAGTAAAAGTATCCGAATCATCATAAAGAACAGTTAGTAAAACCGTTAGCAATAAAATTCCGCAATCTTTGAAGCTAAAACATGAACATTGAACTTGTGATATTTGAATAAATTATAACTGATAAATATAAAGTAGCGAAAACCATACTAAAACTTGACAATAAAAAAATATAACCTATTAAATGAGGATTTTAGATAGCAAATGAGTTTATTTAATCTATTAATCAGTTAATCAACGATCAACATGTGTAGCAAATGACATACATAAAATGATAGAAGAATCTTCTGCTCCAAAACATACATAATCAACGATCAACATGGTTTCTCAAAGTTTTGGAGAATGAGAGGGCCAATAAAAATTTGTTAGGAGGGCCATACAGAAACTTTATTAAAATCAGCCTTACATTATAGAGCATTTATAGTATCAACATCGAATCTTGGGAGGGCCACAGCCCCCCGGGTCCCTATGAAGTTCCCTCCATGTTTGGGATATAACAAGTAATTTGAATCTTGATTTGGAACACTTTAGATACAAAGGTATAAAAGGCTATTTTCCTATTTGATTTATTGATTACGAAGAAGACTGTTTATTACTTGTATGAAGTTGAAGTTGAATTCCACAAGTACCTAACATCTACATCTACGAAACTTTTATATATTTATATTACATATAACAATTTTGATAAATCGAAACATCTTATATACAATTTTTTGTTTATGAATACTTGACTATATATTTTAACATATAACTAAAATCATATTGTCTGAAAGGCCTACTGTCTCACATTGGCACAGGACCCTCGAAATTCATGAGACAGCCATGCCTCTACTATATCAAATTATATATACAGTGGGTCATATCATACTGTATCACATTATCACCATTTGGCTAGAGATAGCCTATTTAGTCATCTCCCTCGAACCAAACTATCATTACTATTTTTTTTCTTATCTCTCCACTGTTTAACCAAATGAAAAGTCACGAAACCCAAATCCTTTCACTTACACACACTTATAAATCTAGCATCATATTCAGTGACCACCACTAAATCATATTGCTCTTTGCTGATATTGCTCTTCACTGATATTGCTCTACGCTGCCGTCCATGAATCCGAAGCCGTTGTCGGTCGATCATTAACAAGAGTAGTATGTGTATGGTTCAGTTATATAGCCTTCACGTCTATAACATCATCTATCTACATGTTCTTCTTCTTTTTCTTTCATATAAATTTTAGCGTTCGGTTTTGGTCCGACGATTCGATCCGGGTCGACCAAAACCCGATAGTTCAATCAGGTTTAAACTGAATTAAAAACTAAGACTCTCATTCATGGTTCAGCCGGCCGAGTCTAACCGTGTTTTAAAACATTGATTGATATTGTTATGTACTTCTTCAAAGTTAGCCGATTCATGTACAAAATCACAAAACATAACATATCGTGAGAAATTAAATTTTGAATTTCCACAAAAATCAAGTATATTACCTTTTCTTTTAAATTTTTTAAAAATAACTACCGAGAGTAACCACTTTACGAATATTTGCAATAAATATGAATTGAACTCTATTAAATACTAATTTGACATCTGATGTAAGTTGAAGGTAAGAAAGGTAAATTGTTTCCTCTTATATTTTTACTTTGCAATGTTTGGTTTAAGTTTGGCAGGTTTGGAGAAGTTAGAGGGCTAAATGCAGCAGTATGACTCAACTTGAGTCAACCCTAGTCATAAGAGTATATATACTCTCTTCTTGTTATTTCCGTCATTCAGTTCTGTTATTCATCTTGTTTTCATCTCTCAAATATTGATCCGCCATTGTTGATCTGAGCGATCTTGTTGATTTTGTTCTCGTATATTGATCTTGCCTGTAAGATCAATTATACTTTTAGTTTCTTTGCTTTCTGAGTTGTATGTACGATCACAAAGCTAGGTATCACATTTGAAGTGATAGCCTAACGCAGTTATAGAAAAATAAAAGGGGAGGTTGGTTGATTAAATCTTTTCTTGTGTTTGCTTTTATAAATCGAATATGGTATCAGAGCCTTTGGTTCTTGATATCTGAGTTTTAAACCGTTTTCATTAACAATCTTGATTAATCTTGTGGTTAATCGTGTTCTTATTGTGGTTAATTGCAAGATTTTTATCAATTAAATTTTTAGGGTTTTTTAAAAATTTGGGGGTTTTCTGATTCTTGGTGATCTGTGGTGTTTAATTGGGTTCTTTTGTGCTTAGTCAAGCTCAATTGTATTTCTGGTAAGTTTAATTGAAGAAACCCTAAAATCCAGAAATTAGGGTTTCATTCAATTTTTGGGCATTTGTTATTTTGTGTTAGTTATTTGTTATAACTAACCTTTTCAGGTTGTTTTTCCGCTGTGCTTGTTGGTTGTGATAAGATCTTCTTGATCTTATTGTTTCTTGGTACTTTTGCTTGTAGCTGCGCGTGTTGTAACACCTCTCTCGCTCTCTCTCTTTTTATTTGTTGTTTTAGAAGGGGTTTTAGGTGTCGAAGGGATTAGTTAGCTTTGGAGGATTGATTCAGTTTTGATTTGTGCTTATTGGTTGTTGGTTGTTGAGGAGATACAAGGGGTTATTTGTGCTTTGTTTGATATTTATGTGTTTTCATTATGTCTGTTTCTAAGAAAGGTGACCAGGTCGATGATCATGTTAGTGATACTGAAACTGAAAGTGAAACTGTCATTCATACTAATGACCCTTTGTTTTTACACCCTACTGACACAAATGGGCAGCCCATTGTGAGTGTTAAACTCACTGGTCCTGAAAATTATAAAGTATGGGCTGCTGCATTTAAACTTGCTTTGCATACTAAGAATAAATTGGGTTTTATTGATGGTACTTGTGAGAAGAATAATGATGATAATGTTTTGGCTGATCAATGGGATAGATGTAATGCTGTGGTTTTATCTTGGATTCTTGGATGTATCTCTTTTGAGTTATATCAAGGACAAATTTTCTCTAAAAATGCTAAAGATGTGTGGGATGAATTTAAAGAAACTTATGATAAAATTGATGGATCTGTTATCTATAATTTGCATTATAAGATTTGTTCTCTTACTCAATCTGGCTCTTCTTTGTCTGAATACTATCACAATTACAACAGTCTTTGGAGGCAGTTTGACTCACTTGTCAATCTTCCTTCATGTAAATGTGATGGTGCTCCTCAAATGAAGAGTCACAATGCTCTTATAAGACTCATGCAGTTTTTGATGGGTCTTGATGACACTTTCAGTGTTGTTAGGAGCCAATTACTAACTGCAGACCCTTTGCCAGATGTTAAATCTGCTTTTGCTACTCTATCTAGGGTTGAATCTCATAAGAATAATCTGGTTCATGTTGTGAGTGATAAGAATACTGCTACTGCTTTTGTTACTAAACCTAATAATTGGAATGGTACTAAAAATACTCAAAACAGTCAAAATGGTCAAAACAGAGGTCCTAATAAAAACAATAATAAGTTTGTTTGCACTCATTGTAATATGAATGGCCATACTGTTGATAGATGTTTTGAGCTTAATGGATACCCTCCAGGTTTCAAGAAAAGAAATACTGGAGGATCTAATGGTTCTAATAATGTCAATAGTTCTCTTGGTAATAATGTTGATCAGGGATCTGGGAAATCTCTTCCCTTTATTGCTGATCAGATAAATAGACTCATGGCTTTGATCAATTCTAAGCCTAACATTGGTGAAGTGCAGTCTTGTGCTGCAGGTATAAAATTTGGTTCTAATCATATTATTAGTTTTGTCACTTGTAGATTCTTTAACTATAATACTAATATAAGTACTTATAGTACTTATATTGGTTGGATCTTTGATTCTGGAGCATCACAACATATGACTTTTTCTACTGAACACTTATTTGATGTTATTGATGTGTCAAAACTGAATATCTCTGTTTCACATCCTAATGGTACTATTGAACATGTTAAGCATGTTGGAAATTTTAAACTATCAAATAAAATTACTTTGAAAAATGTGTTGGTTGTTCCAGGTTATAAGGCCAGTCTTATTTCTGTTCACAAGTTGGATAAAGATAGTAAGTTTGTTGTGTCCTTTACTGAATCTAAGTGTTTTGTTCAGGATTCTCATCAAAAGTCCCTCTTGGGGACTGGTAGTGAAAATAATAGACTTTACTTGTTTGATTCAGGTAGGAAGTTTATTAATAGTGCCATCACTAAGTGTAATTTGTCTAAGTGTGTGTGGCATAACAGACTTGGTCATCCCGCAGACCAAGTTTTAGCTATTCTTAAGGATAAAATTCATCTTGATTCTGCTAGTAATGTTCAGCCTTGTGATGTGTGTCACATGGCTAAGCAAACTAGAGATCCTTTTCCTATAAGTGATCATAAGACCAAATGTTTGGGTGAAATTATTCATTTGGATGTTTGGGGTCCTTATAGGATCAAAAGTAGAGATGGATTTAGATTCTTTCTTACTATTGTTGATGACTATACCAGGGCTGTGTGGTTATACATGATTAAAGGCAAAGATGAGGTTTATGATAAACTTGTTGAATTTTACAAGCTAATCAAAAATTAGTTTGATGTTGCTATCAAAGTTTTTAGAAGTGATAATGGAATAGAGTTTGTTAATAATAAATTTGAAAGTTTTATTAAGGAAAATGGTGTTATTCATCAAACTACTTGTGTGTATACTCCACAGCAGAATGGTATAGCTGAGAGAAAACATAGGCATTTACTTAATATTGCTAGAGCCCTCATGTTTCAGGGGGGATTACCTTTGAACATGTGGCCTGAATCTATTCTTACTGCTGTTTATCTGATTAACAGGATTCCTAGCTCAATTCTCTCTGGAAAAAGTCCTTATGAAATGATTTATAAAACGGAACCTAACATCTCTCATTTAAAAAGTTTTGGGTGTCTTTGTTTTAGTACTGTGCTTAATAATGTGGATAAGTTTGCTGCTAGGTCTGAAAAGTGTGTGTTCATTGGGTATTCATTTACTAAAAAGGGTTATAAACTGTTTGGTATTGAGTCAAAACAAGTGTTTTTTCAAGGGATGTAAGTTTTATGAAACAGTCTTTCCATTTAAAAATGATGTCTGTAAAAATGGTTTGATCTTTGAAGATCAGGGAATAAATAGTTTAAATATTTTTGATTTAGCAGTAAACAACTCTGATGATCCCCATGATGATATGAGAGATGAAAGATTAGGCGATAGAGGTAGCATTTTAAAGGAGTCTGTCTTAGCTGAGAAAGTATCTACTGATACTCCTATCATTGTTACCAGTAATACTCAGGGGTCAGAGTCTAAGAATGATAAAGGTCATAGTCTTGGAAACCAGTATGACTTAGGCAGTAATGATGCTAATGATTTAGACAATAATGTTGCCCTAGATGATGAAAATTATGACTCTGAGGGTGAAGAGTTTATAGAATTCAATCAGCATTTTCAAAATAGAAGTCCAGAGAAGACTGAGCTAAGAAGGTCTAGTAGACCACATAAGTTGCCTAGTAAACTTAGTGATTATGTGCTTGACAAGAAAGTTAAATATGATATTAATACTGTGGTGAACTATAATAACTTGTCTGTGCATAATTTTGTGTTTACTAATAACTTGAACAAAATACATGAACCCAAATCTTATAATGAGGCAGCCAAAGACCCTAGGTGGGTTGAGGCTATGAATGAGGAGATGGAAGCTCTTAATAGAAACAATACTTGGGTGATTGTTGACCTACCACAAGGTAGGAAGCCTGTAGCATGTAAATGGCTATGGAAGGTGAAATATAAATCTAGTGGTGATGTTGAGAGATATAAAGCTAGAGTTGTTGCAAAAGGATTTCGTCAAAAAGAGGGTATAGACTATGAAGAAACTTTTTCACCAGTAGTGAAAATTGTGACTGTTAGGTGTCTTCTTTCTGTTGCTGTGCACAATAATTGGCCTGTTTATCAGTTAGATGTAAATAATGCCTTTCTTTATGGAGATTTAGATGAAGAAATTTATATGAATCTTCCTGAAGGGTATGGTTCTAACTCAAACAAGGTGTGCAAGTTAACCAAATCTTTATATGGGTTAAAACAGGCACCTAGAAAATGGAATGAAAAATTAACAAGTGTGTTAACAGAAAATGGTTTCTGTCAAAGTAAAAGTGATGTTTCTTTGTTTACTAAGACTGAGAATAAGTCTTTTGTTGCCCTGCTTGTTTATGTTGATGATATTATTATAACAGGGAACAATGAAAGTATTATCAATGATTTTAAGGAATATTTGAGTTCAAAATTTAAAATTAAAGATCTTGGCAAACTCAAATATTTCTTGGGTATTGAAGTACTTGATACTGACTCAGGATTGTGTCTTAATCAAAGGAAATACTATTTAGAGTTACTATCTGAGTATGGAATGTTGGCTTGTAAGCCAGCTAAAGCACCTATACCAGATGCTTCTAAGAAAAAGAAAAAACTCATTGAAGATGAGATTGATACTAAGCTTGATAACAAAACTTGTTATCAAAAGATTGTTGGTAAATTGATATATCTGACTTTAACTAGTCCTGATATTGCTTATGCTGTTCATTGCTTAAGTCAGTTTATGCATGATCCTTATAAATCTCATCTGAAATTAGCTTTTCATGTGCTTAGATACCTGAAAAGGTCTCCTGGAACTGGTATATCTTTTAAGCAACATAATAATCTGAATCTTAATGCATTTGTTGATTCTGATTGGGCTAAGTGTAAGATTACTAGAAAATCTGTTACTGGGTATACAGTATATCTGGGTGATAATCTTGTATCCTGGAAAAGCAAGAAACAATCTGTTTTAGCCAAATCTTCAGCTGAAGCTGAATATAGAGCTATGAACAGTGTTACTTGTGAAATCATGTGGATACTTAAGATTATGAATGATCTTAAGGTGAAAGTGAATTTACATGTGCCTATCAGTTGTGATAGTAGTTCTGCAATTCAAATTGTAGCTAATCCTGTATTTCATGAAAGAACTAAACATTTTGAGATTGACTTGTATTTTTTAAGGGAAAAGGTATCTGCAGGTTTGGTCAAAACTGTTAAGATCAAATCTGAAGATAATGTTGCAGATTTATTTACAAAAGGGTTGTCTATTAAAGATCACAATTCTTTTTGTGAACTATTGAAGCTTGTTGATCTTTATCAGAAGTCAACTTAAGAGGGGGTATTAAATACTAATTTGACATCTGATGTAAGTTGAAGGTAAGAAAGGTAAATTGTTTCCTCTTATATTTTTACTTTGCAATGTTTGGTTTAAGTTTGGCAGGTTTAGAGAAGTTGGAGGGCTAAATGCAGTAGTATGACTCAACTTGAGTCAACCCTAGTCATAAGAGTATATATACTCTCTTCTTGTTATTTCGGCCATTCAGTTCTGTTATTCATCTTGTTTTCATCTCTCAAATATTGATCCGCCATTGTTGATCTAAGCGATCTTGTTGATTTTGTTCTCGTATATTGATCTTGCCTGTAAGATCAATTATACTTTTAGTTTCTTTGCTTTCTGAGTTGTATGTACGATCACAAAGCTAGGTATCACATTTGAAGTGATAGCCTAACGCAGTTATAGAAAAATAAAAGGGGAGGTTGATGATTAAATCTTTTCTTGTGTTTGTTTTTATAAATCGAATAAACTCTGATTACATCACAATTTGCTAATAACAATTACGAAGGTTTAGCAAGTTATACGTAAATATTATAGATCACTCTTCATTCACGCCTCAAACGCGTGAACTCATCTTTTGTTTATACATATGTACGTTGGGTTACCATGGTTTGAACGTTGAAACACTGAAACCAGCTAAAGATCTGTTACTCAAAAGCACACCAACAATTTCACATATCACATATAAACAAGCTACAACCAGTTTAAACGCAAATCACACATAATTAAATTATGTTCAAAGAAAAAAAACCATTACCAACTATATAAAGTTAGTTAAACCATAAATTATCATTTTTCAAAATGTTTTTGTAAGAGAAATATAAAAGTAAATATTCGCCGAAAATTATGTTACAAGGTAACCGCGTGAAATGTATCCTACCTCATTTTAATATTTTAAACTAGTACTATTATTGACACAATTTATAAGTAAAAGTGAATGGCAAAGAGTAACTTAAACTTTCTTACATTAAAGTCCTTTTTATAATCGGTCCAATTTATGATTTGCCAAATCTTTGTTTTGACAGATGTATATATAGTTGTTTTGTGTTTAAAACCGAAAGTATAATTGTTCAAACAAAAGTAAAAGCTTGAAATCTTGTGATTGTACAATTCGAATTCAACCATGTCCCTCGTATAGTCTTATGATTATACTTATATAATCTCTAATGTGATGTCTTCATTTTGATGCAAAGGTATATTACTTTGTTGTTTGCAACTGGACATGATATTTATTACTAGTAACATACCAAGTCACATGACATTACCAAGGTTATAGAGTTTGGTCTTAAAAAAACAACTCGATATTATGTCTTGTTTCCATTTTTGGTCCGATGTTTTTAGCAAAAGTCAGTTGCGGTCTTGTCCGGTTTTCGAACCATGAGAGCCCCTCGCTATTTGGTCACAGTTCTAGATCGTTTGTACGTGCATTGTTCATCGAAGTTATATTTTTTTTTCTAATAATGCTGACGTTAAACAAAGATTAATATCATTAAATCCATTCCAAAATTATCATTATCGTAAACTAGTATTTATTGGGTAGGATCTACCTCTATGCTAAGATATCGATGGCATGTGAAGAAGGGGAGGTGATTTAGTCACGGTGTAAATTGATTCTTCCACATAAACTTCATAATTAGAATGCATTAATTTTCAATATTTACCCTTAACATTTACATTAACAAATTGCTTCTATGTACAATGAAAGAAAAGTAAGTGAACCATGCATCATGTATTTCTGTATTGTTGGCCATGAAATCACAGATGACATGCTTGACAGTTTAATCGTTCTCAAAGACTTAGACGATGTTCCAGGATTGCCATCACTAAGTGCAATTGAGGAATATGCGGTATGAAAAGAACACACGTGACTGGATTGAACCTCGTGTTTGACGAGTTGATAGTCAGGGTAGGGCTTATAGGACAGGAAAAGGCATAGCCCGTGTCTGGATTGAACCTTGCGTGAAGATAAATTTCTCATAAATGACAACCAGTTCGATGTGTATTTCCCAATGTTTGATCAACGAGCTGCTTTTCTTCGTCCCCTTAACGAGACAAAAACCTTGGGTCTTTTCGATGTGGCAAAAAGGCGGGTATGGATGTTGTGTTTTTTTTTAATGCTACTAGCATGTGCTTTTTTAATGCCAATATGAATCTTCATTTTGTTTTAGCTGCTTTAACTGTTATATGCCAAGAATCTTTTTGCATTAGCTGTTTTGAAATTAACCAAACTATGATACATAGAAAAACATGAGAGCTTATCATCCCAAGTTGTAGCCGCACAAACACCAAACTTCTTAACTAAACCAGCCCCATAAATCAATGAATACCACAAATACCAGTCAGTTTATAGAAAAACCACAAGGACCAGAGATACTAGACTATAATTAAATAGACAAGATTGTAGACCAAAACTATGATCTCAAATGACAGAAGACGCCGACACACCGCAGGTGAGTTGATCACATACAATAATACTACGTATTACTATTATTTTAGTAGGACTGACTTCGGTTATATTACAAGGTTGTTTCCATGTATTACTTTGGTTGTCCGTATGCAACTCCCCCTTTCAAGATACGTGTGTATGTTTTAGAAGTGCTTCTTGGAAGCACGTAAGTGATTCACCTTATGATCGTTACGGTTGGAGGTCGGGTGTTTTTATTAATGGATTCCTTCATTGGATTACCATGGTTACGTTATGGTCACATCTCAGCTTTCTTAGAACTAGCGAAAAAGCTAAGTAATACAAACCTTTTCAACATTCCTTTGTTCAACTCGTGCTAATCTCCAATTGGTGAAGAAAGCATTAAGAAATGAGTGTTTTTTGATGCTTTCTTCACCAATTCGAGGTTAGCAGGAGTTGAACAAAGGAACAAGTTGAAAAGGTTTGTATTACTTAGTTTTTTCGCTAGTTCTAAGAAAGCTGAGATGTGACCATGGCCTAACCATGGTAATCCAATGAAGGAATCCATTAACAAAAACACCGGACCTCTAATCTTTAATACGACCCTTCCAACCGTAACTATCATAAGGTCAATCACTTACTTCCAAGAAACACTTCTAAGGCTGTAAACATACACACATATCTTAAAACGCGGAGTTGCAGACGGACAACCAAAGTAATACATGAAAACAACCTTGTAATCATCTGACAAAGAATCATAACCAAAACCAGTCATACTAAAATAATAATAATATGTTGTATTATTGTATGTGATCAACTCACATGTGGTGACATTTTTTTTTTAAATTTTACATATTCTTTAGTAAAAACATTAAAAATGGCAATTTCCTTAAAGTATTCATAACCAAAAGCTAAAACAAGACCATTGCAAGAAGCAAATATACAACTGGAACATACTGTTGATTCAAAAGGAATGTTTGGTAGTGGTGATACCGATTCAAAGTCATCAAATGGAACCGAGCAACATGAGCCGCCATCGTTGGACAAAAATATGAGGTGATTTTTGTTGAGCATTTTACGATGAGTATTGATGAAGTGGGGTTCTAAGAGTAAAGATAGCCATTCCTTAGAAACACACCGAAACCGGCCTAAAGTTTTGACAGGAAGGTGGTATAGAATGGCCATGACGATATCCTATGATGCTTTGTTCTTCTTCACAATCACACGCCATCCATATCCTAGCATAGAGGTAGATCCTACCCAATAAATACTAGTTTACGGTATGATATTTATGGAATGGATTTAATGATATTAATGTAGTATTAATGTAGTTTAACGTCAGCCTTAATAGAAAAAAAAAAACATCTTGTTTGACTTTGAATTTATTAATGTAGTATGACTGAGTTTTGTAGCAGTAAATACTGTTTTTCAATGAAATGAATAGGCTTGTAAATAGAAGTAACCACTCCATAATAAAGTGTCTTTAATCATGAATAACATACACTTCTGTAACATCCTTGTAACTTTTTTTTTAGAACGACAAATGTTATTGTTAGTGAAGAATGTCTTCTTCGAACCCTCGCCTAGTTATGTTAGACTCCTTATCCGCCGCTTCGCCTGAAAGGCCCTTGGCATGTCTTGAACCGTAACATCCTTGTAGACTTGTTACGGTTTTCAGATTAGACGAGGTTCTTCAATAATATAGGGCGTATCATATTGATAACTTCGATGAACAATGCACGTACGACCAAACTCTATAGCCTTGGTAATATCATGTGACGTTTTGGATACTTGGTATGATACTAGTATAAATATCATGTCTAGTTGCAAACAACAAAGTATTCTACTACTAACAGCTAACTTATATACCTTTGCATCAAAATCAAGAGATGACATTATAAACTATATAAGTACAAATCATACGACTATACGAGGGACATGGTAGAATTCGAATTTTACAATCACAAGATTTCAAGCTTTTACTTATGTTTGTACAATTATACTTTCGGTTTTAAACACAAAACAATTATATACATATATACAGATGTATATAGTTGTTTTGTATAACCGATTATAAAAAGGACTTTAATGTAAGAAACTCTAAGTTACTCTTTGTCATTCACTTTTACTTATAAATTGCGTCAATAATAGTACTAGTTTAAAATATTGAAACGAGGTCGGATACATTTCAATGTATTATAAGCAGGTATTCACGCGTTAGGGCGGCATATACCTTGTAATATAATTTTCGGCGAATAATTTTTTACTTTTATATTTCTCTTACAAAAACATTTTGAAAAATGACAATTTATAGTTTAACTAACTTTATATAGTTGGTAATGGTTTTTTTCTTTGAACGTAATTTGCTTATGTGTGATTTGCGTTTAAATTGGTTGTAGCTTGTTTATATGTAATATGTGAAATTGTTGTTGTACTTTTGAGTAACAGGTCTTTAACTGGTTTAAGTGTTTCAACGTTCAAACCATGGTAACCTAACGTACATGTAGAAACAAAAGATTATTTCACGCGCTTGAGGCGTGAATGAAGAATGATCTATGATATTTACGTATAACTTGCTAACCCTTCGTAATTGTTATTAGCAAATTGTGATGTAATTAGATTTCAATTCATGTTTATTGCAAATATCCGCAAAGTGGTTTACTCTCACTTGTAACTGTAAAATATTTAAAAGAATAGATGATATACTTTGATTTTTGTGGAAATTCAAAATTTACTTTCTTGCGATATGTTATGTTTTGTGATTTTGCACATGAGTTGGCTAACTTTGAATTACATAACAATATCAATCAATGTTTTAAAATCCGGTTCCACTCAGTCGGTCGAACCGGTTGAATAGTGAACCGGAGTCTTAGCCGGTCTATCGTGAGCCCGATTTTTGATGCAGTTTAAACCTGATTGAACCTCTGGGTTTTGGTTAACCCGGATCGAACCGTCGGACTGGAACCGGATGGTACAATTTATATGAAAGAAAAAGAAGAAGAACATGTAGATAGATGATTTTATAGACGTGAAGGCTATATAACTGATCCATACACATACTACTCTTGTTAATGATCGACTAACAATGGCTTCAGATTCATGTACGGCAGCAAAGAGCAATATCAGTGAAGAGAAATATCAGCGAAGAGCAATATGCTTTAGTGGTGGTCATTGAATATGATGCTAGATTTATAAGTGTGTAGGTGAGAGGATTTGGGTTTCATGACTTTTCATTTGGTTAAATAGTGGAGAGATAAGAAAAAAATACTAACGATAGTTTGGCTCGAGGGAGATGACTAAATAGGCCATCTCTATTCAAGTGGTGATAATGTGATAGAGTATGACATGACCCACTGTATATATTTTTTGATACAGTAGAGGCATGGTCGTCTTGTGGATTTCGAGGGCCTATGATAATGTGAGTGTTGAAAGTGTGATATGCTCTTTGTTATACAGATATGTTTGTTTGTTTAGTTATTTGTGTGCAGGGATTGGAATGGAGCTGTAAGGGATGTCAAGGGAGCTCAAGTGACAAGTTCATCAAAGATAAATGACTGTTGCTACCAAAGTGTGGAAGTTACAAGTTGTGAGTATAAAGCTGGTCAACGAAGCTCATAACCCACATAACTTGCTACCATTTTCTCTCTCGTTTTACACATAGTTACCAGTTTGTTGTTCTTGGTGATTGAGATCATCTTGATCTTTGTAATCTTGTTTCTGAGTTTCAATCTTGTAAAACTATTATCAATTAGATAATAGACCCATACCAGCTTAATATATGGTGGGTTTTTTGTTTTAATAAAGTGATTTGAGAATCATAACTGAGTTTTATAAATCTTAACATGGTATCAGAGCCAGGTTACATCACCACGCTTTGATATTGTGATTTTTTGTGATTAAAACGTTTTGAATCTGAAAATTTTTGGGGTTCTTAAAATTGAGAGGTTCTTGATCAATTAACTGGTGTTAATTGATTGTTCTTGTGGTTGATTCATCATTCCTGACGTTCTTGATCATTAGCCCTAATTTCTTGAAAAATTAGGGTTTGGTGATTTTTTGGGGATCTGCTTAATTGAGGTTCGATTGGTGTTGGTATTTGGTTCCTTGTTCGATTGGTGCTTTGGATTGGTGCATCTGGTGATTTGCCCTAATTTCTTGAAAAATTAGGGTTTGGTTCTGGGTTCTTGATTATTCTTTGACTAAGTGAATCAAAGAATAATTGAGGAAGTCTTCCGCTGGTTCTATAGCTCTGTAACACCTCTTTTACTCTTAATCTTTCTTTTGTGATTCTTGATTGGTTAATTGTTCTTGACTGTTTTTTGTTAGTAGTGTAATATTTCTTTTTGTGTCTTGTCAATCTTTGGCCCTTGACCTACCATCTTGAATGGTTTGGAATCCTGGGAACTAAACGGCATTGATTTTGACTTCTTTACTGTTTCTGTTTTAGTTGTTATTTTGTGATTGTTTATGTCTTATTACGGTATGTCTGAAGAGGAGTATGAGCATAATAGTGATGACTATAATTCAAATGCAACTGATGCATCTTTAACTAAAATTAGTCGTTTGGATCTTAGTGATCCTTTGCATCTTCATCCTAATGATTCTGCATCTTTAAATGTTGTGTCTGTTAAACTTAAGGGTACTGAGAATTATCAAGTTTGGTCTTGTGCTATGTTGCTTGTTCTTGAGGGTAAAAACAAAACTGGTTTTATTGATGGATCTTGTAAAAGATCCAATACTGATGAGGTCTTCGGTAGGCAATGGGATATAGTTAATGCCATTGTGCTTGGTTGGATTTTAAATTCTATCACTGAGAAGTTGTTCTTGGGTCAAATTTTTTCTAAAAGGGCTAAACATGTTTGGGATGAACTAAAAGAAACTTATGATAAAGTAGATGGTTCTGTCACTTTTAATCTACATCATAAAATACATTCTTTATCTCAAAATGGGTCTGTTTTGGCTGATTATTATCATAAACCCAATGCCCTTTGGAAACAGTTTGATGCTCTTGTACAACTTCCTAGGTGTACTTGTCATGCTGCTGAGGACTTTAAAAAACATAATCAGTTAATGAAACTAATTCAGTTTTTAATGGGACTTGATGAGTCTTATATGCAAATAAGAAGTAGTATTCTCTCTAGAGATCCTTTACCTGATGTTAAAAGTGCTTATGCTATTATTTCTAGTGAGGAGTCTCATAGAGTTATGTCTGGCTCAGGGTCCTCCCAAAGGAGTCAGTCCTCTGTGTTCAATTCTAGTGTGAACAGGGGTAGTGTTCAAAGGCCTCAAAATAATAACTCCTCTAGACCTGCTGGGTCTAATAGACCCACTAATGGTACTAGAAGGTCTAGTGGAGGACCTACCTTGGTGTGTGAGAATTGTGGGTTTAATGGGCATACTATTGATAGATGTTTCAAGCTTATTGGTTATCCACCTGATTTTGGAAAGAAAAATAATACTGGGGTTTCTAATAATAATCAGACATCTCAGAATTTCAATAAAAGATTTGTGAATAATAACAATGCTGGTTCTAGCTCTACTTCTTCTTATTTTGATGAACAGTTGTCTAAAATCATTGCTTTGATTAAGGACAATACTGCTGGTGCTCAGGCTAATATGACAGGTATTGTGGTCAATCAAAGTTCTGTTTTTAATAAGAATTTTCATAAATTCTTTTGCTCTAATAGTCAGATTAAGTCTAGTTTGGTAGATCATGGTCTTATTATTGATTCAGGTGCTAATCAACATCTTACGTATGATGATAAGTATCTGGTTGATGTTATTGATATTTCCAAACTTGGTATTAAAGTGTCTCATCCTAATGGTACTGAGGCATTCATTACCAAGGTTGGAAATATGGTCTTAAATAGAGACTTAACATTATATGATGTGTTGGTTGTTCCTGAATATTGTGTTAGTCTTATATCTGTGCATAAAATTGCTAAGGATAGTAAATTTGTTGTGGCTTTTGATGAGTCTAGTTGCTATATCTTGCCTCAGGGTTTGAGGGAGATGAGGTTGTTGGGGACTGGTAAACAAAAGGATGGCTTGTATTTTTTTGATAGAGGGTACTGGTTTTGAGAAACCTAATGTTACTTGTTTTTTGAGTAAAGATCTTTGGCATTGTTGACTTGGTCATCCTTCAGACCAAGTTCTTAATGTTTTAAAAAATGATTTAGTTTTTGAGAAAACTAATAGGGAGTTTTTTTGTGAAACTTGTTAGAAGGCCAATCAGACTAGAGAGTCTTTCCCTATTAGTGATCATGTTTCTACAAGTTTGGGTGAATTAGTTCATTTAGATTTGTGGGGTCCTTACACGGTTACTAGTAAGGAGGGGTTTAGATATTTTCTAACTATTGTTGATGACTTTTCTAGGGCTGTTTGGGTATATTTGTTGAAGAATAAGACTGAGGTGTTTGATTGTATAAAGATTTTCTTTCACTTGATTAAAAATCAGTTTAATAGAACTATTAAAACTTTTAGAAGTGATAATGGTACTGAGTTTATAAATCAAAAAATGATTGAGTTTTGTGAGTTAAATGGGATTGTACATCAAACATCTTGTCCTTACACTCCTCAACAGAATGGAATTGTTGAAAGGAAACATAGGCATCTTCTTAATGTGGCTAGATCCTTTATGTTTCAAGGGGGTTGTCTATAAATTTATGGTCTGAGTGTGTTCTTACAACTACTTACTTGATTAACATGTTACCAACTTCAGTGCTGAAAGGAAAGAGTCCTTTCCAAATTGTGTTTAATAAAAAACCTAGTTTAAAGCATTTGAGAATGTTTGGATGTCTTTGTTTTGATACATTGCTTACTAGTAATGATAAGTTTAGTAGCAGATCTGAGAAATGTGTGTTTGTTGGCTACTCTGGGACTAAAAAAGGCTATAAATTGTTAAGTCTTGAAAAAGGTCATTTCTTGTTTTCAAGGGATGTTAAGTTTTTTGAAAACATATTTCCTTTTAAGACTAGTAACAATAGTACTCTTAGCAGTGATAATCAGGGTTTGAGTCTTGATAGTTTTTTAGAAGTTGTCATAGATTCAGATCCTGGTGTGCCCTATGATGATATTGTTTCTGCCTCACCACACAGAGGCAGCAACTCTTTTCTTAGTAATGAGTCTCTAGTTAACCCACTTGAGAGTGAGGAGGGGCATTCTCAGGTCTCTAGTGAGCCTGTTAATGAGAATGAGATGGCTGCTCCTTTTATTGAGCATGAATTTGAGGGCATTAATAATAACATACCTAATGCTGTGAGTCCTGTTGTTAGAAGATCTGAAAGGGAATATGTTTTTCCAAGAAAATACAATGATTATGTTTTAGCTTCAAGAGTTAAATTTGGGCTTGAAAATTTTGTTAGTTATGCTAGACTTAAGTCTGATAACTATTATTTTGTTACTGAACTTAATAAAAGTGTTGAACCTAAAACTTTTTGGGAAGCTAGTAAGAGTCAGCACTGGATTGATGCTATGAATAAAGAAATGGATGCTTTAAATGAAAATAATACTTGGACTATAACTGATTTGCCTAAAGATAGGAAAGCTATTAATGGTAAATGGGTTTATAGAATCAAGTATAAATCTAGTGGTGAGATTGAAAGATATAAAGCTAGATATGTGATTAAAGGTTATAATCAAAAGGAAGGTATAGATTTTGATGAGACTTTTTCACCTGTTGTGAAAATTGTTACTGTTAGATGCTTGATTTTGGCTGTGCAAAATAGTTGGCCTTTATTTCAGCTTGATATCAACAATGATTTTTTATATGGTGATCTTGATGAAATTGGGTATATGACTTTGCCTGATGGATATTTTGATAAGAATGATAAGAGAGTTTGCAGGTTAAATAAGTCTTTATATGGGTTAAAACAAGCTCCTAGGCAGTGGAATGCCAAGTTAACACAGGCTCTTATTGAACATGGTTTTATGCAGAGTAAAAGTGATTATTCTTTGTTCACTAAAAATGAATCTGGTGTTTTTCTTGCATTGCTTGTCTATGTTGATGATATTGTTGTTACTGGCAATAGTGTGAGTCATATTGAAGAATTTAAAAGGTTTTTAAGAAGTAAGTTTCAGATCAAAGATCTGGGCAAACTAAAATACTTTTTGGGCATTGAAGTTATTGATACAGACCTTGGTTTGTGTCTTAATCAGAGAAAATATTGTTTAGATTTGTTGTCTGATTTTGGATTGCTTGCTTGTAAACCTTCTGCTACTCTACTTGAGCAAAACTTGAGCATTACTAGTCAACCTACAGACTCTGATTGTGTTCTTGATTAAATTACTGAGTATCAAAATCTTATTGACAAACTTATCTATCTTACTCACACTAGGCCTGATATATCTTATGATGTTCATTGTCTTAGCCAGTTTATGCATAAACCTCTTAAGTCTCATCTTAAAATTGCTCTTAAAGTTTTAAGATACTTAAAAGGTTCTCCTGGTAAAGGTATCCACATTGTTAGAAATGCAAATGTTTCTCTTGAAGCTTTTGTAGATGCAGATTGGGCTAAGTGTTTAGTAACTAGAAAGTCTGTCACAGGTTTTTGTTTACTTTTGAATGGGTCACTAGTATCTTGGAAAAGCAAAAAACAAAACACCATTCTAAGTCTAGTGCTGAAGCTGAATATAGAGCCATGGCTTCAGCTACTTCAGAAATTGTTTGGGTTCTTAAAATCTTAAAGGACCTAAATTGGGAACATTTTTTGCCTGTAAAATTGTTTTGTGATAGCCAAGCTGCTATTAAAATAGCTGCTAATCCTGTTTTTCATGAAAGTACAAAACATCTTGAGATAGATCTTCATTTTGTGAGAGATAAGATTCTGGCTGGTGTGATTAAGACTTGCAAAGTTAATACTGCAAATCAGACTGCAGATATTCTTACCAAGGGGCTTGACAAGTTGCAACATGATAAACTGGTTGGTCAATTGGGATTGTTTGATTGTTTCCAGGTTCAGATCAAGGAGGGGTGTTGAAAGTGTGATCTCCTTGTTATGCAGATATGTTTGTTTGTTTAGTTATTTGTGTGCAGGGATTGGAATGGAGCTGCAAGGGATGTCAAGGGACCTCAAGTGACAAGTTCATCAAAGATAAAGGACTGTTGCTGCCAAAGTGTGGAAGTTACAAGTCGTGAGTATAAAGCTGGTCAACGAAGCTCATAACCCACATAACTTGCTACCATTTTCTCTCTCGTTTTACACATAGTTACCAGTTTGTTGTTCTTGGTGATTGAGATCATCTTGATCTTTGTAATCTTGTTTCTGAGTTCTAATCTTGTAAAACTATTATCAATTAGATAACAGACCCATACCAGCTTAATCTGTGGTGGGTTTTTTGTTTTAATAAAGTGATTTAAGAATCATAACTGAGTTTTATAAATCTTAACATTGAGACAGTAGGCCTTTCAGACAATACGATTTTGTTATATGCTATATGAATATGGGAAGTGATATGTACACCACTAAGATGTTTAGATTTATCAAAATTGTTATATGTTATACAAATACTAGTATATAAAAGTGTCGTATATGTAGATGTAGACATACAAAAACTGTATAAGATGATAGCTAGCTTTAATTTTTTTTTAACTTGGCTGAATGTGTGGACATGTAAACCCATTTGTACCTCTATCCAAAAAAAAGAAACTAAAAGGCTAAAAATGTAAAATATATAAACCTCGAGGGTAAGAAAATAAAAATACTCCTTTTAGTCATCTTCCTCAACGTGTATGTTTTTCTTATAAACCTGGTGAAAGTTTAATTTTTTCCGATTATAACAAAAAAAATATTTTATTTTAGACTATATGTTCCTCAGTACTACCCTAAAGAATAAACTAAATTACGCATGCGTTTATTAGTTTTGGGCCCCTGAGTAGAGCTGGCTAGAAAGGTGTTTAACAATTTTGGTTTGAGTATCTTTTTCTTATCCAGAAATTAAGTGTTTAATAATTTTCGTTATGTATATTTTATGTAACGGTGATACTTTTTTTTTTCGCCTATAACCGGTTTGATCTGACGGTTGAATCGGTTAAACCTGTAACTCGGTGAACCGGTTACTCGACCAGGTCGACAAAAACACCGGTTTTAAACATTATAATTATAATTATAACTATAACAATAGATGGGAATTTTCGTAATTAAAAAAAAAAAAAAAAAACGCCCCTCTCAGATATCCTTTTTGCGGTTTCCAATCTTTCCCCTCTCATTGAATATTCCCACTACCAAGAAATTCCACCACCACACTGCCATAACAACTTTTGAAGGCACCTACTTTTTTTACAAATTCAACTTCAACACCATGAAAATATAAACCCCAAACAAATCTAATTATATGGGGAGATTTAATTTGTAAGTATCACCCTTAATTGATTTCTGTTGTTTAGAGCACAGGGTACGGCGGCCTTTTCGCCCAGCGTTTTCCCACGGCGTCACACCAAAACGCGAGAGACCACACTCCTGTTGGCATTTTCGTGTCTCGAGCCGAGGGCACGTCGCGCGTTTTCGCACGAAAACGCGAGACACGAAAACGCGAGACCGTACCCGGTCTCGCGTTTTCGTGCATAAATAATTTTTTTTTTTTGAAAAGTGGGCCCAATTTTCTCCCCATGGCTCAAGCCAACCAGGGAGCGTGAAATGTAGTGTTTTCGTGTTTGTGGTGTGGTGGGATCATTTAGCCACCACTCACCATACCCCTGAAAATTCTCGTGTTTTCCCGCGGCTCAACACGAAAACACCAAACCATACCTCGTGCTCTTATGTTTTTTGTGGTGCTAAGAGCACGAGGTATGGTGTTGAGTTTTCGTGTTGAGCCGTGGGAAAACACGAGATTTTTTAAGGGGTATGGTGAGTGGCGGCTAAATGATCCCACCACACCACAAACACGAAAGCACCACATTTCATGCTCCCTGGTTGGCTTGAGCCATGGGGAAAAAATTGGGCCCACTTTTCTAAAAAAAAGAAAAAAAACTAAATGCACGAAAACGCAAGACACGAAAACGCGAGCACGGGGTACGGTCTCGCGTTTTTGTGTCTCGCGTTTTCGTGCGAAAATGCGAGCCGTGCCCTTGGCTCGAGACACGAAAACGTCAACAGGGTGTGGTCTCTCGCGTTTTGATGTGGCGCCGTGGAAAAACGCTGGGCGAAAACGCCCGTACCCTGTGCTCTAAGTTTAATTCCTTAAGTTGGTTTTTGTTGTTTGTTAGGGGTTCGAGAACATCACAAGAGATCTAAGGTTTGTAAAACAACTTTAACTTCTTTGAGTTACTTTTAGTTTTTGACTTAATAGTACTAATTAAAATATAAACCCGTTATAAAATCTGTTTTGAGTGATAGAATTGGGGTAACCGAGACCAAGGATGATGGAGTTCTAACATTTGTATTTCTCTTACATTCTTTATTTCATTGCCGTGTCCGATTCGAGCGAGAGCCCGAATAAACGCACAAACCAATTCCACCTTATCACTTTCAGATCATTCCTGCATACACAAACCAAAATTTTATTAGAGTTTTTTCTTTGGTTTTTGCTTCAAGAATACTGAAATAATCAGGTAACATAGATAACATGAAAGAATTTTGATTAGTTTGTTTCTTTATCATATCTGTTGTTAAAACATATAAAGATTTTCTATAACAAGTCATTTTTCCCCATTTGTGCTTGATTGATATGTTTCTACAGGTATATGACATAATCTTTTGAAAGCAAGTCAAACGCCAAAAGGAGATAAGATATAGGTCCTTTTCGCTCTCTTTCCTTTTACGTTATTTTTTACGTAATCAGCCCGTTCGCTATGCTTTGTAGCAAGCCAATAAGAAAATAGTAGCTATTGACTCAGAACGAAAATGTGTACTACCTAAAATATGAGATAAAATTTTATAATTCTTGAATAGTGGAATATTATAGAGACCAAATTCGAGATGCATCATCAAAATCGTTAGGGGCATTAGTCGTTTTTATTGAAATGTAATTGAAAAAAAAGACACTATATAATTGGTGGTGTTTCAAGGCAGTGTTGCACAATATAGAGGTATGAGGGAAAGAGAAATTTAGGTGGAGGCAGTGGTGTGATGGAACATTGACATTTAGGTGGTATTTTCTGAACACACACACTTAGGGGTGTCAAAAAAGCCGACCCAACCCAAATAAGCCTAAATGGGTCGTGTCACTTGGGTCAAAATGATTACTCGGGTCAACCTGGATGAGATTGTTGTTGTGTCACTAATACAACGAAAAATATATATGTTTGTAAACGTATTTTTGAGGCTGAAGTTTAGTCGTATTTGAAGTGGTGTTCTATGGCTTCTTATAATTTTTTGTCTATTGCAGACCACGTTTGTTGGATTTTGTATCATCATCGGATGAGATTGTTGTTGTATCTGCTTCTAAGAAGACTTTAAATGGTTTTGGTTGTGCATCTACTTATTGTTGTTGTATCTGCTTCTAAGAAGACTTTAAATGGTTTTGGTTGTGCATCTAAGAAGACTTTAAATGGATTTTGTATCATCATCGGATGAGATTGTGCTACTGCATCTACTTTCTTGGCCGCATATGCGCCTCATGTTTGCTCCATTCATGTCTGATGAGGTACATACTCTTGATTTACGTTATGAAAACATTGTTAAATCTAGGGTATTTGGCATTATTTTTTGAATTATATATATATCATTTGTAATAATCATCATTGGTGTAGCATAATGGGTGGTACGAGATATTGTTTGCATATGCTTCTGTTATTGACATAGTGATAATTTACTGTTGAAAGTTTGCATATAGTATACACAAACTTCATGATCGATAATCTACTGTTTGAAACTTTTATGGGTTAAGGTTACATCTTCTGGATTCACTCGCAAAGCTGTTTAGCAAGTTTAGCCCAAACATGTTAAATAGTTGATCTTTGGGTAGTTGTAAACGCGTTATTGCCAAAAGATATGTCTGAGTTCTTAAACCAGCTGTGTTTGGATTGCGTTGTTCTGACCTGCATAACCCAAATTGTTACCATTAGAGTGTATATGTGGTTTATCCAATTAACGTGATTGATCTATGGCGACACTAGGAGGTCGACTTTATTTATACGAGATAGTGTTCACAGTTATGTGCTATATCCCATGTAAATATTCATTATGTTTGGATGAACAGAAAAAAGAAGAATCTTTTAATGTATTTGGGGATTAATCATGAAAACTGCCTATTTAATTATTTGAGAGCGACTATCTGAAAAGATATTAATTTTTATAGACGGTTAAAACACTAGCTTAATATACAAAACATGAAAACCACATGTTACATGACATACACAAGAAACGTTTCTGCTTTGAGATAACTTCGGTTCACAGGGTTTATGTTTATCAACTATATGAAATGAATCTTCCTTAATTTATGCGGGTACACAGGCAAGTGAAGGAAAGCAACCATGACTTTCTTTTATACAAATTTTCTTTTTACTTAATCATGTAACATATATGGTTGTGTTTTATTGAATTGCAATGATATGATAGGCTACTTACATGCTTATCAAATGAGGTTACTTATAAAAATTTGAATAGTTTATGATTTTCAGCGTTTGTAAACAGATGTCGTAATGGAAGCTTTTGAGGCTGCAAAACCTGTGTACGACAAATAGTAGAAATAGAATCCAGAAACTATTACCAGGAAGATAGTCAGTTACATATGCTAGCTCCACCTCTCGCTTTGGGTGTTTTATATAGACTTCCAGGTGATCTACTTTGGCAGTGATAGTGACAATGAGAATAAGGATAGGTGGCCTGAAAGATTGATGTAATCTCTTTAGCAGAGCAAGAGGTTCTAGCCCTTAAGTTGTTCTATGCACTCATACGTTTTGACCATATAGATATGAGAGGATTGACTTCTTTTCTTATTACCAGTCTTTGTAAACTTCTTTTTATCAAATTTTTAATGTAAAGTAAACTCTTCAATAGTTGCATTTATCTTTTTTTTGTTTAGTATTTTTCCCCTTCATATTAATGGCACTTCTATCATTTGTATTCTACTAGCCGGCTACCCGCGCAATAATGCGGCGGGTAGCCGGTGACTAATTTTGTGGATTTGGTTAAACCACGAAACCACCATTATAAAAACTAACATATTTTCTGAACATAACGACTACAGTTTTTTCGGCACCTCAAAGTCGGTGACAACAGCGTGGTGATTGAGAAAGAGCGATTGTTTTGTTTTGCATATTTTACATATGTGTTTTAAAAAAAAATTTAGACTTTATATAATGAAAATTTAGTTATTTTTAACAATGCTTTTATGGATTAAGTTACACACTTAAATTTTTCGTTACAAAATTATACTTAAAACATTTATTTTTTGTTGTAACTTATAATTATGTTTAAAAACACTTAAATTTTCCGTTACAAAATTGTATTCAGTTACAATTATTTCTAGACTTTAATATGGATTAATTTTTTAGTAAAAAATAAATCTTTCCATTATAAGAAATGTTTGAGACTTAATTTTTAAGACTTCTACTTATAGAAAAAGAGTTAAATGTTTTATATAGTACTAGCCGTGTACCCGCGCAATGCTGCGGCGGGTACCCGGCGACTAAGTTTTTCGACAAACAAATATTTTTTATTGGTGGTTTGAAGAATTTTGATGGCTGAATCTTTTGTGTGCAAATTTTTATCGAGTCTTTTTTCATAAATCATGATTTTTTTTATATTAACATTTCATAACTGATATTCTAGTAGTAATATTAATATCTATCAATAAATTATTTTCAGTTTTATATGTTACAAACTTATAATATATGGTTATTTATTGTCTCATTAAATTATTTATTTAATCATTAATGACATTTACTCTTATTGACTAATATTTTATAACTCATTTGTATCATTTATTTTTTAATGAGTTTTTAAAAAAACATAATAGGCATTTAAACCTCAAAAATTGTTGTATATAAATTTCTAAATAAAGAAATGTTTGAGGCTGAAACATTTTAAGACTTCTAAAAATAAAAAGTGATAAATGTTTTATAAAATATATAGATATAGATATAGATATTCGTGTCATTTTTAGTCCTTAAACATCTATTTGCTTTTATGTACTCACTGTTAGATTTAGATGCAATTTAATAGTTATACTTTTCTCATGATTATTGTTTATACTTAGTTCTGAGTTTTTGTATTGGAATATTTAAATATGGCGATGATTATCTACGGAACAGTCAAGAAAACTCTATGATGAAAAACACCATAAGCAAAGTGCACCGCGGCGAAGCGCGGGTATCCGAAAACTTGTTGATATAAATTTCAACATACAACTGAGAATACAATATAAAGAGGCCAAAGCCTTCTATTGTCAAGTCATAAAATATCTTACTTCTTATATTGTTAAGTCATAAATTACCTTACTTTTATACAAAAAAGCTTCAATATTCTATTGATGTTCTTGGGAGAGGTTACTTTTATAAGTTATAATATCTCTGGCAATTCTTCTTGCACATAGGAGCAACACCTAGAGCGAGACGAGTCGAGACTCTGTCCTCGAACTCTTATTCCACAAAGTCTCTCTAGTGTTACCATAGGTTTTGTGGAGGTGGGTACCTATCTGAAGCAAATGACAAGGATGAGACTTGAACATTGGTCAATTAACTCAAGCACAACAGCTCCACCCATTAGACTTATACTCTAGTGGTAACAAAGGGATGATTATTGATAGGTGTGAAAACACCCATCCTTTTACCACTTATTTCTTGCTAAAACAAGATCAAAACGCGTATTTAATATCATTTGTTTGGAATTATGCGTGGTTTGTGTGTTTGTTGTGTTTTCAGAGCCAACCGGATAAATATTGAAGAAAACATGGGATTTCACGGGTTTTATCGAAGAAAAAGACGAGAAGACAAAAAGAAAGGAAGAAAGCCCATTCACCAACCAAGCCCAAGGCCTATATATATAGAACTCCCCTTCACAACATTAGACTAGTTTTTCATTTTTTTCCCTTTTTTCTTTCTTCTGTTTCGTAGGAAACCAACACCATTAAGGTGTTGGTGATTTTTCATCTTTGTTTTCACAAATCTTGTAAGTTTTAATCTTTCTTTTTGATTGTTTAACCTTAATATTTCAATATAATCTTTCATTTAATCTTGTTCATCTTTCTCTTGTTGATTTGAAGTTTTAAAGTTTTATTTTGTTGATTTTAATCTTCAAAAGTAAGTGGGTTTTGTGTTTTTGTTGATTTGGTTTGATGTTTATCATTAGTAGATGATTAGTGGTTAGTTTGGTTTAATCTTTTGATTAAAACTTGGTGATTTTAGTCAAATTTGTATCTTGGTTGTATCCCCTGTTCTTCGCCTTCAAAAATCCCCAGATTCCGAATGAGCAACAATTATTCCGAATGAAGGATTGGGGTTAGTTATTCCGGATAAAGCAAACATTCCGGACGAGCACTTAGTTCTTTTTATTCCGCATCAACAAGATATTCCGAACCAGCAATTTCCATTCAGTTATTCCGAATCAGTGTGTTCATCCGGAATAATCAATATTCCGGGTGAATCGTTTATTCCGAATCAGCATTTTTGTTTAATTATTCCGAATCAAGGAATATTCCGAATGAGCATTTAGTTTAAGTTATTCCGAGTCAGCAAATTATTCCGAGTGAAGCTTTTTTATCATTTATTCCGAACAAGCAAAATATTCCGGATCAGCTAGTTATTCCGAATAAGCAATATTCCGGACGAACAGATTTATTCCGGATGAAGGTCTAATATTCCGCATGAGCATTTTTCATTTATTATTCCGAATGAGCAGATATTCCGCATGAAAAAATTTATTCCGAGTAAACATTTTTTTCGAATCAGTTTTCTTTTCCGAATAAGCTGTTATTCCGGATGAAGATATTCCGAATGAAGGATTTTTATTCCGAGTAAAGTGTTATTCCGAGTCAAGCATACATTCCGAACCAGTGTTTTCTTTTCCATTATTCCGAATGAGCAGTTATATTCCGAATCAACGTCTTTAGCTTTTTATTCCGGATGAACCTATATTCCGCATGAGTTGTTTTATTCTGAATGAAGGTAACTTTCCGAATGAATGATTTTTAGTTTATTTGTTACTGTTATTTTATTGTTAGGTTTTATTCCAGCTTTATTATTTTTAAATTGTTCGTCATTACAATTAATTGTTTTTAGCTTATATTTATTCACTTCACGCATTTACCTTTTTAGTAGAATAGAAAACCAAACTCGATTTTAGTAACCAAAAACGATAATTCCACTTTGAGCCGTGATCAATTCGAGAAGATTCCGAGAAACGAACTTTCAACATAGTAAAATCCTTGTATCAAATGGCGCCGCTGCCGGCTCTTTTCGTAAGGATTCACGGTTTTTTGTGAGAAAATTGGATTTTGGGATCCGTTCACCGTGAACGTTACTTTTTCATCATATAAAATTCTCAAAAATCCTAAAAAATATAAAATTTTCAAAAATACAAAAAAAAATAAATTAAAAAACATAAAAAACCAAAAAGATTTCTGCTTTGTTATTTCTTTTGTAGGTGCATGCGTACACGATCAACGTCTTATCCCGAGCCCGAGACTCTCGATAACTTAGACATGGCCGGTGTACACAACAACAATAATAATCCACCTCAAAACAACATGAATAATAACAACAATGAACCTCTACCGGACAATCTTCCTATGATCGAACTTTTGAAAGCACATGTAGAGGGCAACAACGATCCTATTGTCATACCCGCGATTGCAGCCAACAACTTTGAGCTCAAATCCGGCTTCATTCAAATGGTCTCTGCTCAACCATTCTTGGGGCGTACCATTGATGATCCTCATGACCACATCAAAAGGTTCCTTCAACTCACGAATACGGTCAAATTCAATGGGGTTTCACAAGAGGTAATCCGCTTACAACTTTTTCCTTTCTCATTAGAGGGACAAGCCCGACATTGGCTTGCAAAGGAACCGCCACAAAGTATTCTTACGTGGACGGACTTAGAGATCAAATTCATAAACTACTTTTTCCCACCCTCTCGTACTACCGCTTTGCGGAATGAAAATTTTTGAACAAAAGTACGATGAGACTTTTAGTGAATCTTGGGACCGTTTTAAAGACCTTTTAAGAAAGTGCCCACAACATGGTTTTACCAAAGTGCACCAAATTAATACTTTTTACAATGGTTTAAGCATGAATGACCAAGATTTACTAAATAGTGCCTCGGGGGGGGGGGGGGGGGGGGGGGGTAATATTTTGGTTAAGTCTTCTAATGCCGCTTGGGATATTATTGAGAATAAGTCTAGAGTGCAAACCAAGAGTGTTCGGACCAATGCCGCTAGTGCTAGCACTAGTGACAACGACAAGAGAATTGACAAACTTACTTCGCTTATTGAATCGCTTGTTGTCCACACCGCTAACAATACCAAAAGCATCAACGCTCAAAACGCTCAAGTCAATGTTGTAAGCCAACCATGTGAAATATGCGGGGGTCCTCACCCTTACACTACTTGTACCTCCACCCAAGACTATCTTTGTGAGAATGTTAACGCAGCATACGGTACCTATCCTCCGGGAGGCTATTCAGCCCGCCCTCAAGGAGACCGTAACTTGCTAAGTTATCGTTCCACCAACTTTCTTTCCCCGCCCGGTTTTCCTCCAACCAATCAAAACCAACTACAAAACCTTAACCGAACCAATCAAAACCAACCTCGAGCACCATACCAATCACCTCAAAGACAACCATATCCACCTCAAAATCCTACTCAAGTTTACCAACCCGCTCCTTACCAACCACCTGCTTATCAAGCACCTCCTCCTACCCAACCCACCATTTTCAACCACAAGGTCGAAACGTACATGCGGACGAATGATGTGTTGGTGAAGAATCTGCGGACCCAAATTATTAATTTGAAGGGCGATATGGTGAAACAAGGGAATGATCTTAGATCCGATATGCGAAACTCTTTGAGTAGTCAAACAAATGACCTAAGGGACATGATGGCTGGTTTCTTCCAAGGTAATCAACCCTCTTCTTCGGGTACTCTTCCGAGTAACACCGTTGCTAATCCACGAGGGGAGATGAAAGCAATCACCACTCGCAGTGGAAAAGGTACCAAGGAACACGAGCTTCCTATACCTACACCGGTGATTGTAACAAAGGAAAACGAGTCTACTTCCCCAATTCCTCCACCTCTTACTTCTACCCGTCCACCACCCAAGGATGTGAGTGATCCTACTATTACAAAGCCTTACTCTTCTTCCGATATACCTTATCCCTCAAGGTTGAGGAAAGAGAAGCTCAAAAGCAAGGACGATATTTGTCACACCCCACCATGGCGGAATATGGGGCACGACGTATGGATATCATCACAACAATAGCGTGTCTATAGAGATAACTAAATGATATAAGAAATGTCATAAAATGGTGACACAAATGTCATGACAATTTCTCAACAATGCAGGAGTCTAGGTAAGTAGGTAACAGTCCTACCTCTTACCCAAGACAAACAAATAACACAAACAAACAAACATATAGGTGCCAACAGTATCACTTATTAAAATGAACAATCAAATAAAACTAAGAAGGGAACGGGGATTCTCCTTCTATATGCATTCCTAAGCTTCTCCAATCCTAGCCACTTATGATCTCATGCTTAACCATAGTATCACCTGAAAGAGACACTAAAACACGTCAACATAAAGTTGGTGAGAGTCATAGGTTTAGACTCCAACACAAGACAAGTCATAAGTTGTGAAAACCATAAACCAATAAACATATGGACAATGCGCTACAATCATGTACTAACAACTAGCATCCAAGTTCAATCAATCATTACAATTCCAAGGCATCACGTCTTACCAACAATCACAATTTCCAAGGCATCACGCCTTACCAACAATCACAATTTCCAAGGCATCACACCTTACCAACAATCACAATTTCCAAGGCATCACGCCTTACCAACAATCACAATTTCAAAGGCATCACACACAAACAAGAATCACATAGCAGTTAATCACATAAATGTACACACAAGTCCATCTCAAACCTTAAAACATTCACAACATTAATTTAGAAAATAATTCAACACAATGTCTCTTCCATCCCATCTGGAAGTCAAAATCAATATTAAACATGGGACTATGAAACTCACCTGATAGCTTCTTCACAAGTCCTTGCACTAGCAACAAACTAACAAACCAAAAACACGCAATTAATACACGAACCAATAACTAAGATGGCTCATTAACCTATGATGGAAATCTAGCCTATTCCCACATATTTACCTCATTGACAAGCTCTAATCACCCCGTTACCCTTCCTTAACAAGTCCTTAACTTGGTTAAGTTTAATAACTATCCCGTTCATATTTTTCACAAAACAGTCCCAGTTTTTAAGTCTCAAAACGTTAAGTCAAACGTCCACTTAAACATACCCATGGTTTCTGTAAATAGAATATTCATACCCTTACATATGTTTGCTAACACCTCCCACTTGCCCTAACCTTAAAACTACTTTTAAGGCCCCGATATACATATATCTACTTTTGTCATTCCAGATTTCCTGATTTTAAACGTACTAAAAGTTTGTTACCATTAAGGGGTCTTACCCTATTCCACAACCTTAGCCCCAGTGCAGATACTTACTACAATATATAAACCATCTCTCATGTTCGTGAGAAGATCCCAATGCAACCCTAAGTACCCCAAACAACCCAAAACTTAAAAAGAAAACAGGCTGAATTCAAAACTGTTTTGACCTCCGACTGTTGTAACCTGTTTTTGACCCACTTCCCTACCTCCAATTTAGTTCTCGTTTCTTGCATTGGAAAGCCATTTCAAATATCTTTCCAGGGGTACTTGGATCGTAAAATAAGAGTTTATAGAACTCCCGATATGATCAAAACAATTGACTCAAAAATCTGCCCAGTTTTTAAAAACGGGTTTAAACAAATTGAACAAATTAATTACCCATAACCCCATCTAATACAAGCCCTAGATTATATGATCATCATATTATGATTATCTCACATAATTATTTTACTGATTTTATAAAAACCCTAACCCTAATCCATCATAAGAATGATTAATTAAACACAAACAATTAAATCAAAAAGGTTAATGAAGGTTTTTACCTTTAATTCAATGGAAGATGAAAAAACACCCAATTTTTATGAAGAACCCTAATTCTCCTCTTCTTTTAGTCGACTATAACTCCAGGGAAAGAAAAAAAAATGCGTTTGATTTAGTGTTGGGGGTTCCTTATATAGCCAAAACAATCCTTGTCCAACCCAATTACCACTTACCATAAATCTTTTCCTTTTTTCCTTTTTTTTCTCTTCTAAACCGACCCAAACACCCCTAATTTCGTTTTTTTCTCTATTTTTTTTTCTTTTTATTGTTAATTAATATCTTATTAATATTACCTTAATTTACCTTAATTTATTTCAGCTCCTAAAACTCCCAAAACCTCAAAACCGTAAAACTAGTCAAATTTACGCGTTTTACCGTAAAAGACTAAAATATACACTTTTATAAAAAATCTCAAATTTTGAAATAAACTTTATAATTAAGTCCTAAATGACCTAAAACCATCCCGAAAAATATTCATTTGACTAATTACCTCATTCGAGACCTCTAAATGCTAAACCGTAAATCCTAAAAAAATACACTATTACTATAATACTTATACGTATACGTAACCACCAAAATATCACCATTTCATTTCATAGTCACTAATTGTGATTTCATGAACATGAATTAACCGTTCCTCGTTTTACTTATGAGTACTCTATACTCATAAACGATAATCACACCAACCTCGTTCACACAAAATAAACACGTAAGCACAAAAATCAAGTAGTCACACATAAAATAACCTAAAAGTAAGACCAAGTGACAAACCCAAAACCACGGTTGTCACATCACTCCCTCCTAATAGAAATCTCGTCCCGAGATTCACTCCCAAACTCAAACTTATTCTCAGCAAACAAACGAGGATGCATATCCCTGATAAAACCTTCACGTTCAAACGTGAACTCAGTTTATACTAAAATAATCTCAACCAACAACACATGAGCCATAACCGTCCGCGAGGAAACTTATTAAAACTATAAAGTTATGTAACCAACCTAACTAAATCTCGCAACTCATCAAACAAGAACTGTCTTGAAATCAAGTTAGGAGCCGTCACATAACTCAACGGGTTTAAAACTGTCACCCCGATTTCAGTCTTACTCATAAATACCATAAATCAAAACTCATCAAAATATAACCACGTATAATAAGGTCTAAAGAACTCTCAAATTCCTTCCCAACTCATCTCTATGTTTACCCTCCAAGTGTTCATTACCGCAAAATACCCAAAACACGAGTTTAAACCATGTTGTCCGAAAATTAACCTTGAACTCAACACTTGTACAATTAATTCGACCAAGCTACTGACTTCCAATTACGAAACTTTCTGAATATTTGAAAAGTATGTTCTGAGTACATAGATTTAGGCTTTTGAATCACCCAAAAACCTTTAAAAACGAATAAGTTATGACCAAAACGATTTTACTCAAAATCTGCCTAGGCATTAGCGACAGTTTCTGACAGTTAGCGACATATTTTGACAGTTTAGCGACAGTTTCTGCCTACTCCGATTTATACCAAAAAAAAAAAAGATTTTTAAACCCTAAAACCCCCCATTAATTACCAAAACTAGAACCTAATTTATTTTAATTCCAGAAAATTAAAACTCTATTAATTACATGATTTTAACATATTTCACTAAATAAGAACAAAATTTTTAACTTAAGAACAATAACTTTAGGTGATCAAAACCAAGATATTTTAAAATAACCGAGTCATGCTTATATGTTAAAGAACTTATATTCCACCTTATTTGAAACATGATCCCGACACTTCCTTATTTCATCGACTACCAACAACTATTTTTTTTCAATTTGCAAGTTCTATTTTTTTACCATGTATAACTCGAAACAAAAGACATCGTTACCCCAAAAAGAAATCTCCACCATCTCAAAATTCTTCACGCCAAAAGTACCGTACAAACAAACACGTGAAATGAGGACCCGAGAAATGCGCTACTACAGAAGTTGAACATCTCAAAGAGAAACGAGCTAGCAACCCTCCTAAGAATACAACCGATAAGTAGAAAATAATTTTACATACATAGACACAAGCGTACATACACTCAAATCCATCCAACATATACTATACAAGCATGTATTAACTCTCTTTCATGCAACCATACTTGAAAGTCCAGTGGTGTTGTGGCACGTATATAATTATATAGGCCTCCATAATTATACATTTTCCCTTTCACATATGTACTCCCTCCTATGATGACACTTATAAGAAATTAATACTACACATAACACATAATCCAACAACTCACAAGCACATAACCACACAAGATAAGATCCAAAACCCCATGTATTAAAATAACATAGCCAATGCACGAAACACATAAACTCGTAGTCCAGCTGAACCACCCTAGACAAAATTCAAAATGTATAAAGAACATGAAAACATAATTAAGCGAAATCCAACAATGACTAGCGTATACGAACATGGTTCCACCCGCACTAATCAAAACTCGTAAAGAAAATAACATGTAGTTAAGTATGAACCATAGTAGTTCATAACCTAACAAATACTGCGAAAATAATATTCAAACACATCAATTACTATAAAATGCACACATACTCCTATGACGCCTATATGCAGGGACCCTTAAGCTATAGACTAGGCTACACGACTAGGCAACCTAATTCTCTATAACCATTGTCTTTGATACCATTCTGTCACACCCCACCATGGCGGAATATGGGGCACGACGTATGGATATCATCACAACAATAGCGTGTCTATAGAGATAACTAAATGATATAAGAAATGTCATAAAATGGTGACACAAATGTCATGACAATATCTCAACAATGCAGGAGTCTAGGTAAGTAGGTAACAGTCCTACCTCTTACCCAAGACAAACAAATAACATAAACAAACAAACATATAGGTGCCAATAGTATCACTTATTAAAATGAACAATCAAATAAAACTAAGAAAGGAACGGAGATTCTCCTTCTATATGCATTCCTAAGCTTCTCCAATCCTAGCCACTTATGTTCTCATGCTTAACCATAGTATCACCTAAAAGAGACACTAAAACACGTCAACATAAAGTTGGAGAGAGTCATAGGTTTAGACTCCAACACAAGACAAGTCATAAGCTGTGAAAACCATAAACCAATAAACATATGGACAATGCGCTACAATCATGTACTAACAACTAGCATCCAAGTTCAATCAATCATTACAATTTAAAGGCATCACGCCTTACCAACAATCACAATTTCCAAGGCATCACGCCTTACCAACAATCACAATTTCCAAGGCATCACGCCTTACCAACAATCACAATTTCCAAGGCATCACGCCTTACCAACAATCACAATTTCCAAGGCATCACGCCTTACCAACAATCACAATTTCCAAGGCATCACGCCTTACCAACAATCACAATTTCCAAGGCATCACACACAAACAAGAATCACATAGCAGTTAATCACATAAATGTACACACAAGTCCCTCTCAGACCTTAAAACATTCACAGCATTAATTTAGAAAATAATTCAACACAGTGTCTCTTCCATCCCATCTAGAAGTCAAAATCAATATTAAACATGGGACTTTGAAACTCACCTGATAGCTTCTTCACAAGTCCTTGCACTAGCAACAAACTAACAAACCAAAAACACGCAATTAATACACGAACCAATCACTAAGATGGCTCATTAACCTATGATGGACATCTAGCCTATTCCCACATATTTACCTCATTGACAAGCTCTAATCACCCCATTACCCTTCCTTAACAAGTCCTTAACTTGGTTAAGTTTAATAACTATCCCGTTCATATTTTTCACAAAATAGTCCCAGTTTTTAAGTCTCAAAACTTAAAGTCAAACGTCTACTTAAACATACCCATGGTTTCTGTAAATAGAATATTCATACCCTTACATATGTTGGCTAACACCTCCCACTTGCCCTAACCTTAAAACCACTGTTAAGGCCCCGATATATATATATCTACGTTTGTCATTCCAGATTTCCTGATTTTAAACGTACTAAAAGTTTGTTACCATTAAGGGGTCTTACCCTAAACCACAACCTTAGCCCAAGTGCAGATACTTAATAAAATATATAAACCATATCTCACGTTCGTGAGAAGATCCCAATGCAACCCTAAGTACCCCAAACAACCCAAAACTTAAAAAGAAAATAGGCTGAATTCAAAACTGTTTTGACCTCCGACTGTTGTAGCCTGTTTTTGACCCACTTCCCTACCTCCAATTTAGTTCTAGTTTCTTGCATTGGAAAGCCACTTCAAATATCTTTCTAGGGGTACTTGGATCGTAAAATAAGAGTTTATAGAACTCCCGATATGATCAAAATAATTGACTCAAAAATCTGCCCAGTTTTTAAAAACGGGTTTAAACAAATTGAACAAATTAATTACCCATAACCCCATCTAATACAAGCCCTAGATTATATGATCATCATATTATGATTATCACATCATTATTTTACTGATTTTATAAAGACCCTAACTCTAATCCATCATAAGAATGATTAATTAAACACAAACAATTAAATCAAAAAGGTTAATGAAGGTTTTTACCTTTAATTCAATGGAAGATGAAAAACACCCAATTTTTATGAAGAACCCTAATTCTCCTCTTCTTTTAGTCGACTATAACTCTAGGGAAAGAAAAAAAATGCGTTTGATTTAGTGTTGGGGGTTCCTTATATAGCCAAAACAATCCTTGTCCAACCCAATTACCACTTACCATAAATCTTTTCCTTTTTTCCTTTTTTTTCTCTTCTAAACCGACCCAAACACCCCTAATTTCGTTTTTTTCTTTATTTTTTTTTTCTTTTTATTGTTAATTAATATCTTATTAATATTACCTTAATTTGCCTTAATTTATTTCAGCTCCTAAAACTCCTAAAACCTCAAAACCGTAAAACTAGTCAAATTTACGCGTTTTACCGTAAAAGACGTAAAATATACACTTTTATAAAAAATATCAAATTTTGAAATAAACTTTATAATTAAGTCCTAAATGACCTAAAACCATCCCGAAAAATATTCATTTGACTAATTACCTCATTCGAGACCTCTAAATGCTAAACCGTAAATCCTAAAAAAATACACTATTACTATAATACTTATACGTATACGTAACCACCAAAATATCACCATTTCATTTCATAGTCACTAATTGTGATTTCATGAACATGAATTAATCGTTCCTCGATTTACTTATGAGTACTCTATACTCATAAACGATAATCACACCAACCTCGTTCATACAAAATAAACACGTAAGCACAAAAATCAAGTAGTCACACATAAAATAACCTAAAAGTAAGACCGAGTGACAAACCCAAAACCACGGTTGTCACAATATTCAAGTTTCAAACTTTATCAAAATGTTTAAACAATTGAATTTCAACATCTCCTTTGCTGAGGCTCTCGCTCACATGCCTAAATATGCGAAGATGTTTAAAGATCTTCTTAGTGACAAGGAAAAGCTTCTTGATATTGCTAATACCCAACTTAATGAGAATTGCTCTGCAGTGCTCTTAAGGAAATTTCCAACTAAACTTGGTGATTTGGGTCGCTTCTTAATCCCTTGCAACTTCCCGGGAGTAGAGAATTACATGGCCCTAGCCGATCTAGGTGCTAGTATCAACTTAATGCCTCTAAGCGTTTGGAAGCAATTATCTCTCCCTGAGCTTGTCCCGACCAAAATGACTTTGGAATTAGCTAACCGTACGGTTGCTTATCCAGTGGGGATAGCCGAAGACGTTTTCGTTGGCGTCGACAAATTCACCTTCCCGGCGGATTTTGTTGTCGTTGACTACGAGATGGATACTCGTGTTCCATTAATCATTGGACGTCCATTCTTGAGGACCGGTCGCACTCTCATCAATGTTAAAGCGGGTGAGCTTATCATGAGAGTTAGTGATGATCAAATTGTCTTCAACATGGGTAAGATTTCTAAACAGCCTTATTCATACGAGTGTGTTAATTGTATCGACGTTCTTGATGAGGCTTGTGAAGAACACTTTAAAGATGCTTGTAAAAGTAGTCTTACCTCTCTTCCCAATGTTGAGACCGTTGCCTCTATTGCTCCATCACTAACTCCGTTTGGAGAAAGTGATTTCCTTTTGACTGAATTTGAAGCAACTTTAGAAGATGTGAACTTACAATATGACGATTCTCCCACCGATTGGGATGAAGACATTCGTACCATTGAGAAACTTCTCAATGAGGACCATATTTCTCCACCATCTCCCAAGGATATTGCTATCGTGAACCGAATTTGACTACGCCTTCCATCGAAAATCCTCCGGATTTAGAGCTTAAGGAGTTACCGTCTCATCTCGAGTACGTATTTCTTGAAGACAAGAAGAAGTCACCCGTCATCATCGCTAAGGACTTGAAAGAAGAAGAAAAATCTCGCCTTATCGCCGTGCTTAAAGATCATAAGAAGGCAATTGCTTGGAAAATTTCCGATATCCGCGGAATTGATCCAAACTTTTGTACTCACAAAATTCTCATGGAAGATGACTTTAAACCCGCAATCTAAAGCCAAAGAAGGGTTAATCCTCGAATTCACGACATCATCAAACAAGAGGTTATCAAACTTCTTGATGCCGACATGATTTACCCTATTTCGGATTCGCCATGGGTAAGTCCCGTCCATTGTGTGCCAAAGAAAGGCGAAATAACCGTTGTTCCCAATGAACACAACGAGTTGATTCCTACTCGTCTCGTTACTAGGTGGAGAGTTTGTATCGACTATCGCAAACTCAATGATGCCACGAGAAAATATCATTTTCCTCTTCCTTTCATGGATCAAATGCTCGAGCGTCTAGCGGGTAATGATTACTATTGCTTCTTAGACGGTTTCTCCGGGTATTTTCAAATTCCCATCGATCCTAAAGACCAAGAGAAAACCACATTCACTTGTCCTTACGGAACATTTTCTTATAAAAGAATGCCTTTCGGCTTATGCAATGCTCGTGGGACTTTCCAAAGGTGTATGATGGCTATCTTCCATGGCATGGTTGAAGAAACTATGGAAGTCTTCATGGATGATTTCTCGGTTTATGGCGATTCTTTCTCTGCTTGCCTTGCCAATTTAGAACGTATGCTTAAGCGGTGTGAAGACACTCGCCTTGTTCTTAATTGGGAAAAATGCCATTTCATGGTAAAAGAGGGCATCGTGCTAGGACATAAAATCTCAAAAGCCGGTCTCGAAGTGGACCGTGCTAAAGTTGATGTCATAGCCAAATTACCTCCACCTTCATCCGTGAAGGGTGTGAGAAGTTTCCTTGGTCATGCGGGCTTCTACCGTCGATTTATCAAAGACTTTTCTAAAATCGCTCGTCCGATGACCCACCTCTTGGAAAAAGATACTCCTTTTATCTTTTCCAAAGAGTGTATTGAAGCCTTCAATCTTCTTAAGGATAAGCTAACTAAGGCACCGGTCTTGGTTACCCCTAATTGGGAGCTACCTTTCGAATTGATGTGCGATGCTAGCGACTTTGCTATTGGAGCGGTTTTGGGCCAAAGAGTGAATAAACACTTCCAACCGATCCATTACGCTAGCAAGACAATGTTAGGGGCTCAATTGCATTACACGACAACCGAAAAAGAGCTTTTAGCTGTTGTCTATGCTTTTGAAAAATTTTGCCCCTATCTTGTCCTTTCCACTACCATCGTGTACACAGACCATTCCGCGTTGAAGTACTTGTTAACTAAACAAGATTCTAAACCAAGACTTCTTCGCTGGGTTTTGCTACTTCAAGAATTTAAAATCGAAATTCGTGATAAGATGGGAGCTGAAAACCTTGCCACGGATCATCTCAGTAGATTTGAGGATCCTTATCAAGGGGATCATCCGAACAAAGAGATCAATGACTCTTTTCCCCTTGAGACCTTAATGTCTATCAACTCGAATTTTGATGAGACCCCGTGGTTTGCGGACATTGCAAACTACTTGGCGGGTGGAATTCTCATTGACGGGTTAACATCCCAGCAAAAGAAAAAGTTCTTTAAAGATATTAAGACTTACTTTTGGGATGACCCGTATCTCTTCAAACAATGCGCTGATTTGATTATTCGCCGATGTGTTGATGGACCGGCAGCTTTAGACATTCTCGAAGCTTGCCACAAAGGACCCACCGGTGGCCACTTTGGTCCCAACTTCAATGCTAAGAAAGTGTTTGACTCGGGATTCTATTGGCCCTCCATTTATCGTGACGCTCACGAAATGGTGAAAAATTGTGATGCTTGCCAACGACAAGGCAAGATCACACATAAAGATGAGATGCCTCAAAATTTCATACAAGAATGTGAAATCTTTGATGTATGGGGCATCGACTTTATGGGGTCATTCCCTTCATCTAAAGGAAACAAATACATCCTTGTCGCCGTTGACTACGTTTCTAAATGGGTTGAAGCCAAAGCTTTACCCACTAACGATGCAAGGGTGGTTTGTAACTTTTTGAAGCAGCTATTCGCTAGATTCGGTGTGCCTCGTGCCATTATTAGTGATCGCGGGACTCATTTTTGCAATGATCAATTCGCAAGAGTCATGGCTAAGTATTGTGTCAATCATCGTCTTTCCACTGCATACCACCCACAAACTAATGGCCAGGCTGAAATCTCTAACCGAGGGTTAAAGGGAATTCTTGAACGAACCGTGGGAGAGCATCGTGCCTCATGGGCCGATAAACTTGATGATGCTCTGTGGGCTTTTCGTACCGCATACAAGACTCCGATTGGTTGTACACCATATCGTCTCGTGTACGGGAAAGCATGCCACCTTCCCATTGAGTTGGAGCACAAGGCTTACTGGGCCTTGAAGTGGGCTAACTTTGACATCAATAAAGCCGGTGACCTACGCAAAATCCAACTCAATGAGCTTAATGAACTCAGGAATGAAGCTTATGAAAATTCCTTGATCTATAAGGAAAAGACTAAGCTCATTCATGACTCTAAGATTAAAAACCGAGAGTTCCAAGTTGGAGAAAAAGTTTTACTCTTCAACTCTCGGTTGAAAATCTTTTCGGGCAAACTCAAATCTCGTTGGTCCGGCCCATTCACCATTGCCCAAATTTTTCCATATGGTACTCTCGAGCTCGCTCAACCTAATGGACCCAATTTCAAGGTGAATGGCCAACGATTGAAGTTGTACCTTGGAGAGGACATCTCTCATGAGATGATTCCATCCCTCTCCACCTTTCCTTTGAATTAGTTCGGGACCAAGTCAGGCTCGTGACTCGGTGAACAAAAACAAGCGCTCCTCGGGAGGCAACCCGTGTATCTATCCCTTTCCGTTTTACCTCCTAAGTGTAGGGGGACCTATATAGGTTGTTTGTGTTTGTGTGGTGATGTGATTACAGGGATGAATGCACTTTTGGAACCTTTGAAGAACCGTGCTCCCATGTTATCCACAAATCCGGTTCTATCTCTCAACTATCGTGATTCAATTTTCTTCATACTCTCATTTGAAATTGATCACTATAGTTGTCCTCTCCTTAGCAAGATTTAAACAACGTGCACAATGTCATAAGTGTAGGGGAGACTTTTCCCACATGCTTAAACATTGAGGACAATGTTTATATCAAGTGTAGGGGGACTTCTATCGAAGTAAGTGGGCATTTCCATGAATTTGTCCTCATTTTAACTGGAAAATTTGATTTTTCGACATTTTTCAAAATTTTTAATCTATTTTGGCCTAGTTGTATAGTTGTATTTTCCTTTGTTATGTTTATTTTCTTTCTTTGCTAGAATAAATTTTCAATAAAGTCGTTTTAAATTTTACAAAGTCGTGAATCTTTTGACTCAACCCGAGTTTACTTATCTAAGTTTACTCTAGCTAGTATCCTTAATGTGTTTAAGTCAAGTTTTGCTAGGCTTTTATATAGGGAACTTTAAAACGCGAAAGTCTTAACTCTCACGGGTTAAGAACAAGAACTTTTGGCAAGTTCCTATAATTGATCCTAGAGAGTAGTTTATCAAGGGAACTTTAAAACGCGAATTCTAAACTTGAAAAAGTCTAAGAGTTTGCATGATCCTATAGATGACTCGAAAACCCAAAGCTGTGATTTAATTGGCTAAGCATCCACGAGTCTCATTCCTTGAGATTTTAAACTGTGGAGGACGAGAGATGATAGAGTCAATTATAAGTTTGGTATTCTTTCGTGAATTTATGTGAGTTGATTATAAGCCTATTCTCCCATCACTCGCTAATAAATTTATCTGCAATAAATAAGGTTGTACGATTTGAAAAGTTACTTAGCTTCTAGCCCAAGATCGTTTAAAAGTTGCTCGGTATTAATTAGAGTTCATAGCCAAGGCATAACTTATTGAAGAGGGATGCGAAGATTGGCGAGTCCGAAAAGTGATGTGAAGAATCATTTATCAAAGATCAATATGAAGGATCGAGACACACGACGAAAAGCAAGTACTCCCCAAAAGATCATGGAGAAGTCTATCCGAAAAGAAATTCTAAAAGGTATGAGGATAAAAAGATCCAAGTCCTAAAAGGAGGCGGATCGTTGTATATCAAAGTCCAAAGTAATGATTGGAGAAAAATAAAGAATTCGTGGTCCAAATATGAAGAATCTCTCAAAAAGTTCAAGTGAAGAAATTCCTAATACGAAGAGAAGACCATAATTTCAAGAACGTATCTCAAAGATTTGAAGTATGAAGTCGCTGCCAAATATCGGTCCGAGAAAGGTCTCAAATCGTGAAGCGAGTTATGCCAAGATATGAACTTTATGAGGTCCCGAGAAGCAGTTTTAAAAGATTTTGTCCTTTAGCTAACTGTTGATTAAATTGTCCCACTTTGTTTTCAGCTTAAATAACTATCGAAATAAGTCAAACAATGCATGCTCATGATCATTTAAGACAATATTAAAATATAAGAGATACACCTAGGAATAAGGGAGTCTAAGTGAATAATTGGGCCACATGAGTTCGTGTTAGTTTGCTAACTTATAATAACAATGATCTCGTTTTTAAGCTTGGCATTGGGAACTAGAAACTTGAGGATGATGAACATTCATGACAACCTAAAACCCCAATGTAAGTCTTTGAATTCTTTACTTGTTTTGTTCTTTTGGTTTCCTTAGTGTTTAGAATTTAATAAAGGCCAAGGTGGGTTATTTATGATGAGAAATATAAACCATGCTTTAAAATTAATGAATTGCATGAGGGCATTGCAATGGTTAAGTGTAGGGGATTTGATAGGTGTGAAAACACCCATCCTTTTACCACTTATTTCTTGCTAAAACAAGACCAAAACGCGTATGTAATATCATTTGTTTGGAATTATGCGTGGTTTTGTGTGTTTGTTGTGTTTTCAGAGCCAACCGGATAAATATTAAAGAAAATATGGGATTTCACGGGTTTTATCGAAGAAAAAGACGAGAAGACAAAAAGAAAGGAAGAAAGCCCATTCACCAACCATGCCCAAGGCCTATATATATAGAACTCCCCTTCACAATATTAGACTAGTTTTTCATTTTTTCCCTTTTTTTCTTTCTTCTGTTTCGTAGGAAACCAACACCATTAAGGTGTTGGTGATTTTTCATCTTCGTTTTCACAAATCTTGTAAGTTTTAATCTTTTCTTTTGATTGTTTAACCTTAATCTTTCAATATAATCTTTCATTTAATCTTGTTCATCTTTCTCTTGTTGATTTGAAGTTTTAAAGTTTTATTTTGTTGATTTTAATCTTCAAAAGTAAGTGGGTTTTATGTTTTTGTTGATTTGGTTTGATGTTTATCATTAGTAGATGATTAGTGGTTAGTTTGGTTGAATCTTTTGGTTAAAACTTGGTGATTTTAGTCAAATTCGTATCTTGGTTGTATCCCCTGTTCTTCGCCTTCAAAAATCCCCAGATTCCGAATGAGCAACAATTATTCCGAATGAAGGATTGGGGTTAATTATTCCGGATAAAGCAAACATTCCGGACGAGCACTTAGTTCTTTTTATTCCGCATCAAGAAGATATTCCGAACCTGCAATTTTCATTCAGTTATTCCGAATCAGCGTGTTCATCCGGAATAATCAATATTCTGGGTGAATCGTTTATTTCGAATCAGCATTTTTTTTTAATTATTCCGAATGAAGGAATATTCCGAATGAGCATTTAGTTTAAGTTATTCCGAGTCAGCAAATTATTCCGAGTGAAGCTTTTTTATCATTTATTTCGAACAAGCAAAATATTCCAGATCAACTAGTTATTCCGGATAAGCAATATTCCGGACGAACAGATTTATTTCGGATGAAGGTCTAATATTCCGCATGAGCATTTTTCATTTATTATTCCGAATGAGCAGATATTCCGCATGAACAAATTTATTCCGAGTAAACATTTTTTCCGAATCAGTTTTCTCTTCCGAATAAGCTGTTATTCCGGATGAAGGTATTCCGAATGAAGGATTTTTATTCCGAGTAAAGTGTTATTCCGAGTCAAGCATACATTCCGAACCAGCGCTTTCTTTTCCATTATTCCGAATGAGCAGTTATCTTCCGAATCAACGTCTTTAGCTTTTTATTCCGGATGAACCTATATTCCGCATGAGTTGTTTTATTCCGAATGAAGGTAACTTTCCGAATGAATGATTTTTAGTTTATTTGTTGCTGTTATTTTATTATTAGGTTTTATTCCAGCTTTATTATTTTTAAATTGTTCGTCATTATAATTAATTGTTTTTATCTTATATTTATTCACTTCACGCATTTACCTTTTTAGTAGAATAGAAAATCAAACCCGATTTTAGTAACCAAAAACGATAATTCCACTTTGAGCCGTGATCAATTCAAGAAGATTCCGAGAAATGAACTTTCAACATAGTAAAATCCTTGTATCAATTATTAACAAGTCATGTAATAATACAACATTTGATTTTGAAATATTTCTTGAAACTATACCTCAATCATTCGGGTTACAATAAAGTGTTGCTAGATACTTTATTGTGGACGTAGTGTTCTAAACTCTCACAAGTTGGAGCTGTCGGAATATCCGATCGTTTAGCTATCGAGAATGAGTGAGTCTATCGAGAGCACACACTCAAACACGGAGAACATACTTTATTGAGTATTTAATATTTGATGTTTATATTTAATAATTAGTAAAACTTCACTTATTATTTATTTTTTCACAAACACTTATTATTTAATTCGCGAACGTTATAGTTCGCTACATGTTTAACTAACTAAACGTATGAGTAAATAAAATAGAGGGGGTTAAAAGTCAAAAACCAAAAACCTTGGGAAGCCCACAAAGTGGTCGGCCCCTATTGTATTCTAGAAGGAAAAGAAAATAAAAAATATTTCTCATAGTTTATACTTTATATATTTTAGTGGTTAAATTTTAAATAAGTTAGATGGAGTTAAATGTTAATTATATTTTTTCATATTTTTAAATAGCTTTAGAAAATAAACAAATACTCCTTACATTTTGTACCTTCTATATTTTATACCATACAAAATATGTCTACATTAATACATAATGAATTTTTTAATGTAGAATCGAGTGCATAATTATTAGTTGTAAAAATATCATAATTAAAAATTATTAAGCGAGATAGATTTTCATATATCCATATATTAAACTAAAAACATTAAATTAAATTTTAATCATTTGTAACATGTATGTGCACGAGACTTGTAATTAATATGCATATACAAAATTAGTTCTTCTTATGTATATAAAGTTATTCAGTTTTTCGCTTTGATTGGGTTTTTATTTGTCGAAACCAAAACCAAACGACACCGAATTAAATACTTAGGTTCGATCTCAAACCAAACTAAACACCAATTAAAAATTTGAGTATGATTTTATTCGGTTTTGATCTTATTTTTTAGTTTGTTTAATGTCAAACAAAACAATGTACACCCCTGATCACTAGTTGGAAACTATGTGTCTATGAGCATGGATTACAAGAAAGTGTCAGGGATATTAAGCCCATAATTTTGTGATTTGATATGTCACTAAGGCATAACGCCTAGAAAAGGATTTTTTTTTGGCCATTTTAGGCTAAAGGGAGTGGTGGTGGTAAACCCACTTCCATCTCAGCGATACCTCGACTTTCTCTCTCACTATTCAATACTCACCTTTTAACTTTACTGGTGGTGAGAAACTCACTGTCACCTCATATCCTATTTTTTCCTTGTTAAATTACTTTAATTCGTAAACGTAAACACTTCTATTCGTACATTATAAGTTAAAAACTATGCATCAAAAATAAAAAAAGACACAATACATCTAAAATTTTAAAACGATACATAAATAAATAAAAACTAAATTGAAACATCATATTTCGCTTTAATCTGAACTCATTTTCATTTCACTACAGCCAATGCATTTTGGCTTAACCTTGATTTCGGCTTTGGTTAAGGGGCAGTAACTTCTTCCACGTGAAGATTCGGTTTGTTAAAAAGAACCGTTTTTTTTAAAAGAACCCGAGAATTAAGGTAAGTACAATTTTTTGTTTGGAAATGCATTCATAGGAGACATGGACAGATTTGTATGTGGCTGTGATGAAGAACCACCAACTTGGGTTTGTGATATGTAGTCGGTGTTCGTACATGGAAACGAACCCAGTTTGTTGAGTATTGGGTAAAGTTGTACGTGTTTGGTGTCGGGTGTCGGTAAGTTTGGCTTTGATAAGGATCTGGTGTCAGGTTACGGTATACTGGGTCTTGGTAAGGGTTGTGAGATGTAATGAATTTTAATATGAAAGACATCAAAGTAGAGTATGATAAGCTTCTTCATTCTCAATTAAATCCAGAGCAAAGGGCCATCTACGAAGACGTTATTGATTCTGTAAGTAGAGAGAATGGACAATTTTACTTTATGTATGGACCTGGAGGAACAGGAAAGACTTTTTTATACAGAACAATCATATCAAGGTTACGATCAGAATGTAAAATTGTCATTGCTGTTGCTTCTTCAGGTATCTAACTCCTATTCTTTTAATAAAATACTTTATACTACTTAAATGATAAATATCTATCGTCTTTTTCTGTAAGAAACTCAAAAGTAATATGAGCTTTTAAATTGACTCAGGGATTGCTTCGCTGCTCCTACCAAGAGGGAGAACAACTCACAGCAGGTTCGTGATACCACATGAATTAATGGAAAATAGCACATGTGGTATCAAACAAACACGCATTTGGCAGAATTAATGCAGTCCGTGAAGTTGATTATTTAGGATGAAGAGCCTGTGACTCAAAAGTATGCATTTGAGGCATTAGACAAGACACTGAAGGATATATTGGGGTTTGAAAATGAAGGAAAAAGAAATAAAATGTTTGGAGGAATAACAGTTTAATTAGGAGGCGAGTTTAGGTAAATTTTACCCGTTATACCCAAAGCAAATAGGCCTGAAGTAGTTCAATCATGCATAAACCAGTCATTTTTATGGAATTCTTGCAAAGTGTTTACTCTTACACGCAGTATACGAGTAAATGAATATACCTCATCAGGCGAGATAGATAGAAGCAAACAACAGTTCAATAAATAGGTTTTAGATGTAGGTGATGGGATTTTGCCAACCAAAAAAAAGAAGTAGAAGAAGAAGGAACGTTGATAGAAATTCCAGAAGAATTCATTCTCCAAGCTTGCAATTATCCTTTGGAACAGATTGTCAATCAATCTTATCTTGATTTTGAAGCTAGCAGAAGTGATGAACACTATCTAAGAGAACGTTCAATTCTAACGCCTCGAAATGATGATGCTAACGAGATAAACAACTATATGTTTAAAAAGCTGCCAAGTGAGAGTGTTACTTACAATAGTGCTGATGAAGTGTGTAAGGGATCTACAGACACCTTAGATCAACACCAACATTAGCCTATCGAGTTTCTAAACTCTCTAAAATTCCCAGGCATGCCACCTTGAAAAAAGAATTGCCTATTATGCTTTTGCGTAATGTAAATACAAGCATGGGATTCTGCAATGGAACACGACTAATCATAACTGATTTGGGTCAATTTGTCATTCGCGCCCAAATTCTTACGGGATCAAACGTGGGAGAAAGTGTTCTTATCCCAAGAATAACTCTCACATCTACGCAAACACAATGGCCATTTAACATGAAACGAAGGCAATTTCCTGTCAAGCCTTGCTATGCGATGACTATAAACAAAAGTCAAGGGCAGTCACTCAACTATGTTGGTCTTTATTTACCCAGCCCTGTTTTTAGCCATGGTCAACTCTACGTAGCTCTATCTAGATTAACTTCACCAAAAGGACTAAAGATTTTGATGACTGAAGATGAAGACCCTGAGCTCAAAAATCGAACATGAAGCATCGTTTTCAAGGAAGCTTTTAACAATCTATTTTAACAGTTTCCTTATTCATAACAGAATGTATCCAGTAACATTTCAATTAAAGTTATCTTCATTTTGAATAAAATCATAGTCATATATTTGTCCATTTCTTTTAATTACATGTTGCTATTAGATAACTCAAATCCAACCCTAACTAGAAAAATGATAAAATCGAATTTAATTAAAATTAAAAAGAAAACACACCTTTTTTATACTTCGTCAATGGTTCAATAAAAAAACTGCAAAAAAAAATAGAAAATTTTAATTTCAAAATATTAGGAATAACCGAATTGATAAAGATGCAATAAAATGATAGATGATCACTTTTAAAACATTAGAGTTAAGAAAATTAATAAATAATAAATGAAATGATAGAGGTTGTTTTCAATTAAATAGAAACGGTAGTTACATATTTCTAACAAAAAATAAAATTAGGAGTGTTTGTTTCCATGAATAATATATAGGCTGTTTGGAATAACAATAAAAATCACAAAATACAATCAATAATGATAATGAGAAAATTAAAATCACAAAAACATAAATAGAAACACGATTTCATATTCCATTCCATAATCATTACATAATATCATTCCAGGATTACAAGTTCATCATACCCAAAAGATTCAAATATTCACTAAACAGAAAAGATTACTACATCATCATTATCTTAACATCCCCAAAAGAAACACTAAAGATAAAGGCTTAATCAAAAAGTACTGTACAAAATTTATGTGATATTCGGATATAAAGAATGAATGATAACAACAATTTATATTCTAACTTTGTTTCATTTTGGACACAAAGCAAATCATAATACAAACCATACCCGAGACCTTTATTAATAAGATCTTGACGACTATTTATCTAGCGGCTCAGGATCGGTCTTCTAGTAGATCCAACGCCCACCTGCAAACCACATGCCGATATACATCAGGCCAGGTTGGGTCTTTTGTGTTAGGATATGCGATAGTTTAGCTATCGAGAATGAGTGAGCCTATCAGGGGCACACACGAATACACGAAGAGTACGTTTATTATGTATTTAATATATGTGTAACTCATTTATATTTATTAAATATATAATATGTTTCACGAGATAATTATTTAACATTCGTTAGTTTAACCGCTAGACGTTATATACTAATTACTAAATGTTAAATATTAAATAGGAGGGTCTAAAAGTCGAAAAACAAAACTCTTGTCCTTCTCCCTTGTTGGCAGATTTTAGAAGTGACTAGAAAGGGGTGTATGTGTCGTTTTTGAAAAATGATGAATTACTAAAGTAAGGACCAAGTTTTGGTTTAAGGTTTGTACAATATATATACACCCTTGAGGTGCTTTATTTTTGTTCGTTCCATACCTCACGCATAACACACATATAACAAATCGTTTTTTTCACTTCCCTTATTATGACAGGAACACAAATATTATATATGTATCAATGCATGCGTATGGTATTTGTATCCATGCAATGCAAATTGATGTATATATATGTTTTGGCATTAAGGGTTTTCCAAACAAGAATTTATACACCAATGGATATCTAGTCCAATGGTTATATGTTTCACCCTTGTTGGAGCAGACCGGTTTCGAGTCCCGTGAAGGCTATTTTGTAGCTGTGTTCTTTTATTTGTTTTAGGTCAATCCAAAGTATTTTGATCGGACCTAGAATAATTATTAAACACAAGATGTTTTGTTAATCGTGAAGCAATCACTAGTATCGTAACGTGCTCTTGTGACGTGTAGTGTGCGCAACCTATAGAGACGGTAATCCAACCGTTTTGTTTCAAGATCCAAGATCAAGACTCATTTATTTGATTTTATCATTTAAACTAAAAGGTTAGTATTTATATGTTTTATTTATGTGTTAATTATAAACATCAAACTAGATCCATTCCGCTGCGCGCTCGTAGTTAAATGGTTAACTAGTTGTAAAATCCCAACAGTGGCATAACGAGTCAAATCGTTTTGTGTTTATGGGTTACACATAGAATAAACATGCTAGATCCGTTTAAATACTTGCTTAATTTTATTTCTATGGCAATAACATGCATTCTTGCCATAAAATTTAATCTTGATCTAGATCTAATAAAATTAGGTAGGTTTATTAAATTGGTTAATAAACAAAATTTTATTATCCGTCAAAGACTAGCATATCACTTTGTGATTCATGCAAGTAATCAAGTACCTTGCTCGAAAACTTGATGAGGGTCTTTGATCCTTAATTTAGGAAAGACTCATTCGAGACTTGGATCTTATATGTTACTACTTTTATATAGAGTCTATCTTCATCTTCTACCCCTTTCTACTCTGTTTTTATGTGCTTATTTGTTTTTCGTTATGAATTGCAAAATGTAATAATACAAGATTCTAGGAATTATAAAACGGATCTCTGCTTATATCGAAACTAGCTTTAAAAGTATGTCATATTAATTACACTCATTTTTCCTTGCGAATTGGCTACGTGTTATTTGTTAAAAATTGTTTTTTTAACAAATTTTAATATGGACATAAGATCTATGAAACTTTTTTTTATTATAATCTAATTGTTTTGCGAAATCATATTGTCACTCGAGTTGTCTTATATACCGTAATGATGGCTCATAAACCATCTTCTCAACGATTTGATTTGCAAAATTAATTGGTTTATAAAACTTAAAAACAACTTGTTTTGTGATTTACTAATGATAGACTTGCTATTGCACTACGTGTTCTAGTCAAGTTATCTAGGGTTTGAACGATCTTTAATGCTTTCCCGTGTCATATACATGTTTCGGCATCTATAAGATAATTATCCCAAGCATTTGCTCCTTTGGGCGCATGAAGAGAAGGATATATGGTTTGATCCTTCTTTAATCTTTTTCCGCGGTAAACACGCCTAAAACCAAAAGTTAACACAAAGTTTTTCTTAACTTGTGCTAAAAAGATGATTGCATGCATCTTTTTACACACTTTTAACATTTTTTTTCTAAAATTATGTGATACCTACTTGAATTTCTAAGTCTATGCCATCCAATCTAAAAGCACTTGTAGTGGTTTTTGTCATCTAGTCAAACCTAGGGCGAATTATACACCCAAGGTGATTTTTGTCATAGGTCAGATCTATGCCAATTATTACATGCTTTAAACTGGTACGACATAAGTCGAGTTCCCGGTCAGATTCGGAACACGAGGCATAAGATGAAATGAAACATACTCATGATTTTATTACATGTAGAACAAGTTTGTTTGAGATGTTCATTGGTACTCGAAAGAGTTGTGAGAACGTCCCATCCAAACACTCTACAACAATAAAATTCATGAATCGTCTCATAAATATAAGAGTTACACTTGTAATGCAATTAAATTTCGACGATTACCCCTTGCTCTACTTATTATTATATGGTCAGACCTCTATATTAAGTGGGAGTGCAAGTAAGGATCTTAGTCTTATTAGTAATTAATTGGGTAGTTAATTCTATTAAGAATTTAATTATCGAAAATACTAAATTTAACTTTGTATGTTCCGATTAATTGTGTTATTTCAACATAATTCGTAAACTAAAGTTGTTTTCTTATAGAAAAAAACGTAGTCTCTTTTCGTGGTAAGAAAGGCGAGACTTGCTCCTATCTCTTCTTATTAGTTGACAAGAATAAAATAGGATCATAATCGAATAATGATCGATTATATTTAAACTCACTTTTAATATTTCATTATCCTAATCCGGTTTTGAAATCATTGAAAGATAACATATTTTGTGTATCTAGAGTACTTTTTTTTATAGCTACCAAAATAAATGACATCTTGCACTTGTCACGATGTATGAGTTTAAACCGCAAAGAGTAAAGAATTTACTAGCACTCTACTAGATATCTTCTTGGACTCTTGTTATTCCTTGAAGTGCTAATACCCTTGTGGCTATGGGATAAAAGAGGAATTGTATGCTAAATAGTCAAGTTAATTGAAAGCATAAATGGCTAGTCCCTCATCTACACAAGTAGAATTTCATATACTTTGCTCAAATACCTAAGTACATGTATACTTGTAGGCATTTTTCAGAGATAAGGAAGTCAATAAATTGCTATTTGCTTTCTAGTGGTGATGTAACATTTTTTATGTTGATAAATTCAGTGGGAGTATTGCGGTATATTACTGAAATAATATTCATGTAATAGTTGTCAATTTTAGTGGTAGCTACAAGATTTATTTTCTTGTTAGTCACCCATATTATTTCGAACTAGATTTGAAATAATTTATCACTTCCAAATATGAACGACCATTACTTAAAGGAAAATTGCATTTTATTTTATATGATAACACGTTGCCTTTTGATGTCGTTTTCTGAAACGTTATCTATAGAATAAAAATTGAAAATTCCTTATAAAAAGTTATGGTTCTAAATCTACTTATAATATCAATGACATTATCATATTGTTTACACAATCAACCACATGTTGTATTGCTTGTCTTTTTAATATGATGTTGTGCCTTACACAAGTGGGAGAAATGGAAAAGTGTGTGCAAGGAACAACATATAATTAGTTTCACTTGCCTAAAAGGTAAGAATGCTAATAATTCTACTAGGACGTGAACACACAAGATGTTTCTTGTCCTACTACATTCAGATGTCATGATATAGTACAAAGCTGCTTCAACATTTTTACTACATGTTTAGTAAATATATTTATGGTCAAAATGTAATAATCATAACTTTGAAGTATAAAATTAACTTTAAATTACTATTGAATTCAAGAGTTTGCATTCATGATTACTTTAGTTAGTATAATTATGTTTTCTTGATAACACATAATTATAAAGTCATTGATTACTCACTGACTTGTAACATAAAGTATGTAGTAAATAGTTATATCTTCTTGTTAACACATAAACATATGGTATTTGAATTATTCAAAGACTTATAATGTATACTTGATATGGTAGGGTTTCTTGTAAACACGTGGTTCTCGCATTGTTCAAGAATTATACATTATAGCATGCACTTGGTTTTAAAATAATGATATTGTAATTTGGTACACGATCAAATTGAGAAGTATTTAATCCAAAGAGAATTAAGTTATCTATGGAATTTCAATGTAGTCTCACAATTCCAATACTCATAGAATACCAAATTATTATGGTATGTCTAAAGAGTTGAAACAAACTATGTTCGCATTGTTTGATTTATGATAGCTTTAATTGCTCTACCTCCATGATCTATCAAGGTTAGAAAATTGTGTGTGTCATTGATACACTCAATATAGTTCAAACCTAGAAGGTATTCAGGACAAACAATAATTGGAAACCCTAAACCATTAGGGATTTTTTGTTTTTCCACTCAAACCAATCTAACCCTAAAACCTCTTTGGGTTTTTCAATTTTTCTACACTTCCTTGTTAGACGATTATAGTGTTCGTGTTCCTCCTAGCTTGACGTAACACAAAACTTTTCTAAGGTTATTGGTTAGAGGGTGATATAAAAATTAAGGTTTATACTACAAACCCTAATTAGGGTTCTTGGGAGAAATCCCAACATGTCTTGATAAAATTTCTTTAATTTGTTAATATCTTTGAAGCATAGTATTAATAAACTTGAGATAAGAATTTAAAATGTGTTTTTATAGTCTCTCTATTAAAAACCATTTATTGTTTCTTAGTTAATTAGTATATAGATAATTATCTCTATTTACCAAAGTAAGTGGGAGTTATTGTAGTCTCTCTATTAAGAACAATTTATTGTTTCTTAAATACTTAGTATATAGAGAATTATCTATATTTACCAAAGTAAGTGAGAGTTGTAACAAATCTTGAAGATATTCAAGAGCAAAATGCATAACCTTCCAATCCACTTGTTGGTGTCATATTTTGGTTAAGCATAAAAATGTCAAACAAAAATAAATGTTACTCTCACTCATAATCTGCAAAGATACCTCATCAATTGATTGATATTTTAATATCAATGCTGAGGAGTATAAGTTAGGAGATTTTTGTAATCCACTAACTTCTAAAATTAATTATCATATCTTAAATCTGATAAACGTTTTAGAACTATGAATGATAAGATGCATTCCTATAAGGGAAAATCAATCATTTGAGTTTGATTGATATTTCGCCTAATTATAAACCTATAAGGATGGAAGGAGTTTCTTTTGAAGAAAGACTCATATGGACAAAATTGTATATATAATAATGCATGGCTAATAACAGGAAGTTTTTTATTATACTCAAATAATTGATTATGATCAAAATCAAATCATTCTTCCATACACTCATTGATTAAATAAAGATAACTGATTGTCTTATATGTTTCTATGTATATGGAATATGTCAATTAAACTTTATAGTTCTCATTTATGATTACCTTTAGCAAGGATGGTGTATAATCAAAAGGATTATGAGTCTATAAAATCTTTATTGTGTATACAAGATAAATAATTCAAGTATGGATTATATCATGCATCTAGGAGCTAAATATAGAATTTAATTACAATATGATTTTGATTAAATTTAGATAAGTTTAAGTACACTTGACATTAAATGGGAGCACTATATTTTTCCTTAAAATTCGTATGTTGTATAACATATTGAAGACATCATTCCATTTAAGTTAGATAATAATCCTTAAGATTGGAATGAAACTTCATTTAAGAATTTATGAAATAAAACAAATGACTTTGGAATAAATGTTTATTGGAATAAACGTATGTGGTAATTAAGTTCAACACAATGCAATACATGATTGAACCGAGTCTTGAATGATATATTTCACTTGACATAATTTATTACATGAATGGAAACCTTATGTTTTTAACTAAGGATTCATTATGTATATATTATATTGTGTATAACTTGTTGTCACTTTTCCACAAGAGCAAAGTGAGACGAAAACAAAAATATCTAATTGAGAGTATTTAGATTATTGTTAATACAAATGTTTACGATTTATAAAGCATAGTGTTATATGTGTACACTGGTGATAGAGGATAATCAGTTCTATTAAAGTAGGATTTTATCATTTATGATAAATCTGCTAACTAGATATGCTCAATTAATGAGCATTATTGCATTACACATTAAGAAATAAGAATACTTTACATTTTAAGAAACCGTAAAGATGACTGTCAGTATATCGTTGATTTTGAATACCCAATACAAGGTATGATGATATCCTCATACTATGACACTTGCAATAGTATGAGCATGTAGGATGAGACCATCATCTTGTTCTTCAAATCATTAACAATTTGTGAAATTTGAAACAAGTATTCGGTAAGTTTACTTAGATGACTATTTAGCATTCTTGTAAAGAAAAGTTGAGAATGTTGGAAAAATTTGACTTCAACTTGCTAAATTATTTTCATGCAATCTACTTTAGTATTTGGGTAATTGGGAAGGTAAGACAGTTATTACGTTCTGATGAATAAAGATACTTGATATTTGCATTCATTCATATAATGACTGTTGTCCTATATTTGTATGTTTAAATCCTTGACTATTTGATTATTCTAAATATGTCCATTGTCGGTTAGCAATATGAGAGTATTGTCTACATTAAGACAAATGTGAGTGTTGATTATATTCTTTGAATATAGGGACGATTCCCACCAAACTCATGTGTTATTCATAAGAGATGCATATTGGACACCCCGAACTTTCGAATCGTTACTTTTGGATCCTTGTCATGAGTAAGATATCGAAGATGGTGATTAAGTCATCCTTAGACTTGAGATGCAAACAAGTTGTGCATGTGTGAATATCGCTTCTTGATTATATGTTAAACAGTAGCTTACAAGAGTTAGTTATAAAGGCTATAGTTGGAAGTGTTATGAAGCAGCATCCACAGACACTTGCAGTCAATATATAATTTATTCCTCCACTTGATATAGTGCAGATTAGTATCACTGGGCCCTCTCCAGAATTAATCAGATAATTGTATGGCCGCACCCAAAGAGTAAATCAAGATGATACTTGTTTATATTTGGTATATCTGAATTAACTTCTATAACGAGAAACTAAAAGTTAAACTATATGGAATGGGTTAGGATCCATATCCATGGTTTAATGGTACTAGTAACAAAGGGATGATTATTAGCAAGTCACATAATCGTATACCATTTATACTTTTGAGATATTCTTCTTGAAACTATACCTCAATCATTTCCGGTTACAATAAAGTGTTGCTAGATACTTTATTATGGACATACTATGTCTTAAACTCTCACAAGTGGGAGCTGTTGGGATATGTGATCGTTTAGCCATCAAGAATGAGTGAGCCTATCGGGGGCACACACGAATACACGAAGAGTACGTTTATTATGTATTTAATATATGTAACTCGTTTATATTTATTAAATATATAATATGTTTCACGAGATAATTATTTAACATTCGTTAGTTTAACCGCTAGACGTTATAAACTAATTATTAAATGTTAAATATTAAATAGGAGGGTCTAAAAGTCGAAAAACGAAACTCTTGTCCTTCTCCCTTGTTGGTAGATTTTAGAAGAGACTAGAAAGGGGTGTATTTGTCGTTTTTGAAAAGTGATGAATTACTAAAGTAAGGACCAAGTCTTGGTTTAAGGTTTGTACAATATATATACACCCTTTGAGGTGCTTTATTTATGTTCGTTCCATACCTCACGCATAACACACATATAGCGAATCGTTTCTTTCACTTCCCTGATTATGATAGAAACACAAATATTATATATGTATCAATGCATGCGTATGGTATTTGTATCCATGCAATGCAAATTGATGTATATATATGTTTCGGCATTAAGGGTTTTCTAAACAAGAATATATACACCAATGGATATCTAGTCTAATGGTTATATGTTTCACCCATGTTGGAGCAAACCTGTTTCGAGTCCCATGAAGGCTATTTTGTAACTATGTTCTCTTATTTATTTTAGGTCAATCCAAAGTATTTGGATCAGATCTAGAATAATTATTAAACACGATATGTTTTTTGTTCTTCGTGAAGCAATCACTAGTATCGTAACGTGCTCGTGTGGCGTGTAGTGTGAGCAACCAATAGAGATGGTAATTCAACCGTTTAGTTTCAAGATCCAAGATCAAGACTCGTTTATTTGATTTTATCATTTAAACTAAAAGGTTAGTATTTGTATGTTTTATTTATGTGTTAATTATTAACATCAAACTAGATCCATTCCGCTGCGCGCTCGTAGTTAAATCGTTAACTAGTTGTAAAATCTTAACATTTTAGTGGCGGTGATAACGGGGTTGTGACGGTTTTTGGAGGTGTTGGGTTTGATGATTAAGTGGAGTTTGTATGTGACTTGGGTTTCTAAATTAGTTAGTGTATTTTTCACGGTGGTAGTGGTGGAAACGGAGGAGGGGGAGTAATTTTTGATAGTGTAGTAATTTTTGGTTTAATGAATTTAAGGAGTAGGGTTTTATACTCGGTGAAAAATCCACGTGGCATGTGATATCGGTTGATAACCGGCCACCCTTCTATTTGGTAACTTTAATGTCAAGTATATAAATGTTGGCTGACCAAATGAACCAACCCGTATACATGGGTAACCTGGAATCACAAAATGAAAGTATATTAACTTAGGACAACGTTGTTGTAAAGTTTAATAATATCTTTGAATATTAACCCTTAATTAAAAGAAAAAAGATATGTATTCAATCCAAAAGGAAACTAAAATGAAAAAGAAATCAATAAAATATATAGAATCATATCCCAAGTGAATGCACGTTGAATGAAAAAATTGCATGCAATTATATCTTTAGTTGCATGCACCATCCCGATCTGTATATATATACTCAAATAGTTACAAACAACTTCAAATTACTTCAAATCACAGTCGTTTTCATTTTAAAATCTTGCAAATGATGAAGATGCAAACAATCTTGATGTTCCCATGGTTAGGCTAGCCATAAAGCTAAGTAATACAAACCTTTTCTAAATATTCTTTTGTTCAACTCCTGCTAACCTTAAATTGGTGAACAAATCATTAAGAAACGAGTGTCTTTCACAGTCGATTGAACTCATACAACTTAACCTTACCCCTTTACCCGACCTTCCACCCAACTTCACACCACCAATGACGTCCCTTCCCATCTATGCCTACTCTTAAACAAGCTTTAGATAATGAAATCCCTCAGTTCACTAACATAATGGAGCGTTTAAGTCCCGATCTGCTCATTTATTACATTATATATTCAGCCGTGGGCTCCTCTCGCGGCTTCTCATCTTGGAATTCCTGTTGTGGTTTTGATAACCAATAGTGTTGCTGCTTCCATGTATCCGTTTTACTTGAACTATAAAAAATCAGGCGAATCCGATCCCAATGACGACTATTTTCTATCATGACCTCTAGTACCTGAAGGTAGGTAGCATATATTAGCAAAAATAAAGAGGAGGATTGTGTCATGAAATGTGTGGCCAAATCATTTGATATTGTTCTTGTTAAATCTTGCAAGGAGATTGAAGGTAAGTATGTTGATTACCTTTCTTTCTTGGCTGGTAAAAAGGTTGTGCATGTTGGTCCACTTGTTGCGACCTCAATTCCTGATATGGAACAAAACAATGTGATCCCGTGGCTTGACAAAAAAGCAACTGGATCAACTATTTTTGTTTCTTTTGGAAGTGAGTATTTTCTTGCTAGTGTTGATTTGCAAGAAATAGCATATGGGTTACAATACACCACTATGAATTTCATTTGGGTATCAAGGTTTCCAAATGTTGAAAGCAAAATAAATGGTTCGAAAGCTTTGCCATCAAGGTTTTTGAATATGTAAAAAGTAGAGGTTTAGTGGTAGAAGGGTGGGTGCCACAAGCAAAAATATTAGGACATAAAAGAATAGGCAGGTTTGTTAGTCATTGTGAATGGCATTCAGTACTAGAAGCTATGAAAATATGGTGTTCCAATTATAGCCATGCCCAAACATCCTGACCAACTGATCAATGCTCGAGTGGTGGTTGATGTTGGGATCGGGGTAGAGGTTGAGGGATATGAGATGGGTTTCATTTGCGAGAAGATGTGGCAAAAGTTGTGGAGCAAGTGGTAGTAAGTAGTTCAGAGCAAGTTGTGAGGGACAAAGCCAAGACTTTAATTCTTGATATTAGAGAAAAGGGATGAAGAGATTAATGGGGCCGTGACGAAGCTACTTCTTAAGGTATGCAAAAGTGGTAGAAGCCACCGCGGTCGTGGTTATGCCCTTCAGACGACCAAAAGTGAAGGGTGTTGGCTTTAATCTTGAATAAGCATTTTAGTAATTGATTTAGATAAATGGTAAAAGATCATGGGATGACTAGGTCATAAGTTAGAGGATCATGGTTACCTGTTCTTTAGCAAGTATTTGATTGTTTCCTAGTTTCTAGGATAGACACGTTTATTTTGTTAGTCTATTTATAGATATGTTACCTATGAATGAATGTACCAGTTCCTTCACTTAGTAATATACAAAATCATAGAAAGCAACCTGCTGTTTTGATTGGCGTTTAGCAACTGCGTTCAAGGGTTCAAGGGGACTGAATCCTACACGTGGTATCAGAGCTACAAGGGTTCATACCCGCTGTGTGGAGAGCAAGAGAAGGGACGATTATATCTAAGGCAGCCAGGTAGAGAAAGAAGAAAGCAAGTCAGCAAGTTTCTTTATCATGGTGGGTGTTCCAGAAGAACGCAAAAGGAACGCAGCAGCATGGACCTTTTTGAAAGCAGAAAAGTAGCATGAAGAAGAGCCAAAGACCGCATCACTATGGCATGGGAACGCAGCAAGACGATAGCAAGAATAAAGGTGAAAGAATGCAACAAGATAGCAAGAGAAAGCGGAAAAAAAAAACCAAGAAAAGTAGCAAAAAAAAAACGCGGCAGGAAGATGGCGAACAAGACAAGAAAGTAGAAAGAAATCACAACGAGAAAGACAAAAAAAAAACGGAAAGAAAGCAAGGGGAAAGGATGGTCATTTAGTGATCAAAAGCAAGAAAGCAAGCAGCAAGGTTGATCAATTGGTGATCAAAAGAAAGAAAGGAGCAGCAAGTTAGCAAGCAAGTAGGTTGTCACATAGCCTGTAGCAAGTAGCAGGCAAGATAACCATAGCAAGTAGAAAGTTTTTTGTTTGTAGCAAGTAGCAAGCAAGAAAATAATCGACAAGCAAGGGTCGATAAGCAAGGATCGACAAGCAAGGGTCGATAAGAAAGAGTCGACAAGCAAGGGTCGCCAAGCAAGAGTCGACAAGCAAGGGTCGACAAGCAAGGGTCGAATAGCAAGAATCGATTAGCAAGTAGCAAGAACAAGAAAGACAAGTAGAAAAGAGTGGCGAGCAGCAAGGACAAGAAAAGACGAGCAGAAAGCACGAGAAGAAAAGATTGATCATGGCAGGAAAGTGAGTTTCGACGTGAGACGGAGACGAACATGGAACTGAGAAAGAGATCGTGCTTTTGATTATGGTCACATGAGCAAAGATCATGAAAGATTCAAGATTAAGGGAGTGATTGTTGGCTTTAATCTTGAATAAGCATTTTAGTAATTGATTTAGATAAATGGTAAAAGATCATGGGATGACTAGGTCATAAGTTAGAGGATCATGGTTACCTGTTCTTTAGCAAGTATTTGATTGTTTCCTAGTTTCTAGGATAGACACGTTTATTTTGTTAGTCTATTTATAGATATGTTACCTATGAATGAATGTACCAGTTCCTTCACTTAGTAATATACAAAATCATAGAAAGCAACCTGCTGTTTTGATTGGCGTTTAGCAACTGCGTTCAAGGGTTCAAGGGGACTGAATCCTACAAAGGGTATCCTATCGGTACGTTTTATATATACAACTGCAAACAAATTTCCATATGAAACTAATTCTATAACTGATTTTGTTTTGTTACTTTTCAAGAGTATAACATATATGTTTTTCCTTTTGTGGTGGTGGTTTATTTAGATGATTTATCAGAGTTCATACATGATGAAGAAGAAGAGAACCCACAAGAAGAGTCAATAGATGTAATGGCTGCTAAGTATATTAAAAACTTTTATGAAGAGCTCAAAAGAACTGCACCAGCTGATGGATTTGCCTCTTAACAAGATGCTGAAGATTTACTTTTGTTATTGTATATATTATTGTTAGTTTTATAATTTTATATGAATTAAACTTGGGTTATTTTAACACAGTTAAACGAACAACCAACGGGTTTTACATCTGATCATTAAAGAAAAAAAAAGAAATTAGTAATATTGCAAATCACAATCAATAGATTTCAAAGGAGAAAATACACAAAATACATATATCTAATATCTGGCCATTTGATCATCAGATACAGATACATAAATGGTACGGCAGGAGTAAGTACATACATGCTTATTACTTGGTTGCATCAATCTTCAGCTTGCATCTTCATCTTGCACTTGAGGATATTTTATTGGATCTCTAAGTTTTGGTGAGACAAGGCTTTCAATGCAAGTAGATTTAACCGACCTAGGATTCAAATTAATAAAGTCATCACTTTTACTAAAAGTTTCTTCTTCAAGATCGTAGACCCACACATTTCATGACTGGTGGCTTTAGTTATAATCATAAGTTTTCTATTGCCATAAAAATATGTGGTTCAGTCCTTAGAACTCCATAATACCCACCGGCGACAATCTTTGTTCAGGATTTTTGTACCTCATACTTGTTCATCAACCAAAAATCACCTTTTTCCCTATCGAAGATAGCAAGCTTTTCGCCAACTGCAACAAGTCTGCAATAATGACCAGACTCCAAGATATCAACATTATTATTATACAAATGGGGTGATGGAACTTCACCGGAGAATTTCTCTTCCGCTAAACTGAAAGCAACAATAACCTGTGTAGAATCACAAGCGTTGCTAGTAATCCAATGAAGGAATCCATTAACAAAAACACACGACCTCCAATCTCTAATACCACCCTTCCAACCGTAACGATCATAAGGTTAAACACTTACCTGCTTCCAAGAAACACTTCTAAGGCTGTAAACATACACACGTATCTTGAAAGGCGGAGTTGCAGACGGACAACCAAAGTAGCACATGAAAAGACAAAAAAAAACTATCATACAATATAACATCTGGTATAAATGATCACAACAATCATTTGTTTGAAAGACAAAAAAACCATATTTTTATGGAATAATCATTTACTTTAACCAAAAGGTAATGACAATCTACGTAAATTGATGTAAGAGCAGGGAGAATCCGTGAGTCATGGCTTGGTGCCATGGCTCAAAAAGTGCTGTCACGTCAGCTTTTTTCCCACGGCACCAGTTTTTCCCACGGCATCAGTTTTCACTGGCAAGCCTGAGCCATGGGAAAACTGGTGCCATGGGAGTAAAAAGTGGTATAAGGGGCCCACATATACCCACTTTAATAATTAAAATACAAAAATTTTAAAAAAAACAGAAAAACCCATGGCGAGGGCTGGTGGCTATGGCGCCAAGCCGACGGCTCAGGGGGAGGGAGTCCTAAGCCATTGTCTTTTCCTGCGTTTTGGCCATGGCGCCAAGCCATGACACTGGATTCCCCCAGCTCTAATACGTTATAAATCCACAAATTTTGTATTTAATACACTTGGTTTTGCTAAAATAGATAGATCTACACACAAAAAAAATAAAAAAAAAAGTTTATCTTAACTTTATTTTGTCTCAAAATAATTTTATTTTCTTTGATTTGTTTGATTATTTGACTGTTTGGGTTGGATTAGACTTAAACAAAAATAATTTTGAAATGTCTTTTAAGCTCCATCATTCATGAGTATATTCTCAATGATCAGAAGTTTAAAATATAGATGATAAAAGACGAAGTGTTGCAAGTTGCAACCATGTGTTAGTTCGCCAACAAAATCAAGTGATGAGTTTGGGCTCTCTCAAAGTAATTTCATGTTGCATGCACTACAAGAAAAAGAAGCTTTAGTGACAAAAATCAAGTGATGAGTTTGGGCTCTCTCCCCTATTGGAAGAAGGTGATTTCCCTCTGCCATGGAACATCACTCTCGTTGATGACAACAGTTCCATTGATCATAGATTGCAGTTTAATCTCGTAGATGGTGATTTCCACCTTGTCCTCCGTCTTGGTGGGCTAATTGAAGCTCAATTATTTTTTATGCTTTATATATGTGAATGATTAGGGTATACTTTTTAAAGGTAGAAAATGCAGTGCTAATATTTAACCACTAGACCAACACAATTTTTTGGATCATTGGTGCAGGTATGCTATTTCCCTTATGAGATTCTCTTTTTGGGAAATTTTAATGTTATTTCACCTAATTCACTGTATGTGGAGTAATTCAGCGTGTAAACAAATTGGTCTCTGTTCTCACTTTGAGAGCCAGGTGTGCGGCAATCCATATATCTCAATGTGTGTTTGTATAACGTTACCTGCAATAATCTTTTTAGATTTAATGCTAAATGGTAGATCTCAAATTGGTGCAGGTATAATCCTGAGGATGGTCATATCATAGTTGGCCGTGTTCTCGAGGAAAGTTTTTATATATAATAATAAAGTTATATAATGGCTGTTACCCCTCATATATGAACACCATCTAAGCTGGACCCTTAATTAGATAGCAGTTGTATTCTGAGGTTGTTCTGATTACGTATTTTAATTGTTAATTGATAGAGATCTATTTTGGAATAAAGTTTATCTTAAATATATGTGAAGGTTGGTCCAAAGAGTGGATATTGGAGATTAATTCCAGCCAGGATGCAAAATTGATGCTTTCTTCAATGAATTTGCCTGATATTTATCACTACGGTATATATTGTGGGTTCATACATTATAGAGTACCTGTCGACTTCATTTATGTGTTATCTCCTAATTTGTCTGGATTGTTATGTGTTGCCTTTCTCATTTTATTCATGGAATTGACAGAGGAGACGAACTGCAGTTGATGAGCTTAATATGCGTAGCATTTTTGAAGAAGACGATGTCATATGTGTAAGTATATATAATTTCATCAAATTGTTTTTGCTGCAGCTAGTTTAGAAGTAGTTTTATTTAATGGGTAGCTTCTTAGATGCATCTAGTTTCCTATTCATCTGTTTGCAACCTTATATTTTTATTTGCACTTACATGCGGCTTATTTGAGGGTGTACAAAAGTAGACCTGAGTTTAAAAGAACACTTATAGTTCCATAGTAAATGTGTGCTTGATTTTGTTTTTGTAGGCTGAAGTTCATAATTCCATGCGTGATTGTTGTCTACAACTGCAGCAAAAATTAAGGTATTAATTTATGGTAAATATGGAAAGGTTTGACTTGCGTTACTATAACTATTCATTTTCATTGGTAAATAGACTATGACTATGGTTGAGTATCAGTAGTTGGGTGAAAACAGATCAACTGGGTTTGGGTTGCCTAAACACATTAAATCAATTTTGTGCTAAATATGATTGCAAAAAAACTATACTTTAACAAAAATTCCATTTATTTAGCTTCGAAATTTATAAGGCGTGTGCTTTTATAATACAGTCTCGACAACTTTTTTTGGCACCTGTTGTCCCCATTGGAGTATCCCCATTTCTAAATACTTGAACCTTTTTAAGATAGAGTATAAACCAAAGGGAATTTATAACATGTGCCTGGTGTACATGTTTAAGTTTGTGTACAAGTAAAGTTTGAACTTATTAAATGCAAATTGATATTTATTTATGGTGAATTTTGAGTATATTTAATGTGAATTAAATATATTTTTTGATACAAAAGGAAACTTGTGTTTAATAAACATGATTTAACATTTGCTTAAGGGCACATGTTAGAAAAACTCTAAACCAAATCGACCCATGGCCATTGTATCTAAAAAATTGTCAAAACTGTCACATCTACTGTTTTTATAGCAAAGTAAGTGACAGCGCCGAGAGCCTTGTTTATGTTTAGACAGAAGTTATAGTTATTATAAATATTCTCGATAATCTCGTTGGAAAGAGTGGTTACTTGCAATAGCATAACTTGATTAATTTTATCGGAAGCCATATGAATTAGAAATTTTCCTATTAAAAAATAGGTTGGTTGAGGCTTAAAATTAATAAACAAATTTTTCATGAATGATAATGTTTACAAATGCAGTTATCACATCCATTGACCTTATTGTTTAAGACCAATTGTAAATGGATATATAATTATTGAAATTCTTCATATCTTAGATTTGAACAGGCACAGAGTTGATATAAGGGTATGCTATAGCTTGCTCCAGAGTAACATGTACACAGATTAATTAGAGTTAAATAAGCTTTGAGCCTTTGACTTTGATCAACAATCTTATTTTTTAAGAATAATGTTGCATGTCTTCTATTAATATAGTGCCATACGTTACCGTTTTTTCTGAGAAAAAAGTTTTTGTTGGTGATATCTTTGAACAAATATGTGCATTGTTTTGTAAAAGAACAAAAAGTCTAATTAGATTAACAAATTATTCAAAATTGGGGAAGGTTGCCATCTGTTTCAGCTAGGATATCCTAGGGTTATTTAGATAAGGATTTCAACGTGAGGGGTTGGATTAGGTTTAACCAATCTAAGTGGTTTGGTAGACAATCATGCAATAGAAATTATAATAACCTCTTATAATCTTATATACTCTTAAAATAATCAAATCCTCTTTTAAATTGAATTGACAGTATGCAATATCAAAACACGTACGTGTATGCACGAGATTAGAAAGCTAATATTATTATAAACGTTATTATCATATAAAGCGTTACTACATATTGTTTCAAATTACTACAATTCTACACACCATTATGAAAGGTGAAACAGACATCATAAACCCAGAAATGATCAAGAATCAAAACACGTGGATTGGGCAAGTTGAAGAAGTTAAACCTCTTTTGAGATTTTGTCAATGACTTCAAGAAATAAATCAAATCGCATAATTACAAGAAAAAATTTACACATCTTACTGTATATATGTTGTTACTGTACATACTTAAATCCACCTTGAACGACATGTTGAATATGGACCAATTAAGCTATCTCTCTCTATATATGCCAGCTAACTTTTAAGTTATTCTCATTTAACACGTTAAAACTATAACTAAAATCACCGAATTGCCTGTGGTGTTATGATAAAAGCTTAGCTTTTTATTTATGGATTTAGCATTTATGTAAGTCTTTATCAAACCAGGACTTTAGAGGCTTAGCATGCATGTTTGGTAGAAAGGTACTGTAATTGCTTTGCTTGTTGTCTTGTTCTTACTGTGATTATCACAGCCTGTGAAATAGATATGATACCACAAAGAAAAATGGTCAAAAATGCCATGTGTTAACTAAAGCCATCTACCCTACTTTCTTACCATATTTGAGTCTCAATTATTATGAAAGGTTAATTTAGATGCCAAAAATTCAATATGGTCTGTAATGGTGGCTCCCCCTTTATCCTATCTGTCCGTTTACGTTATATTTTTTTAGGTTTTTATGTTCTTGTACTTACCCATCCTCATTTCTGTATTTAGTCCGCTTTTAATATACAGCAGTAAGAAAACAATTGTGGGGTCATGTTACGTATATGATTTTAAACATATTTAGCCAAGTACGTCTTACGTATCAGTATCAAATATTGCATTGTTTGCTAGTGTATTAATGAACCGGTACCAAACGGTTAATAACTGCTTTGATTACTTTACTAATTACAGAGACGTAGAAGGCAAACGAGCAACAAGCTGCGCCGCAAGCTCTTTTTAAAACTGAATGTGATGTTTCGTGATGTTAAACCCGATTACGCCGGCCTCGAGTTGATTGATGAACGGTATACCTTCAACATTTTTGTGCCTAGCTTGAGTTGATAGAGGAACAGCCATATGTGTTGATCGATATATGCCTACAATATATGACTAGTCGTTTTCTATCTCCGTACTATATTACGGAGTACGTATTATTTTCCACGTTATGAATACTGATTACATACACAAACAAGAAAAGTTAAAACAATCGGAATAAGAGAAATAGATTAACTACATTCAAATGGGAATATAAACTCATGAGTCTTTTTTTGCATAATTATATAATATCAATGTAGGAAAAAGTTCTACATAAACCTTTTTTTAGCATAAACTCAATCAATCAATTACAACCATCCATTTTTTTCATCTAACAACAAAAATATATTTTTTAAAAATTCAATATCTCACAAACCGTTAACCGTTACGCAAAACGAAACATACCATCGTGACCAGAATTAAATCATCTTTCAAACGAGGGGCACATGTATATACTTTCGACAAACTTTTTTTTCGACTTTTTTTCTTAAGTCACGTCTGAGAGAATAATATATGATTCGTCACGAAACATATATGATTCGTCACGAAACATATATGATTCGTCACGAAACATATATGATTTTCAGAAAATCATATATGATTCATATCACGAATCATATATGATTCGTGACGAATCATATATGTTTCGTGACGAATCATATATGATTCGTGACGAATCATATATGTTTCGAGACGAATCATATATGTTTCTCTCAAACGTGACTTAAGAAAAAAAGTCGAAAAAAAAGTTCGTCGAAAGTATATACATGTGCCCCTCGATAGAAAGATGATTTAATTTTCGTTGTAATGGTGTATTTTTTGTCACTTGACGATTTACCGTTTGTGAGTTATTTAATTTTTAAGAAAAATGTGGAAAATTAATTTGAATGAATGTGATTGGTTGATATGGTCTATGCTAAAAAGAAGATTTATGTTGATAACTCTATCAATGTAATATCCATTAAACAAAATATGATTAGTGAGATAGATATTGATGCTGAAAATGCGCAACTTTTTATCTATACCAAACAAGAATGAATAAAGTGATAAAAAAAGGAAGAATCAAAGGTAAAAGTTATATAATAGCATCGTACTTATCAAAATGTATCGAATTTAAACACATATAATTTAATCGCTAGACATTACCAACGAACTTGTTTGTTTTGTAACAATGTTACCAGTACCGGCTATATTTACACGTCATTAAAATATTTATTTTAAAAATAAAAAAAAATTGTTAATTTTTATTTCACTATACTTTTTACCAAATGTATTTGTCTAATACTTGGTTCAATAACTATACCCGATCCATTTAGGTGAAGATTAATACTCAATCAGATCAGTGTTACTTATATTATATCATCATATGTTTACACATAGCCCATCATTGAAAAACTCTAAAAAAAGATGGTAAGACTGCTCTTTCAATTGTCATTTTTCCGAAGAGCGGGTTGACAGAGAGAAACTTAATGGGTTGGAGGTGTTCAAACTAAGTAACCCCAATGATAGTCTTGCCGGTTCTAACCCTGAGTTTTACCCACATTCATCTTCAGGTTGGATGCCAAGGTTTCCAGCTTTTGGCAGCCTGAACTCAATTGCGTTAATAACGTTATTGAATATAACTTTGTATATTCAAAGATGGTTTTGGGAGGAAAAGCTCGGGAAAATAATGTACCATCAATTGAAACAACAATAAATTGCATCAATAATCCTTTTTCCATAAGCATTTTATGGTGAAATTTAATCAAAGATTATCAACAATCAACTTTTAGGGTTCATGTGTTAACCAAACCTCCTCCACCAATTGAAATCAACCCTCCTCCACCAGTTGTCCACCACCCTCCTCCACCACATAAGCCACACTATGGTCGTCACTAGTTTGCTATATGTGATGATGGATGGACGCAAATCTGCTAGATAGATGCACTTTGTTGTGATATGAGATGTTTATGCTATTGTTTTTTTTTGTATTCATAGCAAATAATACGAAGTTGCTGATATCTTGGCCTTTTCAAAAAACAATAAAATTAGATTTTTTTAGAAGTCTTGTCATACTATACTAGGTTAATGGAAATCATACGTGAAAATAAAAAAAAGAAATAAATTAATTACGTGATTACCCTGCCAGTGGGTCGGTAACAGGTTACCAAAATAGCAAAGAAGAAACAATTTTGAAAGTTCGTTGGTAATGACGTGCTTACATTGTAAGTGTTTAAAATCGATACATTTTCATAAGTACGCTTGTATTGTATTACTTTTACCCCAAAAAGAAACAAGAACGGTTAAAAGCAATTCTAGACATTAGGTAAAATATATCTACAACTTTTACTTAAGAGAATTTTCTTTTATTATTGGCACACATAATTAAACAAGGCTAAATAGATACCCCGTGTTAGAACTTTAAGTGGATTACTATTCAAATATCCAACCCAGTTGATAGAATGCGCTCTTAGTTTTGTTCAAAATACAAGAACTTTATTTTTTTTTGGTAGCAGATGTTATGTCAATTTTGACTTGCCAAGTAAAGCCGCAAAGTTGTTTATACCACCACTACAGAAAGTTGAATATATTGGGGGTTGTTTACCCGAGCCACAAGGTTAGACTTAAGTACATCATAAGATACGACGATGTGATATTAATAGAAATAAAATTTCAAATTCAAATGTTCCTTGATGAAAAAAATCTTAGAAAAATCACATCAACCTCAACAAGAAGAATGAGTTTACCCTATATGATATGACTATGAGATCAAATTCGTTATTGATCGAGCATATTGTAACACCTCCATTTTTACCATATAGCAGCGGAAGCTAATCTGGGTATTACTTCATGGATCACAAGTCATAATAATAGAAAATAACTCAAAAGAGTGATTAAATCAACTTTCTTTATATATCATTTAAAAATCAAGGTTTTACAACATGAAGTCCCAAAAATCTATGTCAATAATTTCAAACTTGAACCTCTTTATGCCATCCTTATGCTGCTCCATGCTATCAATCATAATTTCCTGAAATATATGCATAAAAGTCAACACAAAGGTTGAGTGAATTCATATGTTTGTAATAACAGTTTTGAATACATGTCTACCACCTCGACACTACAACAATTGTTAACCCTAGGGACGACTTATTCGTCCCTAGGGAAGCACTTTTTCGACCCTAAACTCCTAGGGACGACTAAGTCGACCCTAGGAGGTTGTGCCTAAAAATTCGTCTCTAGGATCCTAGGGACGAACCCCTCTTTGTATCCTAGGGACGACTTAGTGGGTCCCGCAACCCACTACGTTGAAAAAATTGACTAATCCTAGGGACGACCTTCTTTGTAACCTAGGGTCGACAAAGTCATCCCTAGGTTATAAATAAATAAAATGTTTTTTCAAAATTTTCTTAAAAATTCTTTTTTTTATTATTTTTAATAAAATCTTTTTTATAAATATTAAAAAAAACATTTTTAGAAAATAAAAAAAAAATAAATTTATTACCCTAGGGACGACTTAGTCGTCCCTAGGTTTAAAAATGCCCAGGTATTCAATACCTAGGGACGACTAAGTCGTCCCCAGGTATTGACACCTGGGCATTTTTAATCCTAGGGACGACTAAGTCGTCCCTAGGGTAATAAATATTTTTTTTTTTATTTTCTGGTAATATCCTAGGGACGACTAAGTCGTCCCTAGGTGTACCTGGGGTGTAAAAAAAAACTGGGCTATTTTGCAGTTTCCAGATTTTTTCCGGAACTTTTTCCGGACAAAATCCACAATTCAAAATGGCAGAATTCGACAAATACAGAATAATAACAAATCAATAAACGTTACAATACCATATTACGATAAATTATCCAACGTCACGATACAATATTCATCAAATACACTTATTCAATCCTAAATCAAATGTTTCAAACGCTACAAGTCTCAAACTTTATTAAACATGCATAATAAGAAAAACACTACCACAACCTCTACTCCGCATCCTCGTTAGGTGAAAAGTCACCTTCCCTATCGTCACCCTCCTCGTCACTCCCCTCGTCATTCACCTCGTCATCGCCTGATAAGTCGTCACCACTGTTTTGTACATTCCTATCTCGACCCAACTCGTCAACGGACCGGTAATCGTGCTCATGGGGATTTGAGATTACACAAGAACCTCCGGGTATGGATTGTGAAGTAGAGCCGATCTCATAAGCCGAGTGTGTGGTGGGACGATAACAATAGTTAAATGTGTTATTGTTGGTGACGGGAGTAATAGGATAAGTGCCGGTATAGGGAGGTTGGAGTGGTTGGAGATTGTCGGGCAAAGATGGTCGGTATGCGTCGATGGAAGGAGGTTGCACTGGTTGTGCCCAAGGATAGGGGGGTTGGACTAAATGAGCCCAATCAGGAGCTAGGGTGGGCATAACAAAGGGTCGGGGCGGGGGTACAAAAGTAGGAGGTCTAATTGGGTGATCAGTATTTGAGTTGTAGTTCTGGAAAAACTCACCCAATTGACTCTGATATTGCGCCATATGCTCGTACGACGTCTGACTATATTGTTGCGCCGCATCTGCCTTTAACGCTGCCAAGTAAGCCCGTTGCTGCGCCGCCTGATTCTCTCTCCTCAGCAGCTCCATCTCTCGCTCATTTCGTTCTATCAATTCTTGAAATTCACTACGAGAGGGAACATCTGGTCGACGTGGAGCACCCCGCCTGCGATAAGTTACAACAACAATGTTTCATTATATACAACAAGACATAAATATGAACAATTGATTTACATTTTGTTTTATTGATGATATATAACCTGCGAGTTGTGTTATTGGCACCACCCGGTAACTTTCTGCCTTGTCCCGACACATTTTGCTTATTTTGACTTGGCATGATTTGAGCCACTATTTCTTTATCAGACATGTGCGGGACTATACCGGCTCTCACTTGGTCCCTGAGGGCTTTCATCTTTTCCTGGGAAAAAAAAAACGATTTAAAAGAAATGAAATTAGTTACTAAGGCATGTAAAGAGTTATATATTACTTACATATCTTTCCTCGTTTTCTTTACTTTGAAACGTGCCACCACTTGAGTGCCCCTTCCTCCATGTTTCAACCAGGTCCTCGTAAACCCCTTCCTTGACTTTCTGTAAAATCTCAAATAAATTAGTAACGAGCTATAATAAATAAACAATATAAACGCTTTTAAATAAATCACAAAAATTATAAAGAGTCTTACGTATTCATTCCTTCCTCGGGCGAATGGTTTTTTGCCTTGAGTGGTCGGTACCGTGTTTTTGGAACGATTAACAGTATTAACCTCACTTCTTGCCACCCTCTTTGGGTCTGACCACCACTGAACCAATTCACCCCAATCACCTTCGGTTCTACCGTCCCACACACTCTCAGGCGGTACATGTTCTTGTGCCAGTGCGGGCGTCTCATATTTCGAATAATAATGTTTCTTGATCCTGTTCTTGTATTTTCTATACAGCAACCTCAGCTGATATTCCAACGCAAGCCTAACCCGAGTACACACCTCATACACACCTTTGCCACACACCACCTGAGTACGATCATTGTACCATGGCTCGAGGTCGAAATATGTCTGCATAAAAACATATGAATTTAAATAAACAAACAAATTAAACATAACACACATATCTAAATGTCGATAACAATAACAATATAAGTAAAATAAACAATTTTCACCTCAATTGTAGGATAAATATGAGCTTTATCAGACTCTGGAATTTCGTCCCATTCGCAGTTCAGGGGAAGTGACCGGATTAATTCCCCCAAAAGATGAGTCAACAATGATGCATAATTGCCCAGAAAATGGAAGGTTTGCAGATCTTTAAATTCAAAGCCAATTGTCAAAGGTTTTTCGTTATTATTTCTGTACGCCCTCCTTAATTTATCTAGGTTGGTCACAAAGCGTTGATTTGAACCTACAAAAGATATGTTATTTACTCGTAAAAATTCAAGTGACATAAATTATAAATATCAGTGTTATAAAAAAATATAATGATTTCTTACGCTCACACTCGGCCGGTACAGGACGTGTGGGCCGTCTGGGTGGACTACCACCAGCATCCCCACCGTGTGACCTAGGAGCTACACATGCCATCTGTAAAATAACAAGTTCATATCAGTATACACATTTTATCAATATACACATTTTAACATATAAAAACATTTTCATTAAAAAACAAAATTACACAATTTAATTAACCAATTAATACTAATACACAAATTCATATCAATATACACATTTTAACATATAAAAACGTTTTCATTAAAATACAAAATTACACATTTAAACAAATGAAAACAACTCATCATCATTTAAACGTATAACAATTGTTTCATTCAAACAACAACTTAAGCATATAACAATCGTTTACAAATAAAAAATTACACATTAAAGCATATAACAACTGTTTCATTCAAAATACAACTTAATATCAATTGTCATCATCTTCAGAATCATCGCTAGATAAAACTTCTTGAACATCATTATTATGGTTCACTTCATCATCATCCGACACTAAATCATCATCATCAACATCACCAATGACGTGTGCAACTACTTCATCATCTTTAATATTAATAATATCATCATCAACCGGTGGGGCGTCCACTTCCGTTGGTTGAGTATTTACACTCAAATCCGTAATACCCAAATTAGGCAAAGCAACAGACAGTGTAACATCTGATGAACTGCTACCATGTATAACATCTTCATCGGACTCTACCACATCTCGATGATAAACCTGTTCGACGACCTTCCAATGAAGCGGTCGTCTAGCAAGGTCTTCAAGGTAGAATACTTGTGTTGCTTGTGTCGGGAAAATGTATGGGTTATTTTGGTGAAATAGCCTATCGGTCAAAATATGATGTATGCCTTGCTCAGTGTAAGAACGTCTGTTGCGTTTGGTGCAATTGGTAGGGTTAATTGTGTCAAACCATTTACATCGAAACAACAAAACCTTGCGGTTGCCGATATAAGTGAGCTCCAGAATTTCTTCGAGTTGACCATAATACATCTCTCCATCAACCCCGGGTGTTGAAACTCCGCTGCATTGAGTGGTACGAAGTATATCGCGTTCACGTACCACAAACTTCACACCGTTCACTATGCAAGAGGGGTATGTACATGAACTAATAGGTCCACATGCCAAAGAGAATAACTCGTCACTACAGCCCACACTCACTTTTTTTTCACGAGTCTACAAAAATGAGATACAAAAAGGTTTATTAGATGAGGAATAACTCCAAGGTAATATATCTAATGTATTTACCATGTTATTAAACCACGCAGGAAAACTCGTTTCCACATTATCAGGCACCTCTCTGCAAAGGTTCATGATATTAGCAGAAGTCATCGAGAAAGAATAATTTTCAAAATTATAAAAAATAGGAAGAAACATACTCGCTGTAAGCTGAGATGTCGGCTTCGACTTCAGGACTGTTGTTAAGTATAAACCACGTAACTGCCTGCATGTCGTCATTAGTCATACGAGTTGGTTTGATTCCACCCGTCGGTGTGCATACGGTCCGGAACACCTCAAATTTATCTGGTTGTCCAGGAAAATCGTCTTCATTTCTGCCAAGGCGGTTAAATCTCGTCTCGACATCCTTAAGGTAACGCGAACAAAAAGTTAATGCCTCTTCTGCAACATAACCCTCAGCAATAGAACCTTCAGGCTTTGCTTTATTTCGTACATAATTCTTTAGCTTTTTCATGTATCTTTCAAATCGATACATCCACCTGCCGCGAGTAACGGAACCTAGAATAGCCTCATCGGGTAGATGTATAACCAAATGAGTCATTATGTCGAAAAAAGCAGGAGGAAAGATTTGCTCTAAATTAACCATCATAATGATCAATTTGTTTTTAGCTTCTTTCATGTCCTGCACAGTCAAACTTCGAGCACAAAGTTGCTTAAAGAATAAGCAAATGTCGATTATAGGTTTTGCAACGTCTTTGGGCAGGTATTGTTGCACTCCATAAGGAAGTAACCGATGCATCATTATATGACAGTCATGAGATTTCAAGTTCGTTATATTGTCATCATCAGCGGTCACTTTTTTCTTGAAGTTGGATCCAAAGCCATCAGGTAGTCTGACTCCTTTAATGAATTTACAAAAAAGTTTTCTTTTTTCTGGAGTGAAATAGAACTTTGGATGAGGCTTATCGAACTTCCCGTTATCTTTTTTAACTAACCACAACTCCTTTCGAACTCCCATTTTTTCTAAGTCTAGCCTTGCCTTTGGCGTGTCTTTGGATTTGTCGTTCTGTAACAGGGTATTCAGTAAAGCCTCAAGGAAATTCTTTTCGATGTGCATGACATCGTAACAGTGTTTTAGTAGAAGAAAGGGCCAATACTCAAGATCCCAAAAGATAGAACGCTTACTCCAGTTCAATTCAACATCTCGATTTTTGGGGCGGTTCTCTTTGAGAATTGGTTTATGTTTCCCCGGTTTACGTTTAAAGACTTTACTAATCTGCAATTGAATATCAAGTTCTGAAAACTTTCTTGGTTTAGGCTTATTTTCGGGAAAACCGTAGAATTCCTTGGATTTTTTCCGATCAGGATGATTTGTTCTTAACCATCTTCTGTAACCAACATAAACGATTTTGCTGTTGATACGCATCGATGGAGTGTCAACATTACAAGTAGGGCATGCGAGGTACCCTTGCCCAGTCCACCCAGACAAACTACCTCGAGCTGGAAAATCATTGATGGTCCATAAAACCGCCGCTTTCATTTTGAAATGAGTACCCGTAGCAGCGTCTTTCGTCCAGACTCCCTCCCATAAATCTTTGAGTTCTTTAATTAGAGGCTGCAAGTAAACATCAATGTCCTTTGCAGCTGATTTAGGGCCGGGAATTAACATCGTCAACATTAAAGAAGTTTCTTTCAAACACATCCACGGTGGTGTGTTGTATGTTGTCAATATAACCGGCCACATGCTGTAAGTTTGGCTCATCATGCCATAAGGATTAAAACCATCAGCAGCCAACCCTAATCGAACGTTTCTAGGGTCACAAGAGAACTCAGGTTTCATCATGTCAAAATATTTCCATGCTTTGCCGTCACAGGGGTGATTCATTTTACTGTCTTCCTTAGACTGTCCGGTCGCATGCCAAGTCATCCACTTTGCTATGTCTTTTGTGTTGAACATACGTTGTAGTCTAGGTGTTATCGGAAAGTAACGCACCACCTTGTTGGCAACTAATTGCGTCCCCTTTTTCTTCTTTGGGTTTTTCCATCTGCTCGCGTTACAGATTGGACAAGTTTGCCTCTCCTTGTTTTCCGGTGATCCCCAATATAAAAAACAATCATTTATACAAGCATGGATCGATTCGTATCCTAACCCGATCTTTTTGTATGTCTTTTTTATTTCATAGTATGAAGACGGGAAATTGTATCCTTTACTAGGGGAACATGCCTTTTGGAGAAGAGCTAGAATTTTGTTAAACCCGGCATCAGTTATTTTGTGTAAAACCTTGATGTGCGAAATCTCTGATGTAAATTCCAATGTGGTCATATCACAACCCGGGTACAACTTTTGGGCAGACCTAGCGAGTAACTCTTCAAACTCGTTACTAGGACCCGATGTTTGGGTTGGTTGAGGACCGGTTGTTTGAGTTGGTGGAGTTTGAGAGGGTGGAGTTTCAGATGGTGGATTTGGAATATTATTTGCAGAAATATCTTCGAAGAACGCATCCATGTGAATTCGATCAGGTGAATGTGGTAATAGTGGAGGTAACGGAAGAATTGGTTCACCGTGATATATCCAAGTGGTGTAATGTTTGTCAAACCCGAATTTGGATATGTGTGCCTCAAGTTGGCCGAGGGTAACCAACTTTTCACGGTTACAACAATGACTACATGGGCAACGGAGCTTTTGTGAGATGGGGTGCAAAAATTTCTCACAATCCTGGATGAATCCAAAAAGACCATCTAAAAACTCATTGGAATTACGATTGTTTACAGTGGTCCAACTCTTATCAATTGTCATAACTGCGTTGCAAATAAACATACTCAGATAAATTATTTTTTTTATACGTAAAATGTCATACTAACAAAATGAATATGAACTCTTTTTTATCTTCCTAGTGCAACTATGGAAGGCAATCCTAACCCACCTTTTTAATGTTTCGTCCCATATATGAATGCGTATAACCGGTTTACTATTTGAGTAAATTTCGGCAGCATTTCCCCTCTACTCCCCAAATATGTGTTTAAAGACATATTCGTAGGAGTAAAGGAGAAACACTGTCGAAATCATCTCAAATAATAAACCAGTTATACGCATTCATATCCTAAATGAGACGAAACATCAAAAAGCAGTCCCAAACAGGGGACTTTCCGAAATTAATTCCTAATAAATTAATTTCGGACGGGTTTTCTATAGGTTGATTAACTTCGGACGGGAATTTTCCGAAATTAATCGATAAAATCCTAAAATATTCCTAAAATTATTTACTACAAAGACTAACAATCATATATCATATATATATAATATAATAAACATATGCATAATATTAATTACACACCTCGGTCACGACTGGAATAAGCAAAGATATAAAGATAGAAAAAGAGGTCCGGATGAGGAAGTTGTCCCGACTGTCCTGGTGCTAACCAAACACAAACATAAAATAAAGAAAACCTAAATTAGTTGGTTTCCAAAAAAATTTCTAATTTGAAACAAACAACACCACAACAATTTAAAAAAAAACATTACCTTTTTTCGGCTGTGACACGGGTCTCAGTTCTTGGCTGTGACTCGGTTCCCTTCGACTGTGACTCGGGTCTCGGCTACGAGAAACATATAAAAAAAAATTAAACTCATGCCTATTTCATATTAAGCCTAAATATTAACCCGAATCCCTATATAAATATCAAGCCATATATAACCCGAATTCTATTAAGCCTAAATCAATTAAGCCGAAATCATCTATATATATATTAAGCACTATATACAACGGAAATCAACTAATGCTAAATCAATTAAGCCGAAATCAATTATATATATATATTAAGCCGAAATCAACTAAGCCTAAATCAATTAAGCTTAAATATAATCCGAAATCATAAGGCAAAATATTAAGCCAAAATCACCTTTATTGGTGGTGGTGGCTACTGCTGCTGTCGGTGGTGGTGGCTACTGCTGCTGCTGCCGGCGGTGGTGGTTGCTACTGCTGCCGCGACGGCAGTGGTGGTGGTGGTGACGGCAGTGCTAGGAAATAAAATATAAACATTTATAATAATTAAACATAAACAAATTTAAACAAAATTAATAGTTAAAAAAAATCATTTACCTTTATATTTATTTAAAAAACAAATTTAAACAAATTGTGGTTGCTGTTGCCGTGACTGCTGCCGTGACTGGTGGTGGTCCGGTGGTTGACTAAATAAACAATCCTAGCATTAACAAACCGAAATTAAACATTATACATTATACCAATTAAAAATTAAACAAAATTAAACCAAATTAAACAATCCCAAATTAAACCAAATCATTTACCTTTAACTAAATAAACAATCCCAAAATAAACCAACATTATACATCATATCATGGTGGTGGTCCGGTGGCTGACGGCAGTGGTGGTGTGGTGGGTCGGAACGGTGGTGATTGGTGGTGGGTTGGATTGATGGTGATTGGTGGTGGGTCGGATTGGTGGAGATGAAGATGAAGATGAAGTGGTGGTGCTCGGATGGAGTGGTGCTCGGATGAAGATGGTGCTCGGATGAAGATGAAGATGGTTCCCGGTTTTTTTTTTGGTGCTAGAGATAATGAGAGATATGGAGGAAAGAAAGATAAGGTAAGTTTCTGTAAATGATGCCTAGGGACGACCCTATCTATGTAACCTAGGGACGACTTAGTCGTCCCTAGGTTAAATATAAATATTTTTTTTTTTCGTTTATTACTGAGACCTAGGGACGACTTTTGTAACCTAGGGACGACTAAGTCGTCCCTAGGTGTAAACCGGGAACCTCAAACCCAAAGCGGGTTATTTAAAATTTTCCCAAATTTTTCAAGTTTTACAAAATTTGGCTAAGTGTTTTTGGAGGGTTTTTTAGGGACGACATCCTTTGATATTTAGGGACGACAAAGTCGTCCCTAAGTGTTTTTCAAGAGATTTTTGCATTATATCTTCCCTATATGTAATAAAATTAATAATAAAAATCAAAATAAATTATTATAATTAATATTAAAATATACGTTATACTTAATTTGTTATAGGTTCAACCGACGAGTCTATATGTTACGGTTATACGTTATAGGTTCAACCGACGAGTCCATATGTTACGGTTATACGTTATAGGTTCAACCGACGAGTCTATATGTTACGGTTATACGTTATAGGTTCAACCGACGAGTCCATATGTTACGGTTATACGTTATAGGTTCAACCGACGAGTCTATATGTTACGGTTATACGTTATAGGTTCAACCGACGAGTCCATATGTTACGGTTATACGTTATAGGTTCAACCGACGAGTCCATATGTTAGGGTTATACGTTATAGGTTCAACCGACGAGTCCATATGTTACGGTTATACGTTATAGGTTCAACCGACGAGTCTATATGTTACGGTTATACGTTATAGGTTCAACCGACGAGTCCATATGTTACGGTTATACGTTATAGGTTCAACCGACGAGTCATGTTAAGGTTATACGTTATAGGTTCAACCGACGAGTCCATATGTTACGGTTATACGTTATAGGTTCAACCGACGAGTCTATATGTTACGGTTATACGTTATAGGTTCAACCGACGAGTCCATATGTTACGGTTATACGTTATAGGTTCAACCGACGAGTCCATATGTTACGGTTATACGTTATAGGTTCAACCGACGAGTCCATATGTTACGGTTATACGTTATAGGTTCAACCGACGAGTCTATATGTTACGGTTATACGTTCTAGGTTCAACCGACGAGTCCATATGTTAGGGTTATACGTTATAGGTTCAACCGACGAGTCCATATGTTACGGTTATACGTTATAGGTTCAACCGACGAGTCCATATGTTACGGTTATACGTTATAGGTTCAACCGACGAGTCTATATGTTACGGTTATACGTTATAGGTTCAACCGACGAGTCCATATGTTACGGTTATACGTTATAGGTTCAACCGACGAGTCTATATGTTACGGTTATACGTTATAGGTTCAACCGACGAGTCCATATGTTACGGTTATACGTTATAGGTTCAACCGACGAGTCCATATGTTAGGGTTATACGTTATAGGTTCAACCGACGAGTCCATATGTTACGGTTATACGTTATAGGTTCAACCCACGAGTCTATATGTTACGGTTATACGTTATAGGTTCAACCGACGAGTCCATATGTTACGGTTATACGTTATAGGTTCAACCGACGAGTCTATATGTTACGGTTATACGTTATAGGTTCAACCGACGAGTCCATATGTTACGGTTATACGTTATAGGTTCAACCGACGAGTCTATATGTTACGGTTATACGTTATAGGTTCAACCGACGAGTCCATATGTTACGGTTATACGTTATAGGTTCAACCGACGAGTCCATATGTTACGGTTATACGTTATAGGTTCAACCGACGAGTCCATATGTTACGGTTATACGTTATAGGTTCAACCGACGAGTCTATATGTTACGGTTATACGTTATAGGTTCAACCGACGAGTCCATATGTTACGGTTATACGTTATAGGTTCAACCGACGAGTCTATATGTTACGGTTATACGTTATAGGTTCAACCGACGAGTCCATATGTTACGGTTATACGTTATAGGTTCAACCGACGAGTCTATATGTTACGGTTATACGTTATAGGTTCAACCGACGAGTCCATATGTTACGGTTATACGTTATAGGTTCAACCGACGAGTCCATATGTTAGGGTTATACGTTATAGGTTCAACCGACGAGTCCATATGTTACGGTTATACGTTATAGGTTCAACCGACGAGTCTATATGTTACGGTTATACATTATAGGTTCAACCGACGAGTCCATATGTTACGGTTATACGTTATAGGTTCAACCGACGAGTCTATATGTTACGGTTATACGTTATAGGTTCAACCGACGAGTCCATATGTTACGGTTATACGTTATAGGTTCAACCGACGAGTCCATATGTTAGGGTTATACGTTATAGGTTCAACCGACGAGTCCATATGTTACGGTTATACGTTATAGGTTCAACCGACGAGTCCATATGTTAGGGTTATACGTTATAGGTTCAACCGATGAGTCCATATGTTACGGTTATACGTTATAGGTTCAACCGACGAGTCCATATGTTAGGGTTATATGTTATAGGTTCAACCGACGAGTCCATATGTTACGGTTATACGTTATAGGTTCAACCGACGAGTCCATATGTTAGGGTTATACGTTATAGGTTCAACCGACGAGTCCATATGTTACGGTTATACGTTATAGGTTCAACCGACGAGTCTATATGTTACGGTTATACGTTATAGGTTCAACCGACGAGTCCATATGTTACGGTTATACGTTATAGGTTCAACCGACGAGTCTATATGTTACGGTTATACGTTATAGGTTCAACCGACGAGTCCATATGTTACGGTTATACGTTATAGGTTCAACCGACGAGTCCATATGTTAGGGTTATACGTTATAGGTTCAACCGACGAGTCCATATGTTACGGTTATACGTTATAGGTTCAACCGACGAGTCTATATGTTACGGTTATACGTTATAGGTTCAACCGACGAGTCCATATGTTACGGTTATACGTTATAGGTTCAACCGACGAGTCTATATGTTACGGTTATACGTTATAGGTTCAACCGACGAGTCCATATGTTACGGTTATACGTTATAGGTTCAACCGACGAGTCCATATGTTAGGGTTATACGTTATAGGTTCAACCGACGAGTCCATATGTTACGGTTATACGTTATAGGTTCAACCGACGAGTCCATATGTTAGGGTTATACGTTATAGGTTCAACCAATGAGTCCATATGTTACGGTTATACGTTATAGGTTCAACCGACGAGTCCATATGTTAGGGTTATATGTTATAGGTTCAACCGACGAGTCCATATGTTACGGTTATACGTTATAGGTTCAACCGACGAGTCCATATGTTAGGGTTATACGTTATAGGTTCAACCGAAGAGTCCATATGTTACGGTTATACGTTATAGGTTCAACCGACGAGTCCATATGTTAGGGTTATACGTTATAGGTTCAACCGACGAGTCCATATGTTACGAGTCCAAATATTGGCGGGAAATGTTGGCGGTAAATGCTGGCGGGAAAATGTTGGCGGGAAAGCTAGGGTCGACTAAGTCGTCCCTAAATGTGTCGACCCTAAATTTTTATCTTTATTTATGGTAGCTCTTATCCTCACAAACTCTTATCCTCTCATACCAAACTCACCACCACCACCACCCGATTTTGCATAATATGGATCCGCTTGAAGCTTATAAGTGTACATGTAGAAAGGGATATATTGTGTTGAGACAGTCACATCAACCTCATAGCTTTGGTAAACTTTACTATGCGTGTCCTCTTTCGAAGGTAAACAATCAAATGTTTTAGTTATGTAATACGTGTGATTATTAAAATGACATGTCATGTTATTTGTTTACTTTGTAACAGCCAAAAACAAATGATTATGGATGTAAATATTTTAAATGGAAGGATGATTTTGATCTCGAACTCCGTATAAGATCTTTCCCTGGATCTTCAACACCTCAAGGTTCACATCCAAGTTCTTATACAGGTCCTTCTCAATCTGCACCAACTGAGTGCTCTAATTGCAAGATCAAAGATCTAAAGATAAAGATGCTAGAGACAAGACTAGAAATGGAAAGGCATCCTGAATACCACGCATGTCAATCGACTGCAATACTTCATGAGCTTTTAAATGATATGGAAAATCTTAGCTTTGAGTAGTAATCTATTTGTTATTTTAATGTGTTAATTTGTATTTTATTATTATGTGTTAATCTGTACGTTTAGTTTTAACTAGTTTGTGATGTTTTTTTTCTTATTTATGAATCTATTATCGTTGTAATATATATTTTTAATTAAGCGCGTGTTTAAGTGTTAAATATATATCTAAAGTTTTTTTTAAATAAATATAAAGTTTTTTTAAATATGTATAAAGTTTTTTTTAAATAAATATAAAGTTTTTTTTAAATATGTATAAAGTTTTTTTTAAATATGTATAAAGTTTTTTTTAAATATGTATAAAGTTTTTTTTTAAATATGTATAAAGTTCTTTTTAAATATGTATACTTTTTTTTCTAAATATGTATAAATTTTTTTTAAATATGTATAAAGTTTTTTTAATATGTATAAAGTTATTTTTAAATATGTATAATTTTTTTTCTAAATATATAAATTTTTTTTAAATATATATAAAGTTTTTTTTTAAATAGGTATAAAGTTATTTTTAACTAAATATATATATTTTTTTAAATATGTATAAAGTAATTTTAAATAATTTAATTTTAAAATTATTTATATTTATACGTTTTTTAAACGTTTTTTTAAATAATATTTATATTAATTTTAAATAATTTTAAATAAATAAAAAAGATAAAAAAATAAGTTTATTTAACCTAGGGACGACTAAGTCGTCCCTAGGTTTTCTGGTCCCCACTTTCATTTTAAACTTTTTAAATAAAAAATATTTATATTAATTTTAAATATATAAAAAAGATTTAAAACGGAAAAAATAAGTTTATTTAACCTAGGGACGACTAAGTCGTCCCTAGGTTTTCTGGTCCCCACTTTCATTTTAAACTTTTTAAATAAATAATATTTATATTATTTTTAAATATATAAAAAAGATTTAAAAAGGGAAAAATAAGTTTATTTAACCTAGGGACGACTAAGTCGTCCCTAGGTTTTGTGGTCCCCACTTTTCCCCATAGCCCTTTTGACCAAGAATTTGTTGATAAAGTGGTGGGTCCCCCCTTAATCTAGGGACGACTAAGTCGACCCTAGAAAAAGGGCGACCCTAAACACTTGTTTTGTTGTAGTGCGAGCTACGTTACTATTCGCTCGCATAAAATAATATTCTATTGCACTAAGCTCATAACATCAAAAATAACGAGAATTCACCGGAGTGACCATCAAGACAGATTGTCATGATAAGTAATCTGCAGGTACAATAGATCTATTCACCATATTAGTGCACACATAAAGTGTTAAATGACTTATGAAATTTGCAAAGCAAGTATTGGGCACTCGTGCAATAACATATTTCAATATATTCCATATTTAGCATATATCCCCCTCACGGGTTTTCAAATCATTTAGAAAGCATTTAAAAGTGAGGCTATGAACTTACCTTGGCCTACGAAGTCTGAATCAAGCCAAATATATTTCAGTCACAGGCAAACAACTTAGTCTCATATGTGTGTGTGTATATATATCTCTATATTATATATAGGTATAATTATGTGAAATGGCAGCTCTTAATCCCAGTCATATGTGACATGGAAGCTCTTAGCCAATAGTATTTGAGAAATCCCTAAAATATCTTAATTTTCAACGATTTTTATGATCTGAAACTGCAGTATTTTGAAAATCGCGTTTTATAAACGCAGTTTTAGAAATCACTTTTTGAAACACAGTTTTAATAAGGATTTTCGGAAATTTTGTAAAAAAAGTGTTAAATGTAGGATTTGACGTCGTGACCTATGGTTAACAAATAACCAAGTTTACCACTAAGCCAAAGTTCTTTTGATGGTTTTTTTATCCAAGACAATGTTAATACATTCAAAAAAAACAATGCTACATCCAAACATACACATATTACGTATTAAGACTTACTAATCAAGAAAAACATCCCTCAAAAGCAACAGACGTAAAAAAGGTGTACCTCTTTGTTCTCAAACCCTAATGAAACTTTTTTTGTTTTGTAGAGGTCTAACCTCATAAAATCAAAACCAATATCATGGCTGCTTACTTGACAACAACTATGTATGGATCAGATTCATCTTTGCTTATATCTTCGTTAATAGGTCTCATGCATGTAAAGAGTAAATACATTGAATTCTTGGTAATTTTACTTTTATTGTTGATGAATGTCCTTGAATTTAACCATTATGTTGTCTGCGTGCCATACCCATGCACTTTCAAGCATGTGTTCTTGTCCTCTCCCAAGTTATGAGGAACCTAACCCTTCTGATTGTTATAAACAATTTTTTTCGTTCATGTGTACAGGCTGATCAAGAGTAGTACACTAGATTAAAAAATATATCAAGAAAACCTGTTTTCAATAGCCATCAAGCAGCTTCAATGAATGATTAACAAAATTGCCCGACAGAGTTTCTGTTATGATGCATTTAATGGTATTACAAGGTCCTTATCGGATATAAATTGATAATTTACCTTCAATTCATTAATTACAGTGGTAGTTCCCAACAAAAAAGAAAGAAGGATAACAAGATTTGAAAATTTGTTGTTGGTGTGTGATTGGAAACGTGTGCAACATACTATTATGCAAGGTATATTTATAATTAAATGCAAGAGATTGACTCAGATGATGTTGTCAAAATCAGTTTATTTACTAAAATAGATTCATTTAGGCATCTGATGGTTTGTTTTGTGCTAAATATGATTTGGTAATAACCTATTTGAAGGTCCTATTCCATATGGTTTGGTTTGTCAATTACCTCAATTTAGCATGTATATTGCCATTCCCCAGAAAGACTATTTGTCATATCTCTTATGTGGGAGAGTAGGCGGATTGGAGGTGATATGTTAAATATTGGGTCCCCAGTTCAAGAAACCACGCACCATGTAAACCCCATAAATTCGACACAAACTAAAAAGTCTGTAGTAATGCAGCTACAACATATTCAAGCTGATCGAGCCTCTAATGATGATACCTACAACATGGATTGCAAAGAGGAGCTTTTGGAGAATCTCTATAAATGCTTTACAGGTACATAGATCATCGTTAACTGCTTTGTTATTTTTACGAAATATAGAGCCATATAATCTATAAGCAGTGGCTTGGAGTTGCTTACTTTTTTTAACTTTTGACTAAGAAATCATGCCAAAGCCGTTGCGAATGATGCTGATGCTTCCCAAGTTATTATCATCATCGAAATAATATGAATTCACGCCATATTGCAAAGCTTTCAGGTATATTCCACATTACATAACTCAATAGGGAGTGCGAGATTGCTGATCTCGATGGTGCATTGTCGATCTGTAGCTTTGGTTATATCTATTATCTAATTTAAGAAGTTGCAGAGGTATAGGGATCAAATTAATAACATAAAAAGGATGCCCTGTAATCCCGCTATGTTTGCTTTTTGAGTCTATGCAACCAGACATTATTTACAATTGCTTATTCTTTCTATTTTTTCAAGCAGATGTCATTTATGACACGATTACCTTCTTTGTATGGATAGGTTGCCAGTTAGAGTGCTTTCGTTTTGACCCATTACCCGACCCGTACAAATACAATTGACAAACAAATCAATGGTCATTTCAATAACTAATCACAATACATATTGATAATTAAGCATATGTTTATATTTATCTAATCTCTAAAATGCTCTTTAAAGATTCCATAAACTCAATGTAATTTGCTCAGGTTCAAAAGGAAGGAAGATCAATTCTGATACAGTGATACACCATTTATTTGAATAGTTTCTCGGATTTGACAAATCTGGATCTTTAATTATGACTTAAAAACTTCATTATTTAACTATCAGGTACTTATTTCAATTGATCTTGTTATTCACAGTTCTTAAACATTATGGCAGGTTTGTGTTCATAATCAACCATTGTTGATATATTATCACGAATAGTAGTACAACTGGAATTTACATAAAATAATTTTATATGCTCTTAAAACAGATAAAGTCAGCTAAGACGTCTTGAATTTACATGTCGTGATGGTTTTTGTAAAAATTCTCAAATGTTTTAAAAACTCTCATTATTGGGGGGACTCAATCTTCAGTAATATCTGCGAGGATTGCTGAAAAACCGTATTCTTGATCATATCAGATAGTTCCTTAATCATTTTTTGCCCTTAATTTCTATGTACGTAAAATAGGTTTGAATCATTTGACGAGGATAATGACAAGAACAAAAAAGGCAAAGAGAATGACCAATCTATTTAAGGCGGTTCTCTTGACAAGGTAAAATTTTCATTAAAAAACCTTATTGAAATTCTATCTTCTATTATTCATAGATGTCCTTTCCAGTTGAGGAGGAAGCTTAACTCCATAGGAAAAGGAATATAACTGAACCTCGAAGATCTTGATGAGGCTATACGGATGAGATTCACTGACCAAAACCTGACACAACAGAAACGCGTTCAGTAATTTGGTGTTTTGCGTCAACAGATTCGGACGCCACAAACATGGCTTCCTGAAATATAAGTATAATAATGAAGTCTGATGGTCACTTTGACACTACTTCGGCCGATCAGAACAACATAGATATAAGTCTGACTGTGTTAAACCTTATGAATCTGTTAAATCAAGTTGGTGGCTCAAATGTTGAAAAATTATTGTGAGAAGACAATACATGTGTCTGATGATGAAGGCGGTAGGTTAGTTTTTTCCTAGCTGTTTCTAAAAGTATGTTGTTATATACTAGGCCATAAACCTTCTTTTTGCACGTCGTTTTTATGGTAGAGTCTAGGGGATGTTTAGTGTTGCATTTGCACAACATATTATGCGTTAAAAATGTATCCAATTGTGGAAACCTTGGTTTCCAGATCTTTGAAGCTACTAGGAATGATCATTGTTCATATGATTAGATAATCAAAGCGGAATTAGAACAACAACCATTAACAAGGTGTTTAGGCACAATAACCATGAATTAAAACAAATGGGATGTTCATTATATTAATAACAAACATCCACTAGACGTGTATACATTGAATCCCACGTCTAGTGCACACACACTTTTAGGTTTACATTGTGATTGAAAGTATGAAAAACCTAATAACCCTTGGTTCCTTTTATAGTGTAAGGATTAGGGTTTTACAAGAGATAATAACAAATAAACAAGTAAATCTTCTATTTAGATAAACATATACAGAATATATCCTGCATATATATCCAAATAGAATCTTCTAAAAGCTTCTTGTCTACGTTTATGTCAATGCTTGAATTGCATGTGACAATGCTTGGATTGCACACGACAACTCTTGAGCCAACAACGCCTAGTTTCTTCTTGTCAACGCCTAAATTGCTCTTGACAACGCTTAGACAACATCTTCATGTTTTCTTCGTTTTTGAGTTTCTGCCACATCAACTTTTTGACCCAACAATCTTCCCCTAGTTGATAGTGGCAAAACTCTATGTGTATCTCTTGTAAGTTGTACATGATCTTCAAATTGCTTCCCCTCAAGTGTAGCATGTATTTCTTCCCCTTTTTGTCACATCAACAAGGAAGTAAACAATGTATGCAATCTTTGAAGATTCTCCAAATGTAGCTCTATGTAATGATCTTGAAGAAAAATAAATAAAGTATTCTTGAAGTTGAAGTAGAATAACCCAACCTTGTGTTCCATGTCTTGTACTATCCACGTGATGAAGAACTTATAGGGAGATATAAGTAGACCTCGATCCCTTGTCAATATTCTCATCCTTTGTGAGACACTGAGCACGATAATGTAACTCCTTCAAGTGTTATGACAAGTCTTCGTCACCAACCATGTAAAGCACGAACAAGTTACCTTTAAAGTCTATGACTGGGAGTGCACGACTTTAAGATATGATAGAACACAAACTCACGAAAATCTTCTTCAAGCATCAAACTTACCATAAGTATTCTTCCCCTTAAGCTAACACCTCTTCATGACAAGTCAATATCTTCATATGTAAAAGCTGTTAACGAATAACTCTTTCACAAGGCTATCCCGATTACATACTCCAATAAATTACTTTATGAATCGTTGCTAACTCGCCTTAAAATCATTAATCCCTTTAAAAATATCCGAGCCATAAATATCAACATGATATTCTAAATTAAAACGGAGATTCCAAGTACCTTCGTGTGTAATTACCTCCTTTTTGTGTGCTAAAAACGTACCAATTTTCTCAAACAACAGCTATCCTTGTGTTATCCGAGATCATTCTCTATCCAATATATCTGGAATGTGTATTGTCACATATCGGACAATACCTAACAGCGTTTGAAAAACCATATCTCGGACAACACTGTCAACGCTGTCAGCGTTGACTTATTCTGTCAGCATCAAAATATTACTTGTCAGCGTCTCTTCAATAAACCTCGTCAGTGTCTCAAGCAATAAACCTCGTCATCGTCATCTCAAACATTGTCAACGTCACTTTCCAGCCATATGTCATATAGCTTCACGTGATTTCTTTTATGTTCCTCATACTTTAACCTTTGTTTCGTCTTTATCTGATGTGGAACCAATCACGCTGATAATTGGAACAGTGATAGAAAAAGTGTATACTTTGCAATACTCAAACGTCTATCCAAAAAAAAAATTTGAAAATTCATGTGGTTCTTTTGTAAGAAGAAGCGCACACAACTTTTGACCATTATTTTCATCCTTAGAACCATACAAATAAACGTGAATATTGTACAATCGCAGCTATAATTAAGGCATATATCCTCATGTCTCGATCATCCCGATCAATATAATACGCCCATGAGATCACGTTTTGCATTCAATTACCAAAACAACAACATGACGTCTCTTTCTTATTCACGTGACACACCATCTGTAGCATGTGCCTTTAAAGACGTAGCACTTGTAGAATATTCCCAAAAACAATTCATAGTACGTTCATGTGATACTTTTCCCATACTATAGCAACGCTGACATCACAGCTTGACACATAAAATATGTGATATCAAGCATGGACCACACCATGTACTCATGAGTCAACCAATAACAATTCAGCAATCACGTGTAACGCATCCATGGATATTCGTTCTTTTGCTGGCACTGATTGATCCTAAATAAATAATATCGTGTGAACACCTCCATACCTATGCTTTAATTATTTGTCCAACGAGAGAATTCCATGACAATAATAACCATACACAAATATCTATCCTCTTATTACGGTTTAGATAAAACAAATAATAATCCCATGTTCAGCATACCACGTGAACATATACGCTGCATATTATGGATCATGACTACTGTATTATCAATGTATGCACCGAAACCCTAATTAGGGTTTGTAAATAATCCTTAGATCAAGTATTATCTTGAATCATAACAGCCACAAAACTCATTCTTCTGCTCTTTAATTCGATCTAGGGTTTAAGAAACCCTAGTTCATGATTTTATGTTGAAAAAGCAAGAATATTAATACCTTAAACAGCCAACTTCGACCTTGAATAACTTCTTCATTAGGGCTCAGATCGAAAATCCCTTCGGTGAGATTCTAGAAACAATTGCCAAGAATCTACAGTTCAAAGATCACGAAGATCCAACGGTTAACGAAGGAGAGATCGTATTTTGAATATGGCTGTTTACAAAAACTGCATTCATCCTGCTGCTGACTTTGACGCCTAATAACTTTTTCCTGGGGATAAACCTGGACAATCCCTCCGGTGGATGTCTTGATATATGTGTATATAACACACACAAGAAATTTTGTAACGATCCAACGGTCCAATCAAAAGTTATGACCTTTTGAATACTGCTGCGCACACAAAATCGCCCAGAAAAACCCTAGACGGATTTTTCTTTTCTTCACCATACACGAACACCTTGTTGGTCCTAGCATCACGAGCCACGAGGCTCTGATACCAATTGTGGAAACCTTGGTTTCCGGATCTTTGAAGCTACTAGGAATGATCATTGTTCATATGATTAGATAATCAAAGCGGAATTAGAACAACAACCATTAACAAGGTGTTTATGCATAATAAACATGAATTAAAACAAATGGGATGTTCATTATATTAATAACAAACATCCACTAGACGTGTATACATTGAATCCCACGTCTAGTGCACACACACTTTTAGGTTTACATTGTGATTGAAAGTATGAAAAACCTAATAACCCTTGGTTCCTTTTAGAGTGTAAGGATTAGGGTTTTACAAGAGATAATAACAAATAAACAAGTAAATCTTCTATTTAGATAAACATATACAGAATATATCCTGCATATATATCCAAATAGAATCTTCTAAAAGCTTCTTGTCTACGTTTCTGTCAATGCTTGAATTGCATGTGACAATGCTTGGATTGCACACGACAACTCTTGAGCCAACAACGCCTAGTTTCTTCTTGTCAACACCTAAATTGCTCTTGACAACGCTTAGAAAATATCTTCATGTTTTCTTCGTTTTTGAGTTTCTGCCACATCAACCTTTTGACCCAACATTTTTTAATAAGCAGGTCACAAATTTAAGTTTTGGTGCGAGTTTTCTAACTATACTGGTGTATTTTTTTTTGCTTATGATAATGAATTTGAAGATGTCATAGCAGAGTTGGACACTTTAGGTGATGACTAGCTCTTACAAGGATAACACTCTGATTATGCAACTATTTAGGGAGAATCTCACTCTTTGGACCTCAGATGGTCAGGTAAACATCTATCTCGCATATTACTCACAAAGATACATTCTTTTCCAAGACTAGCCTTAACAACATAGGGAATTTGGAGAGGATGTCTGTAATTTTTTGCTTGGTTAGTCACTTGGGTTAGGATTTAAGAGATGGTTATATTGATTAAATAAGGCATAGGATAATCGACTATGAACGATGTAGTTTTTGGGCATGATATATTCTGATAATTAGCTGTTGGGGTGTTTGGGGATGTAAACAGACTTTTAAACATATTTTTATTAGTTGGCTTGCGGCGGCATCTAAAGTTTTTATAAACTTGACTTTTTAGCTATTTAGGACTTTCAAAACACAATGACAAACATCAGTTCTGTCGTGCTATATCCATCAAATATAATGGCTGATATATTCTCTAGAGTTTGCGTGATTGACTTTATGGAGAATGCACAAAAAGTGTTCACTGCTTGGCGTAAAATCTACAAGACCAACCCTGATATATGGAGGGTCATTTATTTAACAAATTATGGGGGTCCAACTCTAAGGCTGTGTGTAGAAGCCAAGGCCAAATGGTTGATCTCCCCATGTTCGAATAATGCAATGTTGATCTTCTTTTCTATATTTGAATCTATAATAGAAGCATCTCGAGCAGCGTATCCAACTGCCTTCTTTGGGTGATTCGTTGGAATACTCTAAGTTACTCCAGGGGATTTTTAGCATTACTTTTTATACTATATTTTTTTGTTTTAAGTTTTATGATCATAACATTTCTTAAAAAAATCTGTATGTTTTTTAGGCTAAGAGCAAAAAAAATTTTGTCATGTGTACAAGGTGGAGCCCATACGGACGCTTTGTTGGTATGTTTATATATGGAGTAACATAATTTGAAGTTTGCAATAATCTGTATATGTATAATTATAAGTCTGTTTTGTTGCATACATCTCTCGGGTTCTTTGAGAATCTGGTTCATTTTTATTCTTTCGAAGATTAAACTGGTTTACTAAGCCTCCGCGAGATTGTAGCCCCTGGAGGATCTGTGAATGATATCTCATATTAGGCCGAGAGATTGATACTTCTTTTCTTTGGCTCTTCTTTCGTTTACAGACAGTCTCCTACATTCTCATTGAATAATTCCATTCTAAATCTTACTTAAGTTAAAAGTATATTAAAAAGGCATTTTCTCTTAGTGGTTCTTATATGTGGTTCAAACGGAAGTTCTGTCAGTATGTTTGTAGAAGATAATTATTCAACGGTTGTATCAAAATTGTGTAGCACTACACTTGGAATGTCTCTTGAGACTTCATTGAAATCGGGTATTGACTTCCATATCTGCAATCACAGTAAAAAAACTCAGAATTTAATTTGATAATTAAGGCATTTAGATTTAGGTTGTATTGTAATTCATAATCAGTCGTTTCTGAGTGGGTTGTGCTACTGAAAAGCAGCGCCATAATGGTGTCCATGTGTTTGCTCAATTGCGTGAGCTGCTACTAAATACACTTTCATTATTATTATGTGTACATTTATGTTTCTCACTTTGGTTTGAACTTCTAAACTATTTTGTAAATTTCGTGACGTCTTTTTAGAGTTAACAGTATTCTGAATTAGGGTGTTAGGAATTAGGAGTAAATAAATTTTGTGCTTCAGTGTAGTTGGAATAATAGGTTTTGTGTCTGCCAAAGTTTTCAAAATCAGCATAACCATCTCCACTTCTAAGTGCTTGATCACCGCCACTACAAAAGGCCTTAGTTCCCTGATAAAAATAATATTTGATTATTGTTAGAAAATCTATAGGCATCAAGGATGCAACAGTAGTATCAGTTTCTTAGATTTGTTGCAAATAACATATGTGGTAAGGGTTTACTGGTATCCTTTGTAGCTTTTACCTTTGGTGATAGATTAAGAATGTAGGAAGGTTGACAGTCTTTTCCTACAAATATGACAGTACAAGTCTCAGCTAACGAGACAGTAAAGTAAATATTTACTGATTCGACTTTTAGGGGCGTTTGGGTTCGAAATGGCAGAAGCAAGGAAAGGATTGAGAGCCATATCCAGAATCGCTTGACTCAACATGAAGGTTGCCACAACCGGGATAATCTTTTATATTTCTCGCTGTAGAACTTTATGTAGATTCTTCAGTAATCACTATCCAGTTAGATGCATGATAAACTTGATCTTTTCTACCTATGGTCCTTTTTATCATAAAATCGAGAGTGAAAACTTGATTATGCATTATTTATGATTCTGCTTATTCATTTCTCTATCATGAATCCAGAATTGCCCACAACCACATGCGAGGACCTGCAGACAAAGTGCTTGATTGAAGTCTATGTGCTTAAGGTGAACTCATGTTTAGAAGTTCTTGGCTTTTGTTACATTCTTTTGTATCTAAATATTTTCTTCATGATTACTATGGTTGAGACAGCTCACAATCAAAAGACAGTTGCTTTCGTCAAATAGATATCTTCAACTCATAGATTTTTCTCTTCATATGGTTTCAGGCGTTTATTCAGAATATGGGGATATTTTTCACTTCAGTTTACAAGGCAAGTTAATGATGTTTCTCACATCATTTTGTGGAAGGATCATGGATTATGCGCTATTTAGGTATATTTAATACACTAGTTAAATGCAATACAGCCTCATATAAATGGTGAATTTTAGTGGCTACTAGCTACACTGGAGTTCAATTGCATTTTTTTGCATTCGAGCTATTCAAAAGTGACAAAATGTGTGGGTCAAATGGTTTAATATTGGTAGAGTAAAAGTGGGTTGGGCACGATCCGCTTGAAGCAAAACACTTTTGTTAGATATATTTTTTTATAACTAAATTCTGTTTAATTTCGTGATGGAAACTCACTCCGTGTTAATCTGGTCCTGAGTTTCAGTTTGTATAAGTCTTTTTCTACAGAACAACCTTAACATGTACAACGCCGCCATCATAGAGAGTAAGTAGATAGCCTAAGTACAGCGACACTTTGATTTATATAACTCTTAGTGAATTAATTTTTTAACTTGATGATCTATTTAGTAACAATAGATATTTGAGTTGATAAGTACGAATATTAAATTGGCCTGCTAGGTTAAACATTCTAAAGGCGTAGCAAGAGGGCTACTACACCTATACATCGAGCTTCCAAGTCTGATAAAAAAGAAGTTGGACTTGGTGCTTGGTGACAGATCATAAAGAAGTTGGATTTGGTCGGTACAGAAGAACGCATAGCTATAGCCGTAGTAGGAGCAGAAGTTCATACAGGAACCGTAGCTATGAAGAAAGGGGACATGGAAGTCTTGGTCATAGCAGAAGGTATGATGAAAGGGATAGGGATAGAGATGTTCATCTTTGTGTTTTTATAAACTAGTAAGCATACTCACACTCATATTTTGTTATGATCAGGTACCTACAGTGAAAGCTACAACTCTGCTCTGCTCTCGATTCACATGGAAAACTTTATGAAGGACATTGACTGTCAAAATGGCGTTAAAGTGGTATGAATGTGGAGAAATTGCAAAACAAGTTAGTTAGTTATATGATTTTCTAATTTACAAGTGTGGCTCTTAGTTTGACCCGACTGTTGATTTTTTTGGTTGTGTGTTTGTACAGGTGCTGGATTATGGGTTAACATATCTGAATGCCTTCTTCAGTAACCCTGAATTTGCTACAGGGAACTATGAGTTGGATCAAGAAAGAGGTGTATGGGAGGTATATAGATGGTTGGGTCTCATATGTATAAGCAATGCCTATTGGATGGCAGTTGTTGTCCATTCTTCGAGGTGGTTGCTGCATAAGTTTTTAACAGTTTCCTTCATAAAGGAAATGCAACCTTTTATCTGAGATATCAAGTCCTATATAGAAATTAGGCGTTTCATGGATGCAAAATTGATGTTCATACTGCGAGGGGCTGCTGCAGAGTCATGACAGCAAGAGACAAACGCAATCACGAATCGTATTCACGGACGAACAAACGATATTCAAAATATACGGTAAACATGTTCTTACAAATTTTAGCATCGCCGTGCACTAAAACCTATTTGCTAAAGATAATAACCATATATGAATAAATGTATGAATTAAACAAGGAGCCTCCGTAAAGGTTAATAAGGAATTTTTAAGCTTTCACTATTATGTGTCATGTCCTCTTTGCTTTAATTTCATTACTTTGTTAACATAAAATTTATGTAATTGCTTATGTTTTTCTTATTAGGTACGAGATGAGGTGCTATATGTATTAGAGAGGTTCTTCGGAATTTTACCAAGGTTGTATCTCCCATCTCAATTTCAAATTTGTCATATGCACATATTTTTTTTCCTTTCATAAGATCTTGACACCATGCTTAATAGTGTGAGTGGCGACAGTGGTTGGTGTTTTTGATGAAATAGAGGAGGAACTCAAAAATATCATGCAGAAGATATAGCTAAGCACGCAAAAAGTGGATCAGATTTTGGTATATACCTTTGATTTCTTTTGATCATACAAGTATCAAGTGAATATACATAACACAACTTTGTGGAGACAAGTTATTTCAACATAGGCTCAGTGATTAACATTTAACATTACTATTTGCCCATCTACTAAACGATTTGCTTCAACAAAAGTATTGCGCTAAACTCGTCACCAAGAAGAAGTACGGAGTAAAGCTATCATATCGTTAATTTTTTAATGAGACCAATAGCCACATAAGAAAATCCTAAACATAATGTACTTTAGATAAGATACCTGCTCTAGAGTCTTTTCATGATATCAACTTTGAGATACACCTTGTGCAAGAAGCTCTTTCACTCTGCCACCAGAATACTACTCAAAAAGGCAGCGATGAGCCATCAACCTATTAAAGAGTATTTATGTTGAGATATCCATATGTTGAACATTGTCCTGCAAGTGACTTATTAGTAACAAGTCACGAGACGTAAAAAAACTCATCCATTATTGCATCATGGTATATTTGATTCACACTACATTAGAGTAATGTTCAACCTGTTTTATTACAACTGCATTCCGTTTGATTACAGCGCCTTAACCAAATTTAACAACAGTCCCAAACAGCCTTTTTTAAGTCTGAAGTGTGAGCATTTTGATAATGAGATTTGGTTTGAACACAAGATCTTAAGCTCTGTTTGTTGCAAGAATCAAGCCTTCAAATGTTGCTTTTCTTAAATTCTTTAAGATTAATATTATTTTTTTATTTCTTTTATATGTTATTAATGTTCATATTGTTTTTAAGGCTAAAAAGGTGGTTGATACAAAGATTTTGAATTGGGTTCAATTAAGTACTCGATATCTTATCGAATCGATCACGGTTCAAAGTGGAATAGTTGTTCTTGGTTACTAAAAACGGGGTTGGTTTTCTAATCTACTAAAAGGTTTAAATGCACTAAGATATAAAATTAAACTAAAAGCAATTAATTAAAAGCAAAAAAATAAAACTTGAATTAAAATTAAACAATTAAAACAGAAACAGTAAATACCACTTACTAGAAAAACACTGATTCGGAATACTAAAAAGAAAACTGATCCGGAATAATTTTGTTGATTCTGATACGGAATAACTGATTCGGAACAATGTGTTCATCCAGAATATAAATTGATCCGGAATAATGTTCCTTGGTTCGGAATAATGCTGACTCGGAATAACTGAATGAAACTTTGGTTCGGAATAATGTTGATTCGGAATAACTTAAACCTTCATTCGGAAAAAGTGACTCATTCGAACAATGGCTCACTCCGAATATAATGTTCATTCGGAACAAAACCTTCATCCGGAATAATTATGACAAAATTGTTGATTCGGAATATCCCTTCATCCGTAATATGGATTATTCCGGATATAGACACTGATTCGGAATGACTGAATGAAATTTGTTGATTCGGAATATTTTGCTAAACCTTGATCCGGAATAAAATAAATAAAAGCTTGGTTCGGAATCTGGGTAGTTTATGAAGACGCGAAGAACAGGGAACAAGTAAAGAATGATTTTAAACCAAAATCCACTAAGTTTATAACCAAAACTTAAACCAATTTAACCACTAATCATTCACTAATCATAAACATCAAACCAAAACAACAAAAACACAAAACCCACTTACTTTTGAAGATTAAAATCAACCAAATAGAAACTTAAGACTTTGAATCAAAAAGAGAAAGATGAACAAGATTAAGGAAAGATGATGATTGATTAAGGTTAAGTAAACAAAAGGAAGGATAAAAACTTACAAGATTTGTGAATCAACAAAAATGAAAAATCACCAACACCTTAATGGTGTTGGTATCCTATGAAATAAAAGGAAGAACAAAACTGGGAATGAAAAAAAACTAAAAAACTAGTCTAATTGTGTGTGAAGGGATCCTATTTATAGATCTTCAAGTTGGTTGGTGAGTGGGCTTTCTCCCTTTCTTCGTGTCTTCTCGTCTTTTCAGAAAAGTTGACGTTTTCGATTTCGATTCGGGATTTGTCGACGAATAAATTCAAATCGTCTTTTAATTTCTTCGTTTAATAGACTTGAGTTCTTCGACATATGTAAATCTTCCATCTTTGGTCCTTTTCTTCGATAAATCTTCAAATAGGCCCATTGACTTCAAAGCTTTTGCATCTCTTGGACTATAGACTTCGTCTTTTCGTCTTTTTCTTCGATAAAACCCGTGCAATCCCATGTTTTCTTCAATATTTATCCGGTTGACTTTGTAAACACAACAAACACACAAACCACGCATAATTCCAAACAAATGACATTAAATACGCGTTTTGGTCTTGTTTTAGCAAGAAATAAGTGGTAAAAGGATGGGTGTTTTCACACCTATCAAATCCCCTACACTTAACCATTGCCATGCCCTCATGCAATGCTTAGTGATAAAGCAATTTTACACTTTTCTCATAATCAATCAACCTTGGCCTTATTAACAATAACCACTACTACTAAAGAGATATATAAAAACTTTGAATGAAACAAAAGGGATACAAAACCATTTTCACTTGAAAATAGCTATATGGAAATAACTCGAAAAGAGATCTAAGACTTACATTAGGGCTTTAGTGCTGCGAAGATTTATCACCCTCAAGTTTCACGTTTCCTAAACTAAGCTTAAAAACGAGATCATTGTTATTATAAGTTAGCAAAACAAACACTTACACACATGGCTTAATTATATGCTTAAACTCCCTTATTCCTAGGTGTATCTCTTATATTTTATTTTTGTCTTAGAATGATCATGAAGATGCATTTTTGGACTTATTTCGATAGTTTATTTAGGCTAAAAGCAAAGTAGGACGATTTGATTAATAGTTAGCTAAAGGATAAAATCTCTTAAAACTACTTCTCGAGATATCAAAAAGTTCATATCTTGGCATAACTCGCTTCACGATTTAAGACCTTTCTCGGGCCGATATTTGGCATGTACTTCATACTTCATATCTTGAGAGACGTTCTTGGGATAATGGTCTTCTCTTCGTTATTAGAGTTTCTTCACTTGGAGACTTTTGAGGGATACTCCAACTTTGTTGAACACGACTTCATCATTATTTATTCAATCGTTAATTGGGATTTTGAGATACAACGATCCGCCTCCTTTTCGGACTTGGATCTATTTATCCTCATACCTTGTTAGGGTCTTTTTGGATAGACTTCTCCATGATCTTTATGGGAGTTGATTGCTTTTCGTCGTGAGTCTTGATCCTTCATATTGATTTTGGGAATAATGCCTTTCACATCACCTTGGATCTTTAGCAATAAATGGAATCCTCATGCCTTGTTAGGGCCTTTTCGGACTCGCCAATCTTCGCGCCCCGCTTCATTAGTTATGCCTTGGCTATGAACTCTTATCATTACCGAGCAACTTTTAAACGATCTTGGGCTAGAAGCTAAGTTATTCAATAAAATCGTACGACCTTACTTATTGCAGATAAATTATTAGCAAGCGATGGGAGAATAGGCTTATAATCACACCAAGTGTGCTTGTGCAAGAATACCGACTTATAATTGACTCTATCATTTCTCGTTCTCCACAATTTAAAATCTCAAGTAATGAGACTCGTGGACGCTTAGCCTAATAAACCAATTAAGGTCTACATGGTTAAGGATACTTGCTAGAATAAACTTGGATAAGTCTATTCGGGTTGAGTCAAAATAATCGCAACGGGCTTAATATGTCAAAGACTTCTAAACTTGCTACACCACTTTATTAATATTTTTGACTTTATTGTGGGATATATACACATGAAAGCAACGATAAAAATTTAAAAATTACGACTACATGGCCAAAGTTAATTAAAAATTTGAAAAATGCTGAAAAAGATGATTTTCCGGTTAAATAAAGGCATTTTAATGGAAAAGTCCACTTAAAACTTCGATAGAAGTCTCCCCTACACTTAATATAAACATTGTCCTCAATGTTTAAGTATGTGGGAGAAGTCTCCTTTACACTTATGACATTGTGCACGTTAGTTAAATCAAGTTAAGGAAGAGACGACTAAAGTGATCAATTTCAAATGTGAGTATGAAGAAAATTGAATCACGATAGTTGAGAGATAGAACCAGATTGCAGATAACACGGGAGCACGGTTCTTCAAAGGTTCCAAAAGTGCATTCATCCCTGTAATCACATCACCACACAAACACAAACAACCTATATAGGTCCCCCTACACTTAGGAGGTAAAACGGAAAGGGATAGATACTCGGGTTGCCTCCCGAGGAGCGCTTGTTTTTGATAACCAAGTCACGAGCCTGACTCGACCCAAAACTAGTTCATGGGAAACGTGGTGAGGGATGGAATTATCTCATGAGAGATGTCCTCACCAAAGTAAAACTTCACTCGTTGGCCATTCACCTTAAAACTAGGTCCACTAGGTTGAGCGAGCTCGAGAGTACCATATGGAAAAATTTGGGCAATGGTGAATGGGCCGGACCAACGAGATTTCAGCTTGCCCGAAAAGATTTTCAACCGAGAGTTAAAGAGTAAAACTTTGTCTCCAACTTGGAACTCTCGGTTTTTAATCTTGGAATCATGAATGAGCTTAGTCTTTTCCTTATAGATCATGGAATTTTCATAAGCATCATTCCTGAGTTCATTGAGCTCATTGAGTTGGATTTTGTGTAGGTCACCGGCTTTGTTGATATCGAAGTTAGCCCACTTCAAGGCCCAGTAAGCCTTGTGCTCTAACTCAATGGGGAGGTGGCATGCTTTTCCGTACACAAGACGATATGGTGTACAACCAATCGGAGTCTTGTATGCGGTACGGAAAGCCCACAGAGCATCATCAAGTTTATCGGCCCATGAGGCACGATGCTCTCCCACTGTTCGTTCAAGAATTCGCTTTAACCCTCGGTTAGAGATTTCAACCTGCCCATTAGTTTGTGGGTGGTATGCTGTGGAAAGACGATGATTGACACCATACTTAGCCATGACTCTTGCGAATTGATCATTGAAAAAATGAGTCCCGCGATCACTAATAATGGCACGAGGCACACCGAATCTAGCGAATAGCGACTTCAAAAGTTACAAACCACCCTTGCGTCGTTAGTGGGTAAAGCTTTGGCTTCAACCCATTTAGAAACGTAGTCAACGGCTACAAGGATGTATATGTTTTCTTTAGATGAAGGGAATGGTCCCATAAAGTCGATACCCCATACATCAAAGATTTCACATTCTTGTATGAAATTTTGAGGCATCTCATCTTTATGTGTGATCTTGCCTTGTCGTTGGCAAGCATCACAATTTTTCACCATTTCGTGAGCATCACGATAAATGGAGGGCCAATAAAATCCCGAGTCAAACACTTTCTTTGCAGTGAAGTTAGGACCAAAGTGACCACCGGTGGGTCCTTTGTGGCAAGCTTCGAGAATGTCTAAAGCTTCCGGTCCATCAACACATCGACGAATAATCAAATCAGCGCATTGTTTGAAGAGATACGGGTCATCCCAAAAGTAAGTCTTAATGTCTTTGAAGAACTTTTTCTTTTGCTGGGATGTTAACCCGTCAATGAGAATTCCACCCGCCAAGTAGTTTGCAATGTCCGCAAACCACGGGTTTCATCAAAATTCGAGTTGATAGACATTAAGGTCTCCAGGGGAAAATATTCATTGATCTCTTTGTTCGGATGATCCCCTTGATAAGGATCCTCAAGTCTACTGAGATGATTCGCGGCTAGGTTTTCGGCTCCCTTCTTATCACGAATTTCGATTTTAAATTCTTGAAGTAGCAAAACCCAGCGAAGAAGTCTTGGTTTAGAATCTTGTTTAGTTGACAAGTACTTCAACGCAGAATGATCGGTATACACGATGGTAGTGGAAAGGACAAGATAGGGGCGAAATTTTTCAAAAGCATACACTACAGCTAAAAGCTCTTTTTCGGTTGTCGTGTAATACAATTGAGCCCCTGTCATTGTCTTGCTAGCATAATGGATCAGTTGGAGGTGTTTATTCACTCTTTGGCCCAAAACCGCTCCAATAGCAAAGTCGCTAGCATCGCACATCAACTCGAAGGCATCTCCCAATTAGGGGTAACCAAGACCGGTGCCTTAGTTAGCTTATCCTTAAGAAGGTTGAAGGCTTCAATACACTCTTTGGAAAAGATAAAAGGAGTATCTTTTTCCAAGAGGTGGGTCATCGGGCGAGCGATTTTAGAAAAATCTTTGATGAATCGACGGTAGAAGCCCGCATGACCGAGGAAACTTCTCACACCTTTCACGGTTGAAGGTGGAGGCAATTTCGCAATAACATCGACTTTAGCACGGTCCACTTCAAGACCGGCTTTGGAGATTTTGTGTCCTAGCACGATGCCCTCTTTTACCATGAAATGACATTTTTCCCAATTTAGAACAAGGCGAGTGTCTTCACACCGCTTAAGCATACGTTCTAAATTAGCAAGGCAAGCAGAGAAAGAATCGCCATAAACCGAGAAATCATCCATGAAGACTTCCATAGTTTCTTCAAACATGTCATGAAAGATAGCCATCATGCACCTTTTGAACGTCCCGGGAGCATTGCATAAACCGAAAGGCATGCGTTTGTAAGCAAATGTTCCGTAGGTACAAGTGAATGTGGTTTTCTCTTGGTCTTTGGGATCGATGGGAGTTTGAAAATACCCGTAGAAACCGTCTAAGAAGCAATAGTAATCATTACCCGCTAGACGCTTGAGCATTTGATCCATGAAAGGAAGAGGAAAGTGATCTTTTCTCGTGGCATCATTGAGTTTGCGATAGTCGATACAAACTCTCCACTCAGTAACGAGACGAGTAGGAATCAACTCGTTGTGTTCATTGGGAACAACGGTTATTCCGCCTTTCTTTGGCACACAATGGACGGGACTTACCCATGGCGAATCCGAAATAGGGTAAATCATTCCGGCATCTAGAAGTTTGATAACCTTTTGTTTGATGACGTCATGAATTCGAGGATTAACCCTTCTTTGGCTTTGGATTGTGGGTTTAAAGTCATCTTCCATGAGAATTTTGTGAGTACAAAAGTTTGGATCAATTCCGCGAATATCGTAAATTTTCCAAGCAATTACCTTCTTATGATCTTTAAGCACGACGATAAGGCGAGATTTTTCTTCTTCTTTCAAGTCCTTAGCGATGATGACGGGTGACTTCTTCTTGTCTTCAAGGAACACGTACTCGAGATGGGACGGTAACTCCTTAAGCTCTAAATCTTGAGGATTTTCGATGGAGGGCGTAGTCAAATTCGGTTCATCGATAGCAATATCCTTGGGAGATGGTGGAGAAATATGGTCCTCATTGAGAAGTTTCTCAATGGTACGAATGTCTTCTTCCCAATCGGTGGGAGAATCGTCATATTGTAAATTCACATCTCCCAAAGTTGCTTCAAATTCAGTAAAAAAGAAATCACTTTCTCCAAATGGAGTTAGTGATGGAGGAACAGAGGCAACGGTCTCAACATTAGGAAGAGTGGTAAGACTACTTTTGCAAGCATCTTTAAAGTGTTCTTCACAAGCCTCATCAAGAACGTCGATACAATTAACACTCTCGTATGAATAAGGCTGTTTAGAAATCTTACCCATGTTGAAGACAATTTGATCGTCCCCAACTCTCATGATAAGATCACCCGCTTATACATCGATGAGAGTGCGACCGGTCCTCAAGAATGGACGTCCAACGATTAATGGAACACGAGGGTCCATCTCGTAGTCGACTACGACAAAATCGGCGGGAAAAGTGAATTTGTCGACTCCTACAAAAACGTCTTCGGCTATCCCTACTGGTAAGCAACCGTACGGTTAGCTAATTCCAAAGTCATTTTGGTGGGGACTAGCTCAGGGAGAGATAATTGCTTCCAAACGCTTAGAGGCATTAAGTTGATACTAGCACCTAGATCGGCTAGGGTCATGCAATTCTCTACTCCTGAGAAGTTGCAATGGATTAAGAAGCGACCCGGATCACCAAGTTTGGTTGGCAATTTCCTTAAGAGAACCGAGGATCAATTCTCATTAAGTTAGGTATTAGCAATATCAAGAATCTTTTCCTTGTCACTAAGAAGATCCTTAAACATCTTCGCGTATTTAGGCATGTGAGCGAGAGCCTCAGTGAAGGAGATGTTGAAATTCAATTGTTTAAACATTTTGAGAAAGTTTGAAACTTGAATATCGTCCTTGCTTTTGAGCTTCTCTTTCCTCAACCTTGAGGGATAAGGTATATCGGAAGAAGAGGAAAGCTTTGGAATAGTAGGATCACTCACATCCTTGGGTGGTGGAGGGGTAGAAGTAAGAGGTGGAGGAATTGGGGAAGTAGAAGGTTGAGGAATAGGAGTAGGTGACTCGTTTTCCTTTGTCACAATCACCGGTGTAGGTAAAGGAAGCTCGGGTTCCTTGGTACCTTTTCCACTGCGAGTGGTGATTGCTTTCATCTCCCCTCTTGGATTAGCAACGGTGTTACTCGGAAGAGTACCCGAAGAAGAGGGTTGATTACCTTGGAAGAAACCAGCCATCATGTCCCTTAGGTCATTCGTTTGACTACTCAAAGAATTTCGCATATCGGCTCTAAGATCATTTCCTTGTTTCACCATGTCGCCCTTCAAATTAATAATCTGGGTCTGCAGATTCTTCACCAACACATCATTCGTCCGCATGTACGTTTCGACCTCGTGGTTGAAAACGGTGGGTTGAGTAGGAGGAGGTGCTTGATAAGCAGGTGGTTGGTAAGGAGCGGGTTGGTAAACTTGAGTAGGATTTAGAGGTGGATATGTTTGTCTTTGAGGTGGTTGGTATGGTTCTCGAGGTTGGTTTTGGTAGGTTCGGTTAAGGTTTTGTTGTTGGTTTTGATTGGTTGGGGGAAAACCGGGCTGGGAAAGAAAGCTGTTTGAGCGATAGTTGAGTAAGTTGCGGTCACCTTGAGGACGTGCTTGATAGCCGGCCGGAGGATAGGTACCGTATGCTGCGTTAACATTCTCACAAGGATAGTCTTGGGTGGAGGTGCAAGTAGTGTAAGAGTGAGGACCCCCGCATATTTCACATGGTTGGCTTACAGCATTGACTTGAGCGTTTTGAGCGTTGATGCTTTTGGTGTTGTTAGCGGTGTGGGCAGTAAGCGATTCAAGAAGCGAAGTAATTTTGTCAAGTCTCTTGTCGTTGTCACTAGTACTAGCACTAGCGGCATTGGTCCGAACACTCTTGGTTTGCACTCTAGACTTATTCTTAATAATATCCCAAGCGGCATTTGAACTCTTAACCAAAATATTACCCCCCCGAGGCACTATTTAGTGAATCTTGATCATTCATGCTTAAACCATTGTAAAAAGTATTAATTTGGTGCACTTTGGTAAAACCATGTTGTGGGCACTTTCGTAAAAGTTCTTTAAAACGGTCCCAAGATTCACTAAAACTTTCATCGTACTTTTGTTCAAAATTAATAATTTCATTCCGCAAAGCGGTAGTACGAGAGTGTGGGAAAAAGTAGTTTATGAATTTGGTCTCTAAGTCCGTCCACGTCAGAATACTTTGTGGCCGTCCCTTTGCAAGCCAATGCCGGGCTTGTCCCTCTAAGGAGAAAGGAAAAAGTTTTAAGCGGATTACCTCTTGTGGAACCCCATTGAATTTGATCGTATTCGTGAGTTGAAGGAACCTTTTGATGTGGTCATGAGGATCATCAATGGTACGCCCCAAGAATGGTTGAGCAGAGACCATTTGAATAAAGCCAGATTTGAGCTCAAAGTTGTTGGCTGCAGTCGCGGGTATGACAATTGGATCGTTGTTGCCCTCTACATGTGCTTGCAAAAGTTCGATCATAGGACGATTGTCCGGTAGAGGTTCATTGTTGTTATTATTCATGTTGTTTTGAGGTGGATTATTATTGTTGTTGTGTACACCGGCCATGTCTAAGTTATCGAGAGTCTCGGGCTCTTGATAAGACGTTGATCGAGTGCGCATACACCTGCAAAAGAACTAACAAAGCAAGAAATATTTTTGGTTTTTTATGTTTTTTAATTTTTTTTGTATTTTTGAAAATTTTATATTTTTTTGGGTTTTTGAATTTTTTTAAGAAAAAGTAACGTTAACGGTGAACGGATCCCAAAATCCAATTTCTCACAAAGTTCCGTTAATCCTTACGAAAAGAGTCGGCAGCGGCGCCATTTGATACAAAGATTTTGAATCGGGTTCAATTAAGTACTCGGTATCTTCTCGAATCGATCACGGTTCAAAGTGGAATAGTTGTTCTTGGTTACTAAAAACGGGGTTGGTTTTCTAATCTACTTAAAGGTTTAAATGCACTAAGATATAAAATTAAACTAAAAGCAATTAATTAAAAGCAAAAAATAAAACTTGAATTAAAATTAAACAATTAAAACAGAAACAGTAAAATACCACTTACTAGAAAAACACTGATTCGGAATACTCAGAAGAAAACTGATCTGGAATAATTTTGTTGATTCTGATACGGAATAACTGATTCGGAACAATGTGTTCATCCGGAATATAAATTGATCCGGAATAATGTTCCTTGGTTCGGAATAATGCTGACTCGGAATAACTGAATGAAACTTTGGTTCGGAATAATGTTGATTCGAAATAACTTAAACCTTCATTCGGAAAAAGTGACTCATTCGGAACAATGGCTCATTCGGAATATAATGTTTATTCGGAACAAAACCTTCATCCGGAATAATTATGACAAAAATGCTGATTCGGAATATCCCTTCATCCGGAATATTGATTATTCCGGATAAAGACACTGATTCGGAATGACTGAATGAAATTTGCTGATTCGGAATATTTTGCTAAACCTTGATCCGGAATAAAATAAATAAAAGCTTGGTTCGGAATCTGGGTAGATTATGAAGACGCGAAGAACAGGGAACAAGTAAAGAACGATTTTAAACCAAAATCCACCAAGTTTTTAACCAAAACTTAAACCAATTTAACCACTAATCATTCACTAATCATAAACATCAAACCAAAATAACAAAACACAAAACCCACTTACTTTTGAAGATTAAAATCAACCAAATAGAAACTTAAGACTTTGAATCAAAAAGAGAAAGATGAACAAGATTAAAGGAAAGATGATATTGATTGATTAAGGTTAAGTAAACAAAAGGAAGGATAAAAACTTACAAGATTTGTGAATCAACAAAAATGAAAAATCACCAACACCTTAATGGTGTTGGTATCCTACAAAATAAAAGGAAGAACAAAATTGGGAATGAAAAAAACTAAAAAACTAGTCTAATTGTGTGTGAAGGGATCCTATTTATAGGTCTTCAAGTTGGTTGGTGAGTGGGCTTTCTCCATTTCTTCGTGTCTTCTCGTCTTTTCAGAAAAGTTGACGTTTTTTATTTTGATTCGGGATTTGTCGACGAATAAATTCAACTCGTCTTTTTATTTCCTCGTTTAATAGACTTGAGTTCTTCGACATATGTAAATCTTCCATTTTTGGTCATTTTCTTCGATAAATCTTCAAATAGGCCCATTGACTTCAAATCTTTTGCATCTCTTGGACTATAGACTTCGTCTTTTCGTCTTTTTCTTTGATAAAACCCGTGCAATCCCATGTTTTCTTCAATATTTATCCGGTTGACTCTGAAAACACAACAAACACACAAACCACGCATAATTCCAAACAAATGACATTAAATATGCGTTTTGGTCTTGTTTTAGCAAGAAATAAGTGGTAAAAGGATGGGTGTTTTCACACCTATGAGTGGTGATACATGTTCTTTCCAAGGTCGCCATGTATATCAGGTAACTATGTTTTTCTCAAAACCCAAATAAATTTTATGTGCTGAAATTTCTATAGAACGATGTTCGTGGATGACATACAGATACAAATGATGATAGCTACTGTCCGTCAAAAATAAATAGAGCTACACCAGCTCCAGGTTCTCCATGTACGGGTGAAGGTGATTCGCCACCAACTACAGTTCACCAAAAGGTCCAAGAGGTACACACCAAGTGACACAGATGACGTTGATGTCCCTATGATTGATGGGGCAGTGTATCTATTACTATGTAATTTAAATTATTTTGGTTATGTTCTTCATTTTTCTTATATAATTTTCATTTTTTAATTACCCTTTGGACATTTCTTTGCCCAACATCCGGGATTCTATTAATTTTAGAGCACATCATCAGGGATTTTGTTCTCTAATGGTTTATCCAGAAACTGTCCCTAAACCCATACCTGAATATAAAAAAAGTGTGAAATCCATAATTAGCGTGTTTGTGAAATCCATTAGATGGTCACACATCTGGTGGTAATAATTATTTTGGTTATTCAGTTATGCTTTATACTTATAACTTTTTTGGATTGGCGATTGATATTAATGCTTGCTTTGTAACTTCCCGATAGCTAATGTATATAGATAAGTGTCAATCTATAGGTTTTAGAATTCGGGGCTGCTTAATTGCTGCAACAAGAGCGTCTGGCACACATTGATCATCCATTTCGATATTTGGTGAACCCCTGCACACACTGACCATTAGAGGTCAGTTAACAAATTTATGATAATGTGGTAGCTAATAAGTATTATGAGTCGTGCATATGATAATGACGCTATCAATAGTCTTATGCATTAAGAGGTATTAATGAACAAGATATTATGTAGCAGATGATATCTTAAGTATCTTGAATACTAGAGTTGTATTCTAAATCTACTTTGAATTTTCATTTAGAGAATCATCTCTTTATAAGATTATGTTTTAATGCCGCATCAAACAAGACAAATAATCATCATCGTCTTCTTCGGCTACATGCTGAGCAAGTTCTTGCTCCTGTTGTTCTCTCTCTCTCTCCTCTTCTTGGCACTTTCTTTCTCCTTGTGCGAGTTTGGTAGAAACTGAAGTGCACGAACCGCCTCATTATGCATATTTAGACAGAAAACAATTCTAGAGTTCAAAGCCATTCGAGGTTCGTTTGTTCTATAAATGTCACCTGTTTCCTTTGATAACATCCATCCATTTGCATGATCTACTGTAGAATCAATGGCACCATCACGGATGGCTTTGGATACGATGCCTTCTGCATCAGAAACAGGGTTAGGGGAGTCCAATCTGAGCTTTGTTGCCACGTCAGCGAGTGAAATACGCGAGTAGGAAATGTTGATGTTACGGAGACCAGTTCTTATCACGTTGTGGTGAAGTGTCACGATTAAACTGTTGGTTCGGTAGGTGCTGAAAGTGGACGAGAATGTTTCTGCAGTGGTCTTAAACAGCTCCAGATCTACGATTCTAACAGCCTGAAAATGCAAGAGAATTCATTCTTTGATCATTTCTCGAGATGCGACACCCACCAAGGTTCTAAACAAGAAACCTTCTCGAGATTTGATTCCATGAGCAGCACGGCACAAGACCGTAGTTTCACAAGGTTTGATTCAATAAATAGCAATGCGGGTTTTGACCATGGTCATACATACTCATTTGATGACTCCTATACTGGAGCTGGAGCCGGAGTCGGCGCTCGGTTCTAGAAACGTTAAGTTCTTGTAATAAATTTGTGTTAGTTGCAATACATGTATCCTTTCTATGCGTGTATATGCTTTCTTATGAACTCTACAAACAATCATCAATACTAAAAGGCTAGATGTTTTTGTCAATTTAGTGAATTTTATTTATTAGGTGCGTTGTCTATGTATATTTATTTTTCTTATCGTTGTAATAATATATGATTACATTCAGTTATTACGAAGCATACATTCCTATTAAAAAAGTAAAACAAATTTTAGAGTGTTCTTTATCACCACATACATTATCAAATATAACTTTTATAAAATATAAACACTTAAATTAAACAATAAAAAATACAGTTAAAAACTATATCAAAATAAAGTCTCAATAAAATATTAATAAAGAAAAGAAAACAAAAATAAAGAGTGAAGACTTATTAAAAAAATCTACTTTTTAAAATTAGATTATTCGGACTTTTAAAGTTTTCGAAATTTTTAAAGTTTTCGAAATTTTTAAATTTTCTTTTGAATTCAGATTGAATTTTAAATTTTTTTAAAATATATATTTTTAACATAAATTTAAGAATCGTATTATATTATAGCAATATAACACGTTACCGTTTGATCACTGGATCAACCCGGTCAAGTCACCGTGTAACGAGATCGATCGTCGGGTCAACCCGATCGAGTCATCAGGTCATGGGTTCATAATTAACGGTTCGTTCAGATAAAAAAGACAACCCCACATATTGTCCACAAATAAACGTTACCTAAGCATAACATATAACCAAAAAATAATAAAGGTTAAATTACAAATTCAATAAACTAAAAACGCACGAACCATAAACCCTTCGAAACAAGAAAAAAAGTGACCCCGCCTGTTGGACAGGTTACGACGCTAGTATATATATATATATATATATATATATATATATATATATATATATATATATATATATATATATATATATATATATATATATATATATATATATATATATATATATATATATATATATATATATATATATATATATATATATATATATATATATAGGGTGGGGTTATTATAAAAAGGATTTTATAATAAAAAGGGTAGGGTGAGATCCTAGCCTTTGGATTAAATCCACCAAGATTACATAAATTATAAGAAAAAAGCGGGTGTCATTTGTGTGAATACCAAAACTTCGAGGTCATTTATATAAAATCTAAAAATTAACAAAAACAGACGATGGATATTCTCTAAAAGCACAGACACTAAAACCGATCATTTTCTCAATATTAAAACTAAATCAAATCTATCAAATCTCTTATGTATATCAAATCAAATCTATAAATCTATTACACACGCTCGATTATCTCTCAAATCAACCATTGTCGAATACGATGAAGGTGGCGGATACGGTGGCAGCGATTGATGATTGTGATTGTTTCGGTGAGCTAAGACGGTAACGATGTTCCGAGAATAGATACTATAGATGGTCGTTGATAGTAAATTCGGGCGATGTTGCAGTTGGATATCAAACATGTTAAATCTTGTGTGTAAATATGTGTTTGTGATTGATGTTTACAAGGTATTTGATATAATGCATCAATAAGACTTCATAACTGTGGTGGACTAGTTTTACATTCTGATGCACTAGAAAGGAAAGTGTAATGCAGTAAGTTATTGTCGTTGTTCATAAAGATGATTTAGGATAAATGTGTTTTGTCGGTTTTCCAAAAATGAGTGTATGTGGTTTATTACGTGTGTGACGTGGTTGAATATAAGGAGTAATACAGTAGGTTGTAACTTAGTGTTTATAGAGTCGACTTAGTGTAAATGCGACATGCCGTTTTTCTTACAAAATTGATTGTGTATGTTTGTTTATGCCTTTATGTGGTAGATTATGAATTGTAATGTAGTAGGTTAATTACGTTGTTAATAGTCATGACTTAGTGTAAGTGTGACTTGCTTTTTTAACAAAATTGACTGTGTTTGCTTGCTTATTCCTTTGATGTGGTAGAAAATAAATTGTAATGCAGTAGGTTATTCAGTTTGTATGTTTGTTATTTGTGTAATGCACTTGATTTTGTAGTATCATGCAGTAGGTGTTGGCATTTTTGGTTATTCATGTAATGCAGTAGGTGACATTTTTGGTTATTTATGTCGAAAAGTGAATGTGAATGTATCGCATGCATTATGTAGTGATGTAATAGGTTCTTATATATGTCATATAACGTTTGATTAGGTCACATGAGGTTGTATTACTTGTTAAACATTGTTTATGCGTGTAGTTATATACATAATGCAGTCGGTATAAAGTAGTGTGGTAGATGTTTTATAACAGATTTTTTATTGTGTCACAGGTATAAATAATGATGAACAAGTAGACAAAAGCAAGATGTTGTTTGTAGACCTTGAATAAATAGAAAATGGATATATAACATCAAAAAATAAAAGGAATTTGGATGAAGAATTTGATGCAACAGAAGACAAAATACGATTAAAAGAGTTGCTGATAAGGAGTATACAGAAAGAATATTGCATTACGTTGTTCATTTCAGATTTACAGAAACCAAAGTTTATTTCATTATTGTTTTTTTATTCACAATAAGTATTGTATAGATATTGAAGAATTAGTTACAAGACTTGTGTTTAGTTCTAAGATGTATATCAGTTATTACCAAAAATTAATATTGTAGTAAATCATTTTTTGGAAATATACTCAGTATCTGTATGTTCATGCATAATAATTACTTTATTATGTTTTTTTGTTTAATGTATGGTGATACAGTAAAGTATTCAATGTGATGCAGTAAAATGTATATTGTTATGCAGTACAATTTTCATTGTGATGCGGTAATGTGCATAAAAATGGATCGTAAGGGATGATCCAAACACTAAAAAATTCAACAGAAATTGGAAAGAAAAGTATGCATAAAAGTAACTAATCCATACATTGTATATCTTACTGCATAATAAGGTATGTTTTAGTGCATCACAATATAAACGTTGTTGCATCACAATATATATTTTACTACATCGCTTAATTTATTTTACTGCTTCTAATTGTGATGATTGACGAATTTTCACTTTTATAATTGAATTAATTTAAAATACTTGCTCACTCTTAACTTCTCCTTTACAATATATTTTTAAAATTATTTTGCATTCTAAAACATCTACATCAAAATGTCATCATTCTACACCAACACACTGTTATCATACAACTAAACCACAATGTTATTTTACTGCATTACTGTGTTACTCTAATGCATCACAATGCTAATTTACTTCATTAAAATGTTTGACATTTTATTACTTCCTAATGTTATCATACTACTGCATTGATATCATACTTTACTACATCAATCTATTATATTACTGCATCATAGAGTATATCTTACTACATCATAAGGTATATCTTACTGCATCACAATGTAACTGTTACAACATCAAAATATATATCTATATCAACATAATACACAAAACAAATAATATAATGCAGTGACTATTATTCATAAAATAGATCGATAACAATTATATTTAGAAACACTAAGATTATAGATGTTTCTTAAGAACTGTTATACATCATAAAATAAAATCTTGTCGCGAAAAGAATGCTTATATATCTAACAATACATACTGCATTTCAAAAACGAAATTTTGAATAATGCTTTTAAACTTTGCGAATACATCCTCTAAGCCAAGATCTTGTCGGCTCTACTAGTTGCTTGCTTTTCTTCAACGGTGGCACTTTCAATGAACATGTCAAGATTTATGGTAATTTTAGTGAACTGCTATTTCTTTGTTATATAATTCGGCTCAACTGGTTTCTTCGTTTCTTCGATGGTGGTAATCTCAGTTGTTTTTCTCCACGTACTCTATACTCCATCCACTTATGACTTTAGTGCATCCCTATGTTTTTCTGATGCATTAAAATGTATATTCTAATGCATTAGAATGTATATTCTACAACATTACAATACATGAAACAAAATAATATAAAACCATAAAAAGGACCAGTTCATAAACAATATTTCGAAAAAGTAAAATTTCATAAATTCTACTCCAGACAAACTTGTGATTTAAATTCAACACGCCTCTATAATATTAGAAATTACTAATAATTAAGTGCATCGTATATTTATACCTAGTGAATCACACCCTTAAATCTAGTTATACTTTGATGCAATGACTAAAAAGCAGTGATGTAAGTACATTTATTACATATATACAACCACATATACAATTCTTTTCTACTAAAACTATATAAACAAGTAAAAATAAAAATTTGATGCATTATAGTGTTAACTTAGTGAATTAGATGTATAAAATCTCACTGAGACATTGTATCATACATCTTGTGTGCACCTTTACTAAATACATATTTCATCTAGTTTTCTCAAGAGTCGCATACCGAGTGGATTTTTTATATCAGCTAAAGACACTAACAATCAACCAAACATATTGATTAATACATAAATATTGAAATTTACCTAATGTAAAGTGATATAAAAAGTTTGAGTAGTAAGATCTTACTATTATTATTCGTTAATGATGAATAATTCGTTGATGATGAACTACACTCGCTGATTCAATAATATCTTCAAATTATTGAGATGAGTCGTGATCTTTAAAAATGGCGGTTATGGTGGAAGACGGTTGCTAACAGTGGTGGGGAAGATGGTAGACAATGTGGGGAAGGTGGTGGTTAATGCTGGGCAAGGTGGTTGTTAACGGTGGTTGAAGTTTGGGAAGGTGATGGTTATCGACGGGAGGTTTGTTGAAGAAGAAAGCGGTTATATGGAATGACTGTGTGAAAAAACACTATATATGTATATAGTTTGTAACAATTTACAGAAATACCCTCGAACTTTTTGATAAAAGGCGAAAATACCCCTGGGGTTATTAGAAAAAAGGTGGGGGCTAGTGGGACACGTGGCGGCTTGTGGTTCCACCTTACCTTTTTTATTATAAACTCTTTTTTATTTTACACCAACTATATATATATATATATATATATATATATATATATATATATATATATATATATATATATATATATATATAGGCGAGGTTATTTTCAGAACCAAATAAACGTACAGAACTGCGAGAACCATATTTTTACTTTTAAAATGAATATGTATATTCATCGGGTTAGTTTATTAGGTAGAAATACATGTATTTTCATTATTGTAGGTCACTAATATTAGGACTATGCATATGTATTTGTTTTGTATGTATTATAACTATCTTTTCGTTGCATAATATGAAAACACATGTGCACTCTTCATATCACTCATCATAGTAGGATTTATAACCAATAAAACAATTGTTAAATGTTAATTTAAACATAATAATGAAAATACATATGCATTGTTAATAGTATATTGGTTCTCGCAGTTCTGTACATTTATTTGGTTCTGAAAATAATCTTACACACACACATATATATATATATATATATATATATATATATATATATATATATATATATATATATATATATATATATATATATATATATATATATATATATATATATATATATATATATATATATATATATATATATATATATATATAGAGTTGGAGTAAAATAAAACAATTCTTATAATAGAATAAATAAAATAGAAGGGATGGATATGGGAGTGACATGTGTCACAACATTATCACACATCACTTTTCCATATCATCTCCTTAATAAAAAAATTTCAAAAATAATTTTTTTTTTCGAAAATAGTTTTTTTCAAAAATTTTTTTTTTTCGAAAATAGTTTTTTTCAAAATTTTTTTTTTTTCAAAAATTAATTTTTTTTTCGAAAATTTTTTTTCAAAAAATATTTTTTTTTCAAAAAATAATTTTTTTTCGAAATTTTTTTTTTCGAAATTTAAAAAAAAAAAATTCGTAATTTTTTTTTCGAAATTTTTTTTTCGAAATATATTTTTTTTTTGAAAATTTTTTCGGAAAAAAAAAAAATTCGAATTTTTTTTTTCAAATTTTTTTTTAAACTATTATGGAAAAAAAATATAGAGCATCATGGTTACATAATTTAGTGCATCACGAAGAAGACACTAATTTATTACCTTTATGCACCATATTTATACTTTTGATGCACTGAAATTTGGAGTGTGATGCGCTACAACAATTCAATAAAAATTCAGCACATCACAGTTATACGTTTTAGAGCATCATGTTTATAAGTTAATGCATCACGGTTTTAAGTTATTGCATCATAATTCCTTCACAAAACTTATAACTATGGTGTAATTCTCATATATATGATGCAACACATTTAAAACAACGATGTATCAAATTATAACTATCATGCACAAAAAATACGTGTGATTTCCAAATAATATAACATTGATTTTCTATATGCATAACTATGATGCAGTAAGTAAAAATCATTATATTTTTAAGTTTTGTGCATCACGAATGATGGAGTAATTTATAACATTAATGCATCATAATTATAACAATTATACATTATAAGTAAATGCATTATAGTTATCCGTTAGAGAATACAAATATATCATTAGTATCACTTTTATTTTTGGTGCAATATAATAATTGTGTATCGCATTGTAATTATAAGTTTTGTGTATCACGAGTGATGTAGTAATTTATAACTTTAATGCATCATAATTATGACATTGATATATTATAAGTAAATGCATTATATTTTTCCGTTGGAGAATAAAAATTCTATCACTAGTCATCACTTGTATTATTAGTGCATTAATGTAATAGTTTACCGTATTGTAGTTATAATTTTTGTGCATCATAGATAAAACATTGGTGAATGCACTATAATGTAGTAATTAAAATTGTAATGCATTAATTTATAATCATGATGCACTAAACATGTAACTGTAATGCAGTAAAAAAATTATGAAAAAAACATTTCCGAAATTTTTGTTTTTCCAAAAAAATTATTCGAAAAAAGTATTTTGAAAAAAAAATTTACGAAATTTTTTTTTCGAAATTTAACTTTGATGCAGTAAAACATGTAACTGTGATTCAGTAAAAAAATTTGAAAAAGATATCCGAAAAAATATTTATGAAAAAAAAAATTTTGAAAAAAAAAATTCGAAAAAAATTTTTCGAAAATTTTTTTTTTCGAAAAAAAAAAATTTTCGAAATTTTTTTTTTTTTAAATTTCGAAAAAAAAATTTAACGAATTTTTTTTTTCGAAATTTATTTTCAAAAAAAATCAATTTCTTTTGAAGTAAATGACATGATATGGCAATATGATGTGGAATAATGATTTGAAAAGATGACACATGTCACCTCCACAATTCACCTTATTTATTTTATTATAAGATTTCTTGTAGAATAACCTCACTCTATATATATATATATATATATATATATATATATATATCAAGGCTTTGTCTTTTAGTTCAATCTCTTTATATAGTGATCATATATATTTTCTTTGATTCATATATTTTGGAATTATGGTATCATTGTTCGGGCCATTATACTCAGAAGCTATTTTATAAACGTTTGAGGAGCGAAGACACTTTAAATCGTAAACCTAACCACTAAGTCAGAATGCAATATCGAGATGAAATATCTTTGTACAAAGTTCCCCAGTAACATTACACATAGTATATTAATACATATTATATTCTTTAGTTTCAGTATTGGCAAAAATAGTCCTTTTCGTTATATTTTGGCATAGTTACACTTTTAACCCTTAAAGTATATAGTTTTAATACTTGCATTTTCAATCTTCAAATATTAACCTTTGGGTTTCAAACTTTCTAATACTAATGCATATAGTATTAACTTTGACAAAATGGCAGTTTTGGCCCAAAATCTTTATAGTTTAAAAATGACAGTTTTAGTCCATAGACTTGGTTAAAATTACATAACAAGCTTAAAAATGAACCAAATGATCTAGGAGTTTGAAAAAAAGTTTATGAAAACAGTTAGATTCATAATAACAACATTTTTCCAGAATAATAGCCTTTGAAATGGGTTGTTGCTCATTATTTTATGTAAATTACAAAATTATGGTTTTATAACATCTTTATCTTATAACTTTCATTTTAAGTGATCAAATGATCTAACTATTTTTGGATTAGTTTTCCAACATCATTTAAAATTGTAACAAGTCTCAAACAACATTAAAACAAGATAAAAGCTTAGCTAACATAGAGATTACCTAGGTAGCTCCAAAATGACTCCTTATGGCTTCTTATGAACACTACTTACTACCAAAGCTTCAAGAGCTTTAATGGCTTCCTTATAAACCTTTTTTATGGTCTTCTAAGAGTCCTATAACTTTTGTAGTAGTGAATTTCAGAATGGGTATGGAGATATAAGGAAATCGGTGTGCAAGTTCTCTATGGTGTAGTTCGGCCCTATTTATAGTATTTTCAACCCTTACGTTCCAAGTTATGGCCTTAAACTTCTAACTTAGATATCTTAGTGACTAAGGGAATCTATTAAAGGTCTATGCAATTTTATAGGAGCTAGGAACATACTTATCTTGGTGTTGTGGTTAAGAATAGGTCACGACAAAGAAAAGATAGGAAGGAAGATGTGTAATCTACAAGTAGCTTACCCACCTCCTAGAAAATATCCCAAAATATCCTATTTATCTTATACTAAGTTTGATTTTTGGAGGGAAAGGTTTTTGAATAGGTTTTGGAGGGAAAAACCTAGCCGGATCTAGTTTTAGGGCTTGTAACTTTGTAACTTTGTAATTTTTGTAATTAAGGATTTAGAAATGTGATTAGTGATGGATTAGGGTATTATTAGGGTTTAGTCATTGTAATTAAGAATTTTGGGTCATTGGTATGAAGGTTAAGAAATGTTTGAAGTGAAATTAGGAAGAAAACCTAGGCGGGTTAGGGTTTCTAGTGATCTAGGGTTCAATCCTTGTTAAAACCATTATCCTTGGTTTAGCTACTGATGTAAACTCAATTTATACATCCTACATTGTCCTAAATATGTTCATGAATTCTCTACATTAGTTTTACTAAGTTATTCTAAGTAATCATGTTTAAAGGGTGATAATACTTATTTTGACCTTATTTATTAGTCATGCATTGAAATTTTGTACCTTGTGCTTTAGAGTACTTTTACATTGTCTTAATATAATATTATAACCTAAATATAATTCTATGAGTGTTTGTATACTTGTCCTAAAAGACTAAGTATTGATTCTAATTAGAATGTTTAATATAGGGGTTTCTAGTTCATTAAGCCTAATGACTTTCTATCTTGGGTGATTAGGGTTTATATCATCATGTATACTTATTATAGGTCTTATAGGTTATTTTTATGACTTCTTAAGATTCGACATTCTTAGTTAAAGAGTTTGTATAGGTTAATCATAACCTAGGAGGTAATTGGTTTAATTAGAATCTTATGTTTTGAAAAACTGTACTTTATTCTTTAATAATTTTTAACTTACCTTGAGATAAATGTATGATTTTAATATGATACTTAGTTAAGTTTTATAATTGGTTGCAAAAGATTATGTTCTAATTCATAGTGAAATGTATTTTAGGTGCTAATCTTGGTTACTAGGTCTTATGCTTGTAATTAACTTTTAGATTACTTATATTTAGTGTTTTAAAATCAAATATCTTTTTTATGTGATAATTTATAACTTATTTATAATCCTTGATTACTTATCCATATGTATTTTACATTCATAATTTACAATTCATGAGTTTACAACTTATTTATTGGGACTCTAAGGTTTCTAATAGAATTTAAGGCATTATAGTTATATTTGAGATGTTCTTATTAATATGGTACTTATAGGATTACTTTTAGAACTTAGGGTTGATATATATAAGGTCTTCACATCACATAAATACAAATAGAATTGATAGTATGGGTTTTGTGAGTTTGTGCACTTAGCTATGTGTGCTACACCACATAATTCATGTAAGAAGAACAAAAATTTTCACCATAAAAAAAAAGTTTTATTTATCTCACAAGAATAATATACATAACTCATAGATGAAAATACTGGTTGTCATACATATTGTTCAAAATCATGGTTAAAAAGTTGATATTTAGTAATAAAACCGAGTATTTTGTGAGGATCGCCCCATTTAGTTGATCATGATGCAAAATCATCACCGGATTTTCATCATAGGTGCAGTCGACTTTTATGTTAAGAATACCTGCGATCGATTTTGTTTTCTTTGTAAGATCGGACGAAAGTTTTGTGATTTTCCAAAATGCAAAAAAAAAGTCCCTGGTGCCTTTGATAACTAATTGACTAAGGTTTTCTCCACATAGAGAGGTCCGCTTGCACTTTTTAAAGTAGAAGGTTTTTCATTGTTCAACCTACATATAATCATTATATATGTCGTAGTGAGTATCAACATTCTTGTAAGAATATTTTCATTGTTCATATGTAATGTAAAATTTATTGTTGGAAACTTACTAGTACTATATCGGCTTTATGATGGCACGTATGTAGACATCTTTAGCTATGACTTGTGCTATAATATGGTGTAGTTGTCGCATGTTTTACTATTGTAATTTGATGTTAAACTGTTTTTTACGATGTAATACTATGAATTGAATTTGTCAAAATGACTCACATGTGATGGCGTATATCATGCGAAATAGAGGTCAATAGAATTATCGCACATCCGAATCCACTACTATAGAGTGTTTATTTTAAAAATTATGGGAAAATGGAATCTAATTCATTATAGCAATCATCTTACAGAAATTATTTTATCTCGTGCACGTATAAAATTACAAATAAATCAAATTTAATTTAATATTTTAGTATGATATTTTTATATATAAAAAAAGTTTGTGTTTAATATTTTGTAATTGTAATATTTTTATGCTATAAAGCATAGGGTGTAATTGTTAAATTTTTAAACTTATCGAAAAAATATAAAAATTTGTAGAGTAAAGTTATTTTGGATACCATATATATTATGGATACCAAAGGACTCATTCCCACCATCCATCCTCACCATATCTAATGGTTGAGATTAAAAATATTTAATTATTTTACTTATTTTTAAAACTTAAATATCTTTTAAACCGTTAAGTGTTAAACCGAAAAAAATATACCATCGCGACGAGCATTTAATTAGCTTTCTACAGATATGCAATATGATATACTTGTTAAGAAAAAAAAAATTCATTTTTTTTTAAATTTGCGTAAAATATCATATATGATAATAGTGTTTTATCATATATGATATTAGTGTTATGTTACAAATTATTACAAAATCATATATGATATTGGTTTATATCATATATGATAAGTTATATCATATGATACCAGTGTTACTATCATATATGATATTTAGTATCATATATGATAGATTACGGAAAAAAACAAAAAAAAAATTTGTTGAAAGTATATCATATAGCATATCTGTAGAAAGATAATCAAATGCCCGTCGTAATGGTATATTTTTTTTCGTATAACGATTGACGGTTTAAAAGATATTAATGTTTGAAAAAAAAGGAGGAAATTGGTTTTATGTTTAATCTTATCCATTAGATTTAAGATGGAGATGAGTAGTGGAGATTAGTCCATTGGTATCCAAATAAAGTTTGGTATCCAAATGAACTTAAATCAAATTTGTAATGTTCAATTAACACTATTTAAATTATTTAAAATTTAACCATTAAAATATTATTTATTACTTTTTCTTTTTTAAATTTTTTGTTTCACAAATCTGATACCTATAATTTTATATCTTTTTTTTCACTATCAGTTTTTACAAAAACTTTTACCAAATAAAAGAACTTCTAGGTTTTTTTTAGAAAACATAAATTTTTTTTCGTGTTTTAGTTTATGACCCGTAGGTTTTAATGTTGCTTTTTCGAGTTTTAGTTATCTACCCTCGTAATTACAATTTTGTTATTGTCCTGTTATGAACAGTGAACCCATTTTTTACTAAACTCGATTCATTTTATTGAAAATCACACATTTTTGTTAACTTCTTCCTTTGTATCACAGTTAGAAAAATTGTGACCCGGTCACTTTTAACACTGTTTCCGGCCCTGTTGGCAACAGTAGTAGTAACATCAGTAAAATTACGGGTTATGTTTGTTGTATAGAAGCGTTTGGTAACGTAATCTATAATTACAAATTACAAAGTTTAAGTTGACTAAAAGTACAACACCAATGCACCATAGTACGTTTACATAACTAGGAATTTTTTATTTAATTTTTTTATATCTTAAGAATAAAAAAAAATATTCTTTTGAACATGAACATTAATGTTTTCTAGAAATGTTTTATACACGTCAACTAGATCACGTTCGGATTAAAAAAGTAGGTCGGTTGAGGCTTAAATTAATATACAAATCTTTGATAAGTGATAATGTCTACAAATGTTATTGTTTAGGACCAATTGTAAATGGATGTATTCTTATCTGACTTCTTCATATAGGGTATGCTAGTAACATGTACATACAGATTAGTTAGAGTTAAATACTTAAATAAGCTTTGACTTTGATCAACTATGATATGTTTATCATTTTTCTTAACATAATATTGCATTTGTGTTCTATTAATATAGTGTCATACTCTTTGGTAATACGGAAAGGCTGCCTAGCTAGTTAATATTGACGGTGGTTAAGATGTAACATTTCAACTCGACTAACACAAGTTACAGTTGTGTGATTATATATATATCTTGGTGCTATTAATTTTGAAACTTAGGTAGTGTTTGATAAAGACTCATAGAGTCTTAATTAAAAAATAGGAATATGAATTAAGTTATAAATAGTTTGTTTGTTTTGTGCTTAAAATAAACTAATGACTTTCTGGAAAAAGCCAGCAGGAGGGTGCTTTCTGTATTAAGTCTTGACTTATTATCTTTATTTTACATATTTACCCTAAAACTTCCTCAATTAACTAATTTAAAAGGACATAATAGTAAACTTCTCTGATTCAGACTCTATATTCAGCACACAAAACAAACAGTTATATATCCGTCAACAAACAGACAACATATATTTTTACAGACACTTTAATTTTAAAGGACTTAATAAAAAGATTAAACAAACAAGCCCAACCCATGTTAACTTCATGGAAGAAGCTGTGCAATGTATTGTATAAGAACAAAAAATGTCTAATTAGATTAAGTAGTAATTTAAGATTGCCATCTGTTTCAGCTCCTGTATCATAGGTCATTTAAGTAAAGATTTCAACTGGGGTGCGTGGAATATTAGGTTTAACCAATCTAAGTGGTTTGGTAGACAATCATGCACCAATGCAAATTAATTTAAATAAAAAAATATTGTATACAATCTTTTTGATATACATTATTATGTATGTACTACTGATATTAATGATAATGTATAAAAGATATATGAAAAACAATCTATGCATATGTACAAGCCATGTGAATTGTGAGAGATGACATATTAAACCCACTAACCCAGATTCTCAAAATGATCAAGAATCTGTTACCAACACAAGTGAGAACAATACACTAGATCTATTACAATAACCTCTATATATATATATAAGTTCCAGATTTTAATTATTTATACTTGACATGATAAAAATGGACAGTTAAACGGTTGAGTAACATGTCAAAACACTTGGGATTGGGTAAGTTGAAGCCGGCCTTTTATTTTAATTTTTTTTTTTTTTTTTTAATAACCGTGATTTCCGACTCTTTGACCCACTAATCCACGGGGTTTGAGCCTACTGCCACACATATAAGCCTTTTTTAGGGTTTTGTTTTACGAGTTTTTTTACGCATTTAAATCCTCTTTGAACCGACGGCATTGTATGTTGACCAATTAACCCGTCACTATATATGACAGCTAATATTTGAGTTATACATATTTAACACGTTAAAACTATAGCTAAAATCATCAACGAATTGCCTTTGGTATTATGATAAAAGTATGGCCTATTATCTCTGTGGGTCTTTTTCAAAACCACGACTTTAAAGGGTTAGCATGTTTGGTAAAAAGGAAGTGATTGCTTTGCTTTGGTAAAAAGAAAAATGGTCAAAAATGTCATGTGTTAACTAAAGCCATCTGCCCTACTTTCTTACCACATTTGGTCTCAATTATTATGAAAGGTTAAAATAGATGCAAAAATTTCAAGATGGTTAACAAGTTGGCATTGGAATGTTTTAAACTCTCAATATAAGAAAGTTAAATGACTGAAATTAACGCATAAAACATTACTTCAATGGTTCGCGTGCTTCCACAAATTTCACTTCCATCTTTAGTTCGCTTCATCTTAATTACTAACTACATACATCGCACATAATCGTTGAAGACACTACAATATTCGACCTCTTCCCTGGCCAAATTCGCGATGTTTCCCTAGCGACATGTCGCCAGGGTAGGTGAATCCCTGGCGACATGTCGCCAGGGAAACGTCGCCAAGAAATGCTGGTGCGGGATTGTTTCCCTGGCGACTAATTAGGGTTTCCCTGGCGACTAAGTGGGCCCCACAACTCTTTGGTTCAAAAATTGGTGCCACGCTGGAGTTGGTGCGGGATAGTTTCCCTGGCGACATATGTCGCCAGGGAAAAGTTAGCTGATTAAGGAACTTAAGTAAAAAAGATTATTAAACCTCAATTTTCCCTGGCGACATGTCGCCAGGGAAACTATTCGTAACGTTGACAAGTCAACGCCTGGCGTTGACAAGTCAATGTTCTTCTAGAGTTTCCCTGGCGACATGTCGCCAGGGAAACATGGCTGACTTTTTAGAAAGTCAAGTGAGCCCAAGTTTCCCTGGCGACATGTCGCCAGGGAAACTTGGCTGACTTTTTAGAAAGTCAAGTGAGCCCAAGTTTCCCTGGCGACATGTTGCCAGGGAAACTTGGCTGACTTTTTAGAAAGTCAAGTGAGCCCAAGTTTCCCTGGCGACATGTCTCCAGGGAAACTTTGACATTTTTTTTAGCAGCCTGCACAGCAGGCTGTTTCCAGATTTTTTCCGGAATTTTTCCGGAAAAAATCTACCAAAACCTGGGAATACAAATACAAAACCTGAAGATACAAATACTAAAAATCTACCAAGAATCTAGTACCAAAACACAATAACATGTAACCTCTCGATCAATACAAATACATATGTCACAACTTGAGTACAAAGTTCCTAGTTATACTTATTAAACTTGAAATTCGGGGTTAACAATTATTAAACTTGCATGCTAAGGTAGGAAAAACAAGACAAGCATACTAACTATTATTGCCATTCTACCCGTCGACATTATCATTACCACTCCCACCGGCGCCACTACCACTGCCTCCCGTGCCACTCCCGCTAGCACCACCCGATAGAAATGTTGAGAACGCATCGGCAAACCTATCGTCACTTCTCATAAAGTTAAACACTTGAGCCGCTTGTTCCAACCGTGGGTCGATGGGAGGAGGAGGAGGAATATAGTGAGCAGTCCTTCTCGGCACTATTTGGCCGACACCGGGCATGTGGCCTCGCTGCTTTCCACCTCGGACGATACGGTTGATCTCGTCGTCCGTATGTTTGCCTACAGCCTTCATCGCAAGCATCTCCTCCTAATGAAGTGACAAAAACAAACGACAGTTAGTATATTATTTATTAGTCGGGTTGGTACATTATTTATCGGCAGGGAATAGTAAAAAACCAAGGCATATCCAAAAAAAAATTAATTAATTAATTAATTTTAAAAAAAATACTTACATACATAACGCGGTCCGCATCGCAAGGAAAATTCCCATCCTGGTCGGTGTGCGCAATGAAGAAGTGATCAATGACAGTCGGGGGTGGCACATCAGCTTCAATTGCAGCTTGCGTCTGTACATACATAGACACGCATATATAGAATGAAGCAAATTCAAAACAAAAAATCACAACACACCAAAACATATAATCAAAGACATATATGTATGTAAATTAATTATAGAATTTCTCACCACTTGGTCTCGAAGGCGTGCCAACGATCGGGATCCCTGCCGACTCGGCGTCTTCTGCTTAGACCGGTTCTGGGAGTTCGTCAGGCATCTTTTCTCATAATCCGGATTACTCCAAAGTGCGATCTGTTTTTCCCAGTCCTCTGAAGTAATTTCCTCTGGACGCTCGCTGCGGACTCTGCCGATATCCACCGTGTCGGTATCGATGTCTCGGACCCAATGCTTTGTCTTGAGCGTATTTTTTCGAGAATTGTAACTCTTTGTAAGCATTTGATTGATGCCGCCACGTATATCCTTCCATCTAGCACGATCAATCTTGTGTGGCGTCAAATTAAACTTATCCTGCATTCATATAAAACAAATAAAACAAACACAGAGTTAGAGTTAGAGATATAATTTATACATTATTTTGTTTATTTATTTAATGGCTTATATATTTATTTAATTTTTTATAATAAAAACAACTTATCCTGATAAGCATAAGCTTTTTGAAAACAGCTTGTTCTGATAAGCTTATCAGGACAAGCTGTTTGAAAACAGCTTATCCTGATAAGCTTATCAGGACAAGCTGTTTGAAAACAGTTTATCCTGATAAGCATATCAGAACAAGCTGTTTGAAAACAGCTTATCCTGATAAGCATATCAGAACAAGCTGTTTTCACACAGCTTGTTCTGATAAGCTTATCAAGATAAGTTGTATTCAAACAGCTTGTTCTGATAAGCTTATCAGGATAAGCTGTTTGAAAACAGCTTATCCGAAAAGCTTATTACATTATTCTCATCAAATATATATTTATTTAAATTTTTATATTTATTCGAATTTTTTATATATATTTAAAAAAAATTTATATGATATAAATAAATAAGATACAATTTGTATATTTATTTAAATTTGTTATTTATTTATATGATATAAATAAATAAACAAATTTATTTAAATATATACACCATTAAATAAAAAAACACAATAATGTTATGAACATAAAAATGATAACTGACCTCTATGTTCGCCCAAACCAACGTAGTGATCTCATCAGGGACATCATTCCAACTTGGGTAGTACAGTGGCACGAGCCTCCTGATACAATCCCCGATGTAATTAGATAAATGCTGAGCATGCGCGCCGCGAGGCCGGAAAGATTTTTCTTCAAAATCTATCGGGACAGGGCCATGCTCACCAACTTCCTCCAACAAATCGATACATCGGCTAATGCCCCGAGTCTTTCTACCGGCCTCTCTGCCGCCCAAATTTTCTTTTCTTTTGCCTTTGCTTGCAAAAAATCAAGTGAGTGACAAAGTCATAAAAATTCAAGGCAAGCAACATATATATGCACCAAATTTTTGATTGTGTTACAATAATCCAAATATTCTTACCTTTATTTCTAAATAAGGCAAAACAACCGCTGCGGATGTTTGGCGTAGGAGGTTCATCCTCCCCACCACCGTCACCACCGTGTGATCCTGCAACATCTGCTGACATCTGTACAAGTACAATTAGCATAACATAGACAAATTCATGAACAAAATAATATAAGCATGCACAAATCCAAATACAACACATCCAAATAAATATACACATTTAAAAAATCCACAACAATTAGATTCATTCATTCAAACAAATAAGTATCTTTTGCAAGTTACAACTAAAGGTCAATCTTCTTCTTCACTGGAATAAACTCTGTCTTCACCATAATCATCATTCACACGTTCTTCATCACTTAAATCATGAGGGACGTCTTCATCATCAGTAATACCATCGTCTTCATCATCAACATCAATGATATTTGGCGGTGCATCAACCTCCGTTTCGTGGCCATCTATATTCAAGGTCACATCACCCAAGTCATTCAAATCAGTGGAAAGTGGTAAATCAGATGAGTTGTCGAAATGTATAATATCAGGAACGACATCTGACACTATGACACCCCCGTTGGAAAACTTTTTATGATTAACATGTTCAACGACCTTCCAGTTGGGTTTGTTCTTATCTTCAATGTAGAAGACTTGTTTGACTTGTGTTGCGAGAATGTATTGTTCATCTTTCCAAAACTCAGCTCTTGTGTCGGTGAGTTGAGTCATGTAGTTTCTATAGATAAGACGTTTTTTACGTAACATGGGGCGAGTGTCGAACCACCTAACTTTGAACAACACAACACTGAACGACAAATAACGAAACACGAGGATCTGTTGAAGCTGACCATAAGCCATTATGTTCTCAGGGCCAGGCGCACAAATGCCGCTGTTTTGAGTTGTACGACGTTCATCGCGACTGTGCACGACATACCTCACACCGTCGACTATGCAAGAGTTTATTGAGATTGGATGCGGTGATGGTCCACAAGCCAAAGCGAATAACTCGCTGGTTTGGATAACCTCTGGGTCTTTGTCATTGTCTACGTGACGTTGACGGATGTATGAGGAATAAAGGATTAGGTACAGAAAACTATTTATAATAATATTATTTTTTTTTACAGGTAAGTACACAAGATAAGTCTAAGTTTACCATTTTCCCAAAGCACGCGGAGAATTCTTTTTTCTTGTCTTTGTCAGGATATAATCTGAAAAACGTTCATGGTATTAGAATAAGTCGCTATTGTTAAGAAAAAGAAGTTTCAAAATAAAATAAAAAACGCGTACCTCTTGAACTCGGAAATATACTTGTCGATTTCAGGACTGTTGTTTAGTACATACCATTCCACTTTCTTGAACTCTTGATAAGGGAACGGAATATACGACTTTTTCCCAAGCTGGTTACATACCGATCGGAACACCTGAAACTGACACGTTGGGGGAGGGGGGGGTCCACATTACGGTCGAGACGATTAAATTTAGTGGTAACATCATCCCGAAAATACTTAGAACAGAAAGTCAATGCTTCTTGTGCAACATAACCCTCCGCAATCGAACCTTCTGGCTTAGCTTTATTTCGTACATAACCTTTTAGCTCTTTCATGTATCTTTTAAATGGATACATTCACCGGGGGCGGATAGGCCCGCCTTCAATGGCCTCATCAGGTAAATGGATAACCAAGTGAACCATAATGTCAAAGAAATCAGGAGGATATATGAGCTCAAGATCGCACAAAATGTCAACCACCTTTTTTACAGCAGTCAACATGTCATCCACCATTAAAGTTGCAGAGCAGAGTTGCTTAAACAAGTTACATAGGTCGATCAGTGGTCTTGCAATCTCAGTAGGCAAGTATTCCTAAAGTGCGAAAGGAAGTAAACGTTGCATCATTATATGACAGTCATGAGACTTCATGCCCGTTATATTTTTTTTATTTTGTAACAGCCAAAAAAACATGTCATGTCATTTTTTTTATTTTGTAACAGCAAAAAAAACAAGATTATGGATGCGGAAATTTTATATGGAAGGATGATCTAGATCTACAACTCCGTATAAGATCTTCCTCTGGATCTTCAACACCTCAAGGTTCTCCTTCAAGGCGTTCAATACATCCAAGTTCTTCTACAGGATCTTCTAAATCTGCAACCACTGAGTGCTCAAATTGCAAGATCAAAGATCTAAAGATAAAGATGTTAGAGGCAAGACTAGAAATGGAAAGGCATCCTGAAGACCAACATGTCAATCGGCTGCAATACTTCATTAGCTTTTAAATGAAATGGAAAATCTTAGCGTTGAGTAGTAATCGGCTGCACTACTTCACGAACTTTAAGTTGATTAGTAATGTCTGTTTTTAAGTTTTCCATTTGATTCCACAAGGGCTATGTATAATATTATGAATAAATAAATGTTTGTTTTATAAATGTCTCATTTTTATTATATAAACGTCGCAAAAATAAAATAACATCGGATCGATAGTTAAAATAATAATTGCTTTTAGAATAAATAAATATTTATTTTATAAATGTCTCATTTTTATTATATAAACGTCGCAAAAATTAAATAACATCGGATCGATAGTTAAAATAATAATTAACAAGCAAAAACTAAATAAATATATGACAGGGAGTTTCCCTGGCGACATGTCGCCAGGGAAACATTTGGGATTTGGCGGGTAAAAGCCCGCCACACATTTTGTGTTTAATTTTGAAACTAATCACAAATGGCAAAGGTTTCCCTGGCGACATGTCGCCAGGGATAATTTTGACAGGTAATTAGCAAAATTAGTTTTTGTTAAATACGATGGACGAGGTTTCCCTGGCGACATGTCGCCAGGGATAAGTTGGGACAAAGTATCCCTGGCGACGTGTCGCTAGGGAAACTTTGGAGGGAAAATTTCGCGCGCTTTCACTTGGTATCTGATTTTGGACGGAGTATCCCTGGCGACATGTCGCCAGGAAAACCCTAGTCAAACTTTGACCAAAAAGTAAATCTACTTTACCGCCACGTCAGCGTTGTCGCCAGGGAAAAGGGGTTATCCCTGGCGACATTGTGTCGCCAGGGAAACCCCCGTCATCTGTTGTTTGTTTTCTTGTAGTGAGAATGGTTCGTTTGGTATCGAAAAATACATGTTATCAGGGTGTTTCAACCTTTTTACACCCTTTTTACATGGTAAAAAAAGATGATACAATCGGAAGAAATAAAATTAACTAAATTCAAATGGCAATATAATCGTGTGTCTTTTTGCATAATTATATAACAAGAGTCCGGTTATTAAAGAACCTTGTATTTTGGTGGAATCCAAGGGACAGATCTGGACCATCCATTATCAAGGACCAGATCAAATGATTAAAAACACGGAGGGGCTAAAACTGCCAAACTTTGAAACTTCTTATAAGGGACTGAAACTGAAAACTTTAATAAGTTTTAACAACAGTCATTTTTAGATCCAGATCCAGATCAAACGTTCTCTCTCTCTCTCTCTAAACAATCAAAAAGCTCTCATTTATCTCTTTAAATCAAATCAAACCATAACCTTAAAAACCCGATCAAAATCTTAAAAAAACACATAAATGGAACAATCGAAGCACAACCCATCTCGAAAAAAAAGATTCAAAACCAACCAATTCATAAATATTACCGATGATGGTTAAATCAACCGATCCCTGAAAAAAATCAATTAAAAACGAACCGATTCATAACGCTGATTGGTGATGATAAGGTGTTTGATGAAACGCCTAAAAGAAGAATTGAAGTTGAAAGTGCTTTGAAATCTGATGAAGGTAGGTGGTCACAATAGCAGCAGCAGAAGGGTCACCCTCAGCAGTTCAGACCAACCCCACCTTCCATCCCAGTACCATTGGTTTATTACTAGTGATAAAACAACAAAAATATCACTGATGATAAAATATCACCGGTGATATTACACAGTAACGTGATATTTCATTGGTTTATTATTAGTGATACTTCACTAGTGATAAAACAATAATATATCACCTGTGATATTACACAGTAACGTGATATTTTATTGGTTTATTGTGATAAAACAATAAAAATATCAACGGTGATATAGTAACGTGATATTTCATTGGTTTATTACTAGTGATAAAACAATAAAAATATCACCGGTGATAAAATATCATCGATGATATTACACAGTAACGTGATATTTTATTGGTTTATTACTAGTGATACTTCACTAGTGATAAAACAATAAAAATATCACCGGTGATAAATTATCACTGATGATATTACACAGTAAGATGATATTTTATTGGTTTATTACTAGTGATACTTCACTAGTGATAAAAACAATAAAAGTATCACCGGTGATAAAATATCACTGATGATATTACACAGTTAACGTGTAGCGACACTACATCCGGTGAACATCCGTCTACCTCACCAACTTTTCTCAACAACTCACGTGCTTCATAAAGGTTACCACAATGACGAAATCCATTCTCAATAAAAGTGTATCCCACCACCGGCGACCTCCAGCCACCACGTTACCGCCTCCAATCATCACCGTAACCACCGATTGGAACTCCAACCAAATTCTCCACCCACCAGACCACCGGCGACCTCCAGCCACCACGTTACCGCCTCCAATCATCACCGTAACCAACGATTGGAACTCCGACCAAATTCTCCACCCACCAGAACGCTCCTTAGTCGGCCCAGATTAAGTTAGCAAGCTTCAACCTTCTCTCGATTTCGATTTGATTAATTGAATTAGGTTAGAGTTTGATTAGTTGATTTTGAATTTGGGAATGATGAATTGGGCACGTTATTGTGTGTGTGAAAAATGAGTGATAAAAGTTAGTTGGAAAAAATAGCTGGTATATACATTGGGACAAGAAAATAGGATTAACCAATTAAATCTTAGATTAATCTCCACCCTTAGATCAAAGCTAAATGAAGGGTGGGGATTTGTCCCTTGGTTTCCACCAAAAAACAAGGCTCCAAAATAACTTTTCTCTATATAACAATATATAATTCAATTAAACAAAATGTGATTAGTGAGATAAATAATGATACTGAAATTGCGCAACTTTCTTTTTTCAACCAAACAAAAACAGTTAAAAGCAGTTGTAGATATCAAGTAGAATAAAGCTTTTGCTTTTTGGAATATGCTTCTTCCTTCGTAGGACTGAACAAAGAAAAATAATACTCTGTCCGTCATATATTAATAGTCCACCGAATAAACACGTAGTATAATAAAAACATTACTTTTTCAGTTTTATTTCTCCTACTTTTTACACAATGACAACTTTATTTTTAACCAATTAATTTACAATTTCTTTATTGTTTGTAATAATACTTTCAAGTGAGGATGATATGGTAAACTTAATATACATTTCTCATCTATTTTTAGACTGAACTATTAACATAGGACGTTCAAAATTAATAATATGGACTCTTAATATGGGACGGATGGAGTATATGGCCAGTGGCAGACGCAGGAATTTAAAAGATGGGGTGCAAAATTTTTTTTTTTGATAATGACATCAAAATACGGAAAAAGAAATAATATCGAAATGATAAATCGGGTATTTTTACTTAAAATGCGGGATTTTTAAGGTGTTAGAGAGTTGAATGTTGTGTTTTTATACGTAGGTGGGGGCAATTTGGTTTATGAATGGGGGGCACGTTCAAATAAATGCTTAAAATTGGAAAAAATTTACACTAAAATTTCATTTTATCGGGCTAGCCATGGGGGGCGCCGCCACCCCCATGCTAACATGTATGTCCGCCACTGTATATGGCAATAGGAGGATAGTTAGAATGCGATGTCAAGTTGTCTTACATATATATAATGTATTTTACTTCTTTTAATATTAACACATCTTAGCAAAGAGCTAAACAAACAATTGAAAGAATGCTCTTTAGCTCTAAATGGGTTACTATTCAATCAAATTTAGAGAATACTATTTTGCTCTACTCGAAAAGGAAAAAGAAAAACATCTAATATGATTGAGGAGTCCTTCATTAGCCTTCCTAGTGAGACCGAAAGCAGTGACGGAGCTAGGAATTTTGTTTTGAGTAGGACAATTAGCGAACTAACAGAACTATGCGTTTTCATCCCTATAACTATTAGACGTAAAACGAAACCAAAACTTTGGTTAAATTTAAACGGTACTACGTAACTGTTTCTCCAATTAAATGGGTAACAAGCTAAAATGAATGATTCTTTTTTTATTTTTTAACTTGAGTTTCGGACTTAATATCATGAGCCAACTAAACATAAAGCGACTACATTTTTGCATAGTTTGAAGTCGGCGCAAGTGCTCCGTAAGGAGAAAGCTTAATTTGTTGTATGGATTCATACTAATATAGATGATTCATACATCATACGTATTTAATAGCTGGAATTAGATACAAATGTTTAGAGTAAGTATAATTCAGTAGTATTTTTCTTTCTTTTGAACGAAGTATATGATGGATCAACCAAATATATAGCAATTACTAATTAAGCTTGCTGAGTTGCTGTTATATCGTGGATTATTGGGTGGGCCAGATACACATAAATATACAGAATTAAGCTACCCAAGAAAAAAGTCCAGTATAATATAGAAAGTTGTGAGAATGTTGGGGTTGGTTTTGGCCCACCCTCACTTACACATTCCTCCGTCCCTGACCGAAAGTAGTTTTAACCACTACATCAAAGAACATGGTACTCGTTTAAGGGCACCATTAGAGCATTGGATATAGTGGTGTGGTGTCGTAATCAAATGTGATGATATATCTGACACTTATGGTATGACATCAGAATTCTATAACATCACATTTTATGGGATAGCAGTGAGCCGTGAAAAATGTGGTGTCATAGGATCAAAAAGTGGTATAGTTGGTTTACATATACCCTAGTTTATTAATTAAATTAAAAAAGAAAAATTGAAAATGGCGTGAAATGTTTGGTTGGGGAATACAGCGCCACAACCTTACACCAGACCATGATGTGATACGCCATACACATTTTGGGCTGGTGGGTTATGGCACCACTCATAGCACCACCGTATCCTCATCTTTTAAGAATTTAAGATACAAGAGTGTGATATTATTTCAGATGATATTTTTAGCAACCATTTGCACTCGTTAACTAGTAAACAATTTTTTATTATCGCATATATAACTTGGAAAAAGACATAAATTAAACCCTTAGTTTAACATTGACTCAATTAACCAATCACAACAACCCATTTTTATCATTTAACAAAAAAAGTCATTTTTAAAAATTAAATATCTCATAAACCGTTCATCGTTACGTAAAACAAAACATATCATCGCGACAAGAATTAAATCATCTATCTATCGAGGGGCACATGCATATACTTTCGACGAACTTTTTTTTTGACTTTTTTTCTTAAGTCATGTATGAGAGAATCATATATGATTCGTCACGAAACACATATGATTTTTAGAAAATCATATATAATTCATATCACGAATGATATATGATTTTACGAAAATCATATATGATTCGTGACGAATCATATACGATTCTCTCATACGTGACTTAAGAAAAAAAGTAAAAAAAAGTTCGTCGAAAGTATATACATGTGCCCCTCAATAGAAAGATGATTTAATTCTCGTTGCAGTGGTGTATTTTTTTTTGTTTGACAATTTACCGTTTGTGAGATATTTATTTTTTTAAAAAGCGGTGGGAAATGGTTTTTTTTAACGAGTGATTATTATTGGTTGAATAGATATATTCTAATTTAATGGTCTATATAGATCTTAACTCTATATAACTTAAATGCGCTATTAGAAAGAAAGCAACCATGGCGCTCAAATCCGCTAGTAATCCATTAGTAATAGTCTATATCTACAGTTTATTAACGGAAAATTTCCGTCGATGATTATCTTCTTCGGTAATTTTGGTGACGGATATCAAATATCAGCAACAGACTTCTCCGTTGACATACCATCGTTAATAACCAAGAGGTTAGTGCCGGATAGCGACTTTCTCAAATAAAGAGAATAAAGAAACAAGAATAAAAAGAAGGGAGCACTTGCCAGAAAGCTGACGCGTATTTACGGTTACCTATCACGAAAACATCATCGGATTCCATCGCTGGATATTATTGTCACTATTTTGATAAAACATAATTTAGTGTTGTGTATTGTCACAATTTTACAACAATTTTTTTCAGTTTTGCCCTCATAGTTATCTATGTATCTATAATCTTATGAAACAAATTATTAAGAATAAATAACATTCGACTAATATTGTAAAATCTGCAAATAAAAGTCCCACTCCAAATTCAAATAACAAACTAGATAAAAAAATATCAAACTATTAAATATATGATATTGACAAAAGTTCGATGAGGAACACACATAAAAGTATTACAAAGGAAATCATCTTGACCATCCATTCTAAAGTAATCTCCACCATCCAACGATTTATAAATATATAAAAAAAATCACCACACTCCCTCTTACAAAACACACATTAAAAGTACAAACAAAAACACACACTAACAACCATCGTCGCCACCATTTCCAATACAACGCCGCTACCGCACCCACCACTATCATCCACCACCATCAATCACCCCCACTCTACCTGTTACAAACACACACTCCAATAAAACCTCAATCAAACCGCAGCGTCGCAACAGACTCGTGGTTAACGGTTCTGATTTGCCACTCTTCGCCGCAGTCGAGCACATATGCCATGAGAATACAACATCGATCTGGTACGCATAAAGCTCGCTTCACCATCAAATTATCATCCGTCGCACAGACCCACCAACTTTTTGATATAATGCCTTAAATTTTTTATGCTTGTTTAGATGGTATAAGAGTAAAGAGGAACATCTCCGAAATTGTTTTATTCAAACCGACTAGATATGTTATTGAATCTAGGAAGAAAATAGAAAAGTGCAAGTTGAACTTGAATAGAGGCTTAAAAACTTTGATTCTATAATCAAATTGTTCGAAGATATAAGGGGGAGAAAAGAACCAAACACACCATATACACTTTGGTTTGGATATTCTGGGTGTGAGATGGTTCTCCTCATTAATATAGTGGGGTTGTGAGATGGCTTAGTGAGATCGTTATAAGCATTTGCTCATTGGTATGGTGAGGTCGTGAGAACGTTAGGTCGTGGGTATGGTGAGATCATGAGCCGATTCAGGAGGTTGATACGGGGAAAGTGTGATCCTTTCAAGTCGTAAGATGGTATTAATATAAAGATGGTCACGTAAAGGTCGTGGTCCAAGTTGTTGGGAAATTTAGGTGCAAGTGCATGAAAAAGTTGAGGAATAAGTTAAGCAATTCGCTTGGGCTGCAAAACATATGTGATTGATGCAAAATCACATGTGATTGGTACAAAATCACATGTGATTTGTGCAAATCAAATTATATTTGTATTGAGTTTTATTTAACCCTTAAATGTATCTTACTTCAATTGATGGTGTATTTAACTTTATTCATACAATATAGATGTATCTTATTGAATGACATGTGATTTGAAGTACTTTATATTAAATTGGGAAACTCCAAAAATGTCCCCCGCGTAACTAGGTTCTCACTAAAAGCACCTACAAATATTGTCTTCTAAAAAGGCGTGTGCAACCGTATAATTTTATAAAGTCATGACATGTGGCACATATGTTTAAGGTATGTGTAAGGTATATGTACTGTAATACCCCAAAAATTGGTCAACATAAGCGGTAAAGCTCGAGGGCTGTTACATCATAATAACAAAGTCCAAGATGCAAGAGAAGGACTCTAAATGAGATGTTTTAAAATGATTTACCTCGTTGCATTAGATTTAGAATTGCAAGGTCCAAATCATAAATAAGGTTAAGCAAGTGCAGCGGAAATCAGAGTTTAAATAGCAACAATGAGGTAAAAAGATTATTAAGCGTGAGCAAGTCTTCAAATCCAAGTACGGTATGTATGAGACTCCAAAGCAACCAACAAGAAAGTATTTCAACACCTGAGATAAATGCTTAAAGTGTCAACACAATGTCTAGTGAGTTCATAGGTTTAAAGTTAAAAGCATTGCGTTCGATTTTGGACCACAAACAACATGTTTAAGCATATGAGACCATTATGGGCGATATAATGTCATGCATATGGGAATCAGATAGAGTAATTATAGTTATGATAGCACTAAGCTCATGACACCGAGGCTGATGACAACCACGTACAACTGATGCACGCGTTAAATATAAGATTGCCCCAAGTAGGTGCCTAACCCATGGCCACCTAGCAACAACCATATGATATACGTCCGTTTGGCATGGCGATGTATTTGAACACCTGGACTGGGGTTATCAAACCTCAATAGATCTATCCATAACATAAGTGCCTACTCAACCAGAGTAACTAACGGTTCATGATAGTAGGGGACTAGTTGGATATCGCTACTTAGGCATATCATACATAACTTTTAGCAAGACAACAATATAAACAGATTTTGCGTCCAATGACTTCACCATTAACATACACTTTTGGCTAGCACTCGTTTCTTTTGATCCTGCTAGAAACGGTCGATTGACTGAAGAGGTTAGTAGTTTTATTTTATAATAGATTAAACTGTTGTAACTTTTATTTGTATAAGTTATGGACAAAATATCTTAAATTCAAAACGTTTTTTGGATCCCAATATACAACACATTGACTTGTGGGTTGACTACATGTGGCAAGTGAGACCAAAGGATGCAACATGGGAAATGGTCAATTTATACTTTATTCAGATCCTATTACAACATAACATGCCAATGTTTTATGCAAACGATGATAGATATGCCACTCCCTGGACTGATGTTGACCAGGTAATTAGTAACATTTGAAAATTAAACCTTAAGCTTATAGTTTTTCTTTAAAAGTGTGTTACAAAAATTTAAGTGGTTCTACAGCCTAGTTCTAATAAAATGAAAGTAAAGTACTAAAAACCCATAAACACCTAGGTTAATTAAAAGTATAAAACACCATAACCAAACTTCAAATAAACATTGTAGGATAACATAGTTACTTCAAAAGTACATACTAGCATAACAAACTTCAAATAAATGTGCAAACTAACCTCAGTAGGTTAGTTTTACATGACATAAAAACAAAACATGATAGAACTAGATAACATATGTTATTACAAGAGTAGACGATTGTCCAAATATGATTGTGCAAGGTTAGTATCACTCCTCACTAAGGTCTCAACATAGGTACACGAAGAAGTGACCATATCATCTACCATCATGTAAGTCATGTTTGTTGGATTAAACAACATAGCATGAAATCCAAATTGAATCTGAACACGACTGCCCTATGTTATCCACACTCGGTTCCAAAATCTTGTTCAAGATTCTGTGTAATCCACCAAAGGTTGAAAATTAGGATCAGGAAAGAGAATGGGAAACAACCAGGACCAAGCTAGCTCAACCAGATAGTTTGTCATCACCCACAAATTAACCACATGGTTGTTATCATAGTTACACACCATGCATAGCCCTTGTGACAATATTACTAAATCAAATGCTTTATGCCCTATTCCAAAATTCGAGAGAACAACCGTAATTTTTTTTTTCATGTTTTAAATCTATAAAAACAATCTTACATGCATTTTCCTACGAACTATAACCGACCATCATAATATACACCATCAGCAATGATAATACATTCATCTAGAAAAACTCCAAAGTTTTTCAGTTACGTTTATTTAATGAGAACATCTTAACCTTGTTGTTCGCCTTCGATAATCCTACTAATTTGTAATCACCATCTTTGTTCTTTCCAAATCCACACCCTACTTGAAATGGATGTTTACTTACAAAACATGGATCAACCGTATGAGTAAATCATGTTTAAGGGTTGTAAAGTGTTACCCCTTCTTTATGTACTATGCATATCAACCCAGTACAAGACCTCACAACTCTAATACAGTCATTATCATTTACAGGATGAACCAACCCTTTGAAAACTTCAGTCGGGTTATTTAACAAGGAATCACTTAGTAAGCGAGTATGGACACCATCATTTAGAAAAACCTAAGCAAGTATGTTTAGATGCTTCGGCATCGCACTTAATGAATGTGTCATCAGATATGATCGACCAACAACTTTTGTAAATAGACTTGCAAAATAAAAACGTTGCAAAGATAAAGAACAATATTGAACATGACATCTATGGTTAAAGCCTGAATATCAGTCATTTTTTGAAATTTTGATGATTTTGTTGTTCCAAGACACGAGTGTATGATTGTTAAAAATGAGTTTTTGGTTATAGTTGGAGAGTGGGTGGTTATTTTGTTATATGGGCTCAAAATTATAGTGGGTGGTTTATTTTATATTTGATAAACACTGTTCAAATTCAAAACTATTTTTATATAATGAACTATAATCAAACTTAAACAGTGTTATGCCATAGCTTCATCAGCTAATAATAATCTGTGGACAAAATTAGTTTAAACAACATATAATCCTTGCATATACATTTAAACACTTAAAATCTCGTTAATTAACTTTGGTTTTTTATTATAGTGGTAGATCAACAGTTCACAATATTATTATTCTTTAAGTATTATGACATCTATTACTTATATTTTAAGTGCATTCACCAATAATTGACCATGCTAAACTCCATATTATGTAAAAGTGTGTCACAACTTCTAGTATTCCTTTTAATTATGTCATTAATCTTACTTTATACCTGTGTGATTGTGGCGTCCTTATTTACGTACTCTTTTTTTATTCATGATAAAAATATAAGGGTAAACTGAAACTTTTGTCCCTAAACTTGGCAATGCGTCTAGAGCTGCAAGGAAGAATGTGAACAAGCTCAAGTCACTCTAAATTGTTGACATGCGCAAGACAAGGATCTTGATGAAAGTTATCGCATATATGGACATCAAGATTGTTAAACAGATTGACTTTGTAGCGAGGCAAAAGGTGATGTGAGCTAGTAATTGGTTGATGAAAGGTTGAGAGGATTGATGTGTATAGATAGGGGTTTTAGTTGGCGATTCTTTTGGTTTGTTCAATGTTAATCATGTGTAAATTAATGTCTTTTAGTTTGCATTAAGGCTTTATTTTATGGTTTCGTTTAGCCATCTTACCACTTTTTTATGTTTGGTATGCACTTTCAATGTTTCCAAACACCCTTGTAAGAATATGAAACACATAAACAGTCTTTTGTTACTAGCACACACATCTATATGGGTAAAAGCTATAAAATAACCATATACTCTTCATTTTGTTCCATTATAAAAAACATACTATTTTATGTACTCATTTTCCCAATATACATTCAAATTTGACTATATTATGACCAATATGACATTGAAATGACTAAAATACCCTTATAAATTTTTAGAATAACATCTTACAATTACGATAGGGCAAGTGGATTGAAACACCTCCCAAAAGTCCAAGGTTACATTTCACTATTACACTTCCCAAAAATCCAAAGTTACATTTTTAGTATAACTTTTTCTTTTTACTACATTTCTCTTCCATCTCTCATCCATCAAAACTAGTACCATTATTCTTTAAACTCATTTTGCCTAAAAAGAATTATGGTATTCTACATGCAAAAGATAAACAACACCCTTTTCATTATCTTTAATGACTGGATGTGCAATGACGGTGACCAGAAGTGGCGGTGGCGGTGAAGGGAGGTGACGGTGACCGGAGTTGGTGTTGACCGGAGTTGGTGTTGACCGAAGCTTCCATGGCTATGAGTTAGTGCCGCCGTCAAACATCAACCGTAACCATCAAACCATCGCAGCCTCCAACCGTCGATGGCCTCTCTCATCAAACCCATAGATCTAACCGGTTTTTAGGAGTTTCAAAACCCGGATTGAACAGCCGGGTTTCAGAAGACCCGGTTCGAACCGATACACTGAGCCCGACCGGTTTTCATATTTTTCTGATGAAAGTGATGAAGTTGATGAGGGACGAGAAGAGAAGAGAGAGGGACGAGAATGATGATGACATTGGAACTTTTCAATGGATGAGGTCAAAGTAATATTAAATGATAATTATGGTTAAGTTTAGCCTTAACTAGGCTTTGAGTTGATTGGGCTTTGAGTGTAACAGTGATTTATTCAATTTACAATCGGTATACACTTTTTTTTGAAACATACAATTGCTATACACTCACGTATTATTTTTTCTTGCACATGAATTTGTTTTTTCTTGCGGTAGAAAAGATAAGCTTTTGAAGGAAATGAAAGTTTTGACATATATTCAAAAGAACAAGAAATGAAAAAAAATATAGAAGGGTATCTTAGTCATTTATAAGGGTATTTTAGTCATTTCATTGTCATATTGGTTATAACATATTCAAATTTGAATGTACATTGGGCAAATAAGTACATAAAATAGTACATTTGTCATATTTGAACAAAAAGAAGAGTACGTGGCTATTTTATAGCATTTATCCCATCTATATTATTTAAGTTGGTAAAGTCAAACTACATTAAGCCAAACTACGTGTATATAGTTAGACTTTCTAAAGTTAAAATGTATTAAGTGAATTGTAAGAGAACTGCCTACAATATTTGTTGAATTCATGTGGTAATACATAGATGAGACTAATATATATAAAAATTCGGTAATACTAAGTGAATTGTAAGAGTACCTTACTTTATGGTACATTTAACTTGTCAGGCTTCTCAAATTAACAACATTGACCCAAACAGTCCCTCACAAGGATAATTGTTTGGCTAAAGTGAGTCAAAAACAGAACACCTAGCTAGAAAACTACAAGGTACAAGGTATACTCACTTGTAATGACTTGTAAAAGCTCATTGTAGATGTAGAAATACCATCTAAAAGTTGAAATCCCAAACAAAACTCCTTGACTATAAATTCCACTCTTTCAAACACTCCTTTTAAGCACCATAGACACAAATTACTTATAGGGATCAGCTAGCCATTCCCACAAACTAATTCCCATATATCAACCACAAGGTCATTGTCTTCAAAGAAGTGTTTCCGTCACCAATTTTTCCAAATCTTTAGTCACATATATAAGAAGCATGTACATAGAAATACATTACATAATTATTGCGGTGACGAAAAACCATACGCTAGTTGAAAAAGACCAGATACACTACTAAATTGTTCCATCACAAATAATTAGAGCATAAAAATATTAAGGCGTTGGACAGTTCCAATCATTACACAGACTACACTACTAATAAAACAAAACATAGTTTATATATTACATTGTATGAAGAAACACCACTTGAGATATGCGCTTCAGTTCACTAATTTCATACAAATCTTGATGCTCTAAGACTTAGTATGCAATTAGTGATCTTAAAATCTTGATGCTCATATAACTTGTTATGGGCTCTTAAACCAAGTACAACAAATCTTTCTCCCACATTATCAAAAAACCTATTTGTATGACCCTTAAATCCTCCCACATTATCAACAGAAGCAAATCTTCCCCTACATTCAAAAGGATTTTAGACCTAGCTTTAACATTCAAAGATCCACCCTCTCTAATGTCAATACAAGTAGACATTCGTATGACTTGTTTCTTCGGTTTAAAACCCACATCATCTTCAACCATGATCCCTTTACCATTTTTCACAGCTCTCTTCTTCTTTATCAATGAATTCTCAGTCTTACTCTCGTTCTCATTCACTTTTTATTTTAATTTTTCATTACTCCTTTGTTTCCCTTATTTATTCTTCTTGTCTTTACCCTTTCTATCATTGTTCGACCTTTTGTTACAAAATTCGTTCTCTTCACTCTTTTGTTCATTCCACCTGGACTTTGGTTTTTATCGTTCCTCTTCTTTTTCTAAAAATAATGTGTAGTGTCAATTCGTTTCTTTACTCTTTTGTTCATTCCACCTGGACTTTGGTTTTTATCGTTCCTCTTCTTTTTCTAAAAATAATGTGTAGTCTCAAAAGGAGTTGAACTATATCAACGCAACCTGGCATAATCTTCTATCCATATGATAATCCCCATTTTCATCCACTAAATCTAAGTTCCTAAAGTAATAATGAGCTAGTCTTTATTTTTTGTGAGCAACGTACAAATTAATTGAACCATTCTTAGAAGCTAGTTCCAACATCATATGCACATCATTTTCTGTGTGTATCAACTTCAAATACTCTAAAGGTTGGTTAGGCAAACAAAAAACAATGCCAATTTTTACACATAAATCATTCCAAACATATGATTTAGCCCAATCCTAAATATCTTGCTCTCGGAAGTAAACTACAAATTTGGCTAATATTGCCATTCACATACCTCAATCTACCATGTACAAAAAACCAATTACTGTGCATTTAGAAAACGACTTCTTTCTTATACCCCATTATAGTTGCTGGATATGAAAATGAATCGAGTTTTTTTTTATTAGTATCACACTTTTAATTAAACCAATTATGTATTTAGTGTCGAGATGCAACTGAAAGTTTCAACATTGACGTTGCAAATTTAGTCTTTGAATTAATTTCTTCGCGGGTAAGTGGTCTCAAGGATAAATTTTACACAAGGGAAAGGTGGGGGTGTGTAGCCGCGAAGGGATGAGGTAAACAAACAAAAATGCCATCATGTGCAAGGCGTTTGAGGAAGATAATAACCAAAAGGAGAGAGTTAAGGGATTTTTTGTATCAAAATGCAATGTTTACGACCTTTTTCGCTCTTAAAGATTTTTTGCATTCTTTTCAATGTTGAAGAACAAACTTTATAGCTTACCCGACATGTAAAAACTAAATTGACATCCATTGTACTCTAAAAGATGACACTCTATAACCCTATGACACTTATTGAAGTTGCAGTTGTGTCAATAAAAAGGATAACTATGAGAGCTAAGGGTACGGTCTCGTTTCCGTTTCCGTGGATTTTTGGTATGGAATAAGTGCATGTCATGCCAACTTTTCTTCAATAACACTAAATGTCATCACAACGTGAAAAACTCCCTCTCTCGTTAACACAATAATTTACGTCATAATAGCTCCACTTTTAACAAAAAAATTAAAAATTATAAAAAATTCATAACGCGAAGCATTATGCAAGGCACGGTACGGTTTAGCCTCGCGTTATGGCCTTCATTCGAGACTGACTACTACGACATCAAAAGTAAAAATGCGAGCGAGAGTGTGAATCTGTGTCAGATTATCGTCCTTGGCCAAGCCAAGCTCCCCGTACCGGCCTTTAAAACATTATGATATCAACTTGTAAAATTTTCTATGAATATCTTGATGCACTTTGAATGACTTCTATTCGATATTACATAATTTCTGTTTTGGTAAGTAATTTCAGCTTGCCTCATTAACCGTTAGTTGATGTGTGTATATATGATAAAAATGTAAGTTATCAATTTTCAACGATATCTTTGTTGAAAATTAAAAGTTGATAAATAATAGTAAATTTGATTGAACTGAAAGCGAATAAGATGAAATAACAAATGTAAGTTTGGGTCAATGGCGTGTTTGGTTTTCCAACGTACCAAATGATTAAGAAGTGTTAGCTAATCAGGTGACGAGGAGAACTAAAGCCACAAGTATCCAACAACTAATTATCTATATTTAGTGAGATTATTAACTATGATTATATATAGTTGTTCAAATTATCTTAAATTCAATACGTAATATCTTAAACAAGTAACTGACCTCGTTAGTTTTTGACAAAGATTATTGTAATTTTTGAAAAAGTTATATTCGTAAATGTATTTAACTTGCATCTCTCGAGAGCTCAGCTTGAATATACTCATAAAAGTTGAAAGAAAAATTATTTTGCATTCTTTTTTTTTTTCTGAAAACCAAGGGATAAATTCTCACCTTTCATATTTTTTGATATAATGGTATATATTAACTTAAGATTTAAAAAAAAACACGGAAGAGCAATTTTTGATAAAATGTCCAAAAGTTGAAAAAATAGGCGAATGTACCAAAGTTGTAAATATGACAGAGTAATGAATTATCACTATTGATATTTCACTAACGAAAATCAATGAAATATCACTGTTGACAAAACAATGAAATATCACTGTGATATTACACAGTAACTATGTTAATGAAATATAGTGATGTTTCATTGATTTATCTATAGTGATATTTCATTATTTTTATCAGTAACGAAATATCACTTGTGATAACCGATTTTCGTCATATTTACAATTTAGTCCTTTCGTCGTTTTTTTTTGCAAATTTTGGACATTGTGACAAAAATGGTCCCTCAGTGTTTCTTTTAATCTTAGGTAATTGATAACTAGGATTTGTCCCTTATATTTCAACAAAAAACAAGTTTCTAAAATAACCGGACTCGATCAGTTGACGATTAACTAACTTCATGTATACATGTTTGACAACACAAGTACACAACTTGATGTCTTGTGTTTGACTTGCTCAATTTTTGGTTCGTATCTCATGCATGGCCTGGTACTATATGATTTTTCATGTTTTGATAGATTAATTCACAGAATTATTAGCTTACCTTCGTAGAGTTACGCACATGAATATTCACATGATTGGGGTTTGTATTAAATGGACTTTGCTACTAAAGGAATAATCGCACATTCGCACCTAAATTTATGACTTTTTGTGCAATTGTATAATATATTTTGTAGTACCAGACTTATCGATATATAATGTCCCTTCATAACATGGCACGTTTTAGCATTATAACTTGTGAAATATTTCAAGAGCGACAAAAATAAATTTAAAATTTAACCGGCATGAATTCTCGATTTTTCATATTTATTATTTTATTTATTAGCTATATCATATGAAGTCGATTTAATATCTTTGATATAAATATATAATTGAAAAGAACCTGCATTTGTCATTTTTTGCAAGTAAAGATATACAAAATAAGTAATGGTTGGTAAGTGACATTACTTTTTCTTTTTGCTCCTTTGTTTGTAATTTCATTTTCATGATAATCTTCATATTTTTGCGAACATGACAACTATAAAAATCCAATAAAATAAAATTGAAAAAGCATGTTTAGTGGAGAGGTTGTGTTCTATGTGATTGTGGTAAAAGTCCACATAAGTAGCTTGTACTTTTGCATGTTTCCATTTCATGACAATTTTTTTTCTCCATTTCATGTTTTTAATACTAGCATGTTGTTAAAGTTAACAGCCAAAACAAATGATTTTAACTGTTATTCGCAATGGATCAACGTGAGATTGTGAGAATGAAGTCACAGTATCTTCGATCATATTCTCGTAAGTATATATATGTGAATGACTCGTTACACGCCTTCATTATTTACGATATCCGAATTCAAATTTTCAAAAACTCCATCGACTGGCTAGATCGCACACATACAAATTTGTATGCTAATCTCTAGGTAGGCTATGTACATGAAGGTAGGTAAAGTTTCCTCTAATTATAAGGTTGTACAGGTTCCTTGGTTCTATTTTTACTAGATTCGCAAATTCAATAAGTTTACCTTAGTATTAACCTTGAGATTGTTTAATCTATCTATGATGTGATAGAGAAGAAGATATTATACAACGTTTGGATATATCTATGTAACTCGCAAAATCGTTTGAATTTGAAAACAAAATTGATTTGATGTATGACTATATAAACAAATAATGTGACTTTTGTATCTATCTAAATGACAACGAATATATATAGTAGTAGTTGATAATATGGTTGTCACAATCCATACATCATAGCAGTTTCTTCATTTCGTAAATATATAGAGTCATCTTCTATAACTAACAATAAATGAGGGTTGTTAAACGCAAAGACGTTTATGATACTTCATGGTTAAAATTTTAACGGACTCAAAAAACGTCAAACACCACGCCGGCATTTGCATTTTCGAGTCTGACGTCGTAATTATCAGCTCAAATTATAGCTCAAGGAATATCTTGTGCTCTAGTCATGCCCAAATTGTTATAACACTTATAAAGTGTGCATACTGTTACGCCATGGTTTGAATTTTTGCGCCAAACGAGCCACTATTATTTATCTTAGGATTATGATTTTCATGTTTTATAAATAATAGTAGTCTGTTTGGCCCAACTCATTCAAATCATGGCGTAACACACACCGTTGTTCTCTCAAAAACAAACATATTTAAGTAATCATCTGGATTTTAATATAAATCATTAACTACCTTTCAGAATATTGTCTCCAAAAATATATATATTATTATAGGGTTTTTTAAAAGGAGCATTAAGAAATTAATAGAAAACTATAGTAGCTTCCAAGATCCAATCGTAATAGGATTCCTCTCTAGTCTTCATTTTTAAGTAAATTATTGGTGGTCCTAAACATACAAAAGTATATACTTGAAACTCTTTAGAAAATGTATAAATGTTCAAAATACAAATATGTGGTGTCAAAACTTTAGAATTTTTAAAGTATTTTACAATTTTGGCAAAAATTTTTGGAATCAAAGGGTATGTGATTAACTACATTCCATGAAAAAAGCGTATATGTATAGATCGAAGTAATTGTAATTGCAATTTTAGTCCCATTGTTCCATATTAGATCAAATTTGCAACACGTTACATTGTAAAGTGTAAACCTACTAGTCCATTCGTCCTAAAATTATATTCCATTTTTTTTTATTGTCTCAAATTAATTGTTCACTTTTAAAAATAGATAGGAAATTTATATCGATATTATTATATTACTCTTAGCTGGTATTATAATTACAAACTTTAAAGTGGTTTTAAAATAATTGGTTGATTGTAAAGTTGTTTTATACTAAAAGTAAGAAATAGAAAGTTGAAAAAATGATACTTTTTTACACTGTTTATTTTTTTTCGATAGAAGATAATTTTAAGACGGAGAGGTTAATAACTATTTTGATACTAATTTGTTCAATGTAATATGCAAAGCCGCCCATACCCCACCGAAAACACACATGCAACAACCACAATATTAAATTGTGAATTCGGTAGAAAAGAATAAGATAACACCCAAAAAGATGGAAATAATTAATATACTAGGAAGTTGGCTTAAGCTAGGGAAATACTCATGACCCCAAATGGAAGAACCTCCTATGTTTTATAGTTTCTATTGTTTTTTTTGTGTTATCCATGCTAAAAAGCTTGTACTATATGTTGTATTTAATGGAATGTATTTATGTAGGTCTTATTATAATGCTGGCCTTGGGCTGCCATTCAATAGTGTTATCTATACTTATTAGTAATTACTTTAAGTTAACATTGTAAATAATATAATAAATATAGTTAGAAAAAATTTCAAGAATAATCTTTATCGTTTACACCAAACATCAAGTTTGGTCCCTATCTCAAACTAAGTGCACAGAACGTCCCTATCGTTTACACTTTGGATCAAAATTGGTCTCTATCTTAGATAAGGGTTAATTTTGGCTGTTAAGTCTTGAGAGAGGAGGGGCATTTCGGTCATTTACTTGTTATATTTTTATATACTTAAAAATAACAATTTTCTTTTTCTTTTATATCTCATCTCTCTCTCTCTCACACAACTCATCTTCATCTCTCTCTCCCCTACCCTGCTCCTCCATCATCCATTAACCTCACATTAATGATTGTAATTCCCAAAATCATCAATAACATCAAATCCACCCAGAAGTATCCGACAGAATATCGAGCCAAAGATTGTTAAAGATCTGGTGGCTTTTATAAACAAAGCCCCATCACAACAACACACCCATCACCATTACAGCAACCATGAATACGAAAACAACACCCCCATCGCAACAACACCCCCATCGCCATTACAGCAACCATGAATAAGAAAACAAACAAGAAGAACATCACCCTTGACTTTCCATCACAATCACCATGGCAGCAATATCATCACCATCGCAACACCCCCATCACCATCACCGTCACCATGGCATCAATACCATCACCATCACAACACCCCCGTCAATTCTATCTAACAACAAATAATGAAGACTCGAAAAATATAACAGAAAACTTAGATCTCAGTTTACTCTTTTCGTGTGATATATCAATACCATAGATCTTTTGAGATCTAAAACGAAAGAGGCATGCATCACATATCCATGTTTGGTTTCACCCATCTTTAATTTTCGAAGGTAGAAGAATGAATTATAACAAGATTGTTACGCTCTTTCTTCTTTTCGTTTAATTCAACTACAAAAAAACCGACATGCAACAATCATATATAAACCTACCCGAGACCCATTTTGTGGATCTTGACGTCGTGTGCATACGTGACTAATTCGAATGGAGATTAATTGTTCTTGGTCAGGTCACGGTACATAAAAGTTGGACTAAATAGAAAGAGGCGGATGAAATATATACTTTATGTTGGGTTGCGTCTGTGATTATTTGAATGGAGATTAGTTGGACCCCCATTTTGGTTTTTGGATGTGATTATTTGAGATAGAGAGATAAAGAGAGGCGGATGGAATATGATGATAGAGATTGGGGGAGAAATGAAGAGACGGAGTTTACAATGTTTTTGGTGGTTGCGTTTGTTTTAGTGATTAGGTTTGTGTGGACCAGGTTATGACACTTTATGCTGGATTGCGTCTGTGTTAAACAGCAGAGATGATGAACATATAAATTTCCAGATTTATGTTGGGGAAATTTCCAGATGAGTTGGTGATGATGATATATTTAGGAGAGAGAGACACGTGAGATAGAGAGACGTGAGAGAGAAGAATAAAAAGAAATAAGTGAGTTGATTTTTGTATTTACCGAAACTAAAAAGAGTAAAAGACTAAAATACCCCTATACGTCCAAAAGTTAACGAGCAAAACTAACTCCTGTTTGAGATAGGGACCAATTTTGATCCAAAGTGTAAACAATAGGGACGATCTGTGCACTTAGTTTGAGATAGGGACCAAACTTGATGTTTGGTGTAAACGATAGGGACCAAACGTGAAATTTTTTCATATAATTATTGTACAGTAAAAAAAAATCAAATTTAAATGATATAATATTTTAAAAGAAAATTACAAAAGAGGCCATCAAAAGTAATCTAAGGAAGATTCAAAATAAGATTTTTTTTCAAAAAGGATCAGGGTATCTTTAAAATAATATGTTCAGACGTTGCCATGTGTCCGTATAAAAGTATTTGTAACGTACGTGTAAGATATATGTTAGATGAACAACCTGTACTTATTGAAAACCTATTTTTTAGCAACCTGTTTTTTTTGTCAGTATATAATTTAGATATGGATAAATTAATATTAAAGTAAATGAGCAACTTCTACTTTTCGAGCAATTTGTAAGTGGGCAACCGAACTTAAACTTTTAAAAATCCAAAAATTTCATTCATTTTCATCTTTGCACCATTATTAATTCATCATAAATTACCGAAGATACAAAAAGTTTAAACCTCTCATTTTATACACTAATTTAATAGTCCATAAATAAGAACCCTAACCCCCTTTTACACACATAGTAACAAACACAAACATAGGGCGATAACCACGAGGAGGGTTTTAAGAAATTAAAAAGCTTTTTGAAGATCCATTATAGTATAAATAATCTCATTATATGTTTGTGATTTACCACTGAAGCTCAAATTTTGTTGTTTTATCGTAACTCCACCGTAGCATAAGCTATCAAGAGCTTATGTGAAAATAAGCGTTTGGTCAACTTATGGTACCTTGTTTGTTGTTTGTGGTGTGTTGTAGGTATAAAAGTTCAATATATTACTCCACTCTTATAAGCCCTAGTGCGAAAATAAGCCAAAAAAGTGTTGCATCAGCTTTGAACTCCACTTTCTTTTTTATTCTGTCAATTATGCTTATTCCGTGTGCTTATGTGCTTTTTATGCTAAATACATTTATTGTTATTTTATATTGCTTAACACGTCGCCTATTATCTGTTGATTATTTTATTGGTCATTCTTGTTTTTTGCTTTAAATTTCTTTGATTCATCAAATGTCTTTGTTAAAGTTATTTTCCTGCACCAAAATGGGTGTTTGGGGTAAACAGTAAACCTAGGCTCAACTAGCTTTTAGGTTAGGTAGTTTGCAGGCATTCTCATTAGGTTTGCTTAGAGTAAATCGGCATTTTCATTTAGCTTGGTAGTGAATAAATCCAAATTTGATGTTTTTGATTACTTTTTGTCATAGGTTAATCTTAGTGTAGAATTTGAATTGTTTTTGTTGTCTGAAATACATATAAGGGTCACTGTATTTGGTTAGTAATAATAAGAGATACAAGTTTACACATATGTCGTTGAATGTGTTAGTCGGTTTTCTCTGTCGTATCTTGGATGTGTTTCTTTAGCTGTTTACACTCCTCCGTGGCGTGCCCTTTGTCGTCGTGGTACTCACAGTACTTGTTGTTGTCTGTCTTATCCACTGGACCAGACATTGGAACAGGCTTAGGAAAGTTTGAGCTTTCAGATAAGAATATTTCCCTTGAATTCATTCTCAGCGGGATGAACTTAGTGTTGCAATTGCGTCCTGCCTTGTGAGTACTTTGGAAATCCAGGGCTCGGCTACTAATCTGGTTATGCGGTTGCTTTCTTGGTCGGTCCTGGAATTTGTAGTTGGAAGATACCTGCCTGCTATAGACTTCGGCGGCCTCACCTTGAATGAATCCCTCACCCTTCACATTACTCCGTCGAAAGTCTCGAGAGTCCTGTCGTTCAGCTTCCTTATTAGATCTGGATTAGTTATACCAGCTAGGAAGCTTGAAATTTTCAAAATATCTGGGCATTCCTTAACTTGATTGCACTCGGATTTGAAGCGTTCCACGAAGTCCTCCCGAGACTCAACGTGCCCTTGTTTGACTCTTGCGAGTGAGGCGGGGATCTTGTCACACTTCTTTTGCTATATGTAGTTTCTCTTGAATGCCCTTCGTAGCTCCTCAAATCCATTGATGCTCCGTCGTGGGTGCCTGTCAAACCAATTTCGTGCATTGCTTGTCAACGTAGAATTGAACATGTGACACTACACATGTTCGGGCCACTGTTCGATTCCTGCCTAGGATTCAAACATTTTCAAGTGGTCGGTTGGGTCGGTGGTGCCATCATACGTCTTGATGTTAGATAGCATGTGTCTTCTTTTCTCTTCCCTGTAGGTCATAATGCGTTCTGAAAACGCGTTTCCTTTTTCACGACGCCATGAGAGTGACCATTCTTCATCGCTGCGCCTTTTTGGCTGTCGCGATGTTCTGTGACACTTATTTTCGTAGTTAGAGGAGTTTGAAGATGAGGATTTTGTTCAGAGACGCCTAGGATGAAGGTCTCTAGAACCGGAGTTTGATGAGCTATCGTTCTCAGAACCTCTCCTGCTGGTTTTGCTCCTTTTTCCCTTTTGTCCTTCTGTTTCTAAGGAAATATCGTCTTCCATTGGTCCTAGTTGCTTAATAGCGCTTTGGCGTTGTTCTGGTTGTCGTGGTGAGGATCTCTGGCCCATTGGAGTGGGTCCTAGCCGGTCTTGGATACTCGTGCACTGCTTGTCGCCGGTTGAAGTAACAAGGGTTCTTCCTTCCTTCGAAGTGTCAGACTCATCCGAAGATGATGCGCTCTTGATAATTGGCGCATCGCGATATGCGACCCGTTTTTGGATGGTTTGTACACCCTTCCCCCTCAGCTTCTCTTCTCTCCTCTGCTTTCACCTTTCCAGATGGCGCTCCTTATCGAAAGTGGACCCCTTTGAAGCCCTTATTTCTCTTTCAAAGTCCAGAGTAATCCTCAGGTCATTCGTCGGGTTGCTTTTCATTCTTGCGATCATGAGGGAAATCAAGGCATCATAGTTCTTTACGACATAATCGTTTATGTCGGGGTCTGGGCCAAGTGGGGTTTCCACTCTGGTTTGCAGTATCATCTTAGTGTTCGAGTTCATCGGCGTTTCCTTCTGTAGAACTTCAGGAGTTTCTTTCGAAGTCGATGTTCCTTCCGCCATGAGGGACACAAGGGGTACGCCTGGGGGAATGGGCACTTGCGATACCTTCCTCCACCCCCTCTGCCTAAGTTGTTGGGTGGTTCGGGGACTTGCACTTTCTTAGGGCCCTCTTTTTTGGTGAAACAAATTCGTGCCACTCTTCGTCATGCCTAGAGTATAGTGTAGGGTCCCACGGATGGCGCCAACTTGTTGATATAAAAGTTGGATGGACCAAGCTTGACCTGATTTAGGCTTAATTCGGGTGTTGGGGGACTCCGGCTCTTGCCCTAAGTGAGCTTGTTTGAAGACCATGCACACTAATAATAGACACCGTTAGGCTTGTGGACGCGTGTCCCACGATTAGACTCCAGCGTAAGAGTAAGTAATCGATTAGAGTATGGGTGAGGGTTAGAGTATTGTGAATGTCATACCTTTGTGGAACATGTGGGGGTCATTTTATACCCAATGGAATCCTAATTGGGCTCCCTTATTCTTGCGGCATAAGCAAGAGATAATTACCGATCATAGTCGGATCCTTATCGCATAAATAAGGATAGTGTATATCTTCTCAACTTAGGCGAATCATAATCTTATTTGGATTATATTCTGTTTGATTCTGTCCAAGTGCGGCCAGGACACCGCTGAGGTAAAACCGTGTGCGACAACGGCTTACTGGGCCTCGTAGGTCGTAATAATGTCTGTGTATATTTATACGTAATGGATACGGGTAATACCCGTAGGTCAAATTTTTCAGCCAAACTAAAGACTATAAGTCTATCAATTTTTAATAGCATTAAATACAAAAGATGTAGATACTGCATGATTGTGGCAATGATCAATCTTATAGTCTCATAATATGTTAATTATGTGACTAGGTTTATCTACATGAATGATGAATAATAATGAAGAAAATGATTTATTGACTTCAAAAAGTGACAACTAGCAAAAGAAAATATAAAGGCATTGTAGTAGTACTCATTTGAATTTATTTTTAGTCCCTTAACATACATACAATTATTTTTAAGAATATATCATAGAGTTTTTCTTAGATCAAGTACATGCAAAATAAAACTAACTTGATAGGTCAAATCTTTAATTACAATAGAGATAAGTGCATATAAGCCCTCTGCATTTAAAGAAAAGAAAAACTTTCAAAAATTTATTTAAATTTTGATTGACTAACATGATCAATCAAGTTAAATTTAACTTGACAGAATTTTGATCCGAAAATAAATGTGATCGTCTTCATATCTTTGAATTGTTCAAGAAACGCTAATAGCCAAAGCAAACCAATTGTATAAAGGGCCGAGCCACACTAACAACCAATTAAATCTTCAATTTATTAGATCTACTAGAAAATACTTTTTAATCGGAATCAGTGTTATTCATATCTATTAACTAGTGTTAGTGAATAAATAAATTTATTTTAAAGGAAATGTCATGTTCATTTTAAAAATAACAGTGGGTATTTTTTTCTACAAAAAAGGGCATTGTATACAAGAATGGCAGAGCATCTGTCTCGATCACACCATATAAAATCTTGTAGTAGGTTAAACGGTTTTATAAACAAATGTTACATCAATTATAGTTTTTCTCCAAATTACTTTCTAGTTATCTTAACACAATATAATACTCTTTATTGTGTTACTAATTATCTGTACGAACTACTACAAGAATTTCGTCATTTAGCGACGGAGTTAGCGACAGACTTAGCACGGAATTTAGACTTGCGTCGGATATTGCGATGGATGGGGGATGTCGGTGTTAAAACGTCGCAGATCCGTGTCTCTCCAAACTACCTCGCAAAAAAATAGTGTCATCCATCGCGATAAACCGGTTTGTCGCTATAGCAAGCGACGCGAAAAGACGACCCTAATGGACTTGCCGATGGCGTTTGACTAGTCCCTTGCAGTCACCAGCCGTCGCTTGTTCAAAGTTAGAAGGCTATCTTTGTCGCATTCTGTCGCAACTACGTCGCGTGTCGCAAAATATTGAACTATTTACACGATTTCTATTTTGCTTAGCATCTCCCCGGTTCTCCTTTGAAACATAATTACCGAGAATTTAACAAGTTATATATATATATTTTGCATCAAGCTATGACCACTTGCAATATTCCATGACAAAACAATTAAGAATTTCTTACTGCTATAAAAAAAAGTACCTATGACCCTGCAATTAAGAGGTTATTTACACTAACAAAGAATTTGAACTGCCGCTATTGAAGCAATGCATGACCTTTTGAGCAACACCTTTAAGTTGCCATTGTGTAAAGCTTTGCGATTTCACTCTTTCGTGTATGTTTTTATCCCGCAGCGACAAGTATAGTCCCGGCCTGCACATTTTCATCTTATGATTCAAAGAATATATCATTAGGTTCCCATTTCGACCCGTTACTAAAACAAATGTTTGCAAGTAAAAAGAAGTCTTGAATCATGTTGTAAGCAATAATACCTATGATTTTACACGTATAAACCACAAAATTTTCAACAAAAGATTTTAATTCAGACTTTCATCAAACATTTGGTTGATAAACAAACAACTCGGTCACACACTTGGTTCAACACTTGTTTTACACTTTATAGTCCACACATACTGTCAATACGTTTTCAGCAGAAAAAATATACGAAACTAGTCAAACACTTGGTCTAAACTCTACACATACAATTCAACTCGTTTGCAGCGGAAAAAAACATGAATCTCGTGAGACATTTCGTCGAAGATTTGGCCTACACTTCTCGATCACATCTTGATCGCATAAGCATGAAGCAATATCTCCATTAATATCGTGGTTACTTGATAAACTACACTTGTGAACTCAACAATCAACTATCAAAGAATCATTAAAATGCATGTATAGTATTTGCTAGTATTAGTTGACATATTATTACCGTCCTATGATCGATATTGATTTGACTTTAACTTAGTAACAGATATTTAGTATACTAAATAACAGCTCCTCCATAAAACTTTACCAAGTCACCTAAACAAGCTATTATGTGTCCCAGCTGTATAGAAGCTATTGGCAAGTTTTTTATTATGAAAATGGCATATGACAGCTTCCTTCTAACGACTATTCTCTTTGTCTTTTTAGTATAAATAGTAACCACTTTACTCTCCAATTCATAATCACCTCACTCCAGCACCATTCTCTTCTCCCCCCTCGCTGGTCACCATGAGAGTTTCTGCCGGTGACGGCGGCCCAACGAGGGTACGTCTATGGCCTATAGTCATTGCATTCACGATAATTGGTATTGCCAACTTTGTAGCGGTTTCGGCAGATAAACCTTACGTATATTCCTCACCACCTCCTCCCTATGAATACACGTCCCCACCTCCTCCGGTACATTCACCACCACCACCATACGTGTACAAGTCGCCACCTCCTCCAGTACATTCACCACCACCACCATACGATTACAAGTCTCCACCTCCTCCCGTGCACTCACCACCACCACCATACGAGTACAAGTCTCCACCTCCTCCCGTACATTCACCACCACCACCATATGAATACAAGTCTCCACCTCCTCCCGTACATTCACCACCACCACCATACGAGTACAAGTCTCCACCTCCTCCCGTGCACTCACCACCACCACCATACGAGTACAAGTCTCCACCTCCTCCCGTGCACTCACCACCCCCACCATACGAGTACAAGTCCCCGCCTCCTCCAGTACATTCGCCACCACCACCATACGAGTACAAGTCGCCACCTCCTCCAGTACATTCACCACCACCACCATACGAGTATAAGTCTCCACCTCCTCCCGTGCACTCACCACCACCACCATACGAGTACAAGTCTCCACCTCCTCCCGTGCACTCACCACCACCACCATACGAGTACAAGTCTCCACCTCCTCCCGTACATTCACCACCACCACCATATGAATACAAGTCTCCACCTCCTCCCGTACATTCACCACCACCACCATACGAGTACAAGTCTCCACCTCCTCCCGTGCACTCACCACCACCACCATACGAGTACAAGTCTCCACCTCCTCCCGTGCACTCACCACCCCCACCATACGAGTACAAGTCCCCACCTCCTCCAGTACATTCGCCACCACCACCATACGAGTACAAGTCGCCACCTCCTCCAGTACATTCACCACCACCACCATACGAGTATAAGTCTCCACCTCCTCCCGTGCACTCACCACCACCACCATACGAGTACAAGTCTCCACCTCCTCCCGTGCACTCACCACCCCCGCCATACGAGTATAAGTCGCCACCTCCTCCTGTGCACTCACCACCACCACCATACGAGTACAAGTCTCCACCTCCTCCCGTACATTCACCACCACCACCATATGAATACAAATCACCACCACCACCAGTTAAGTCCCCACCACCACCTTATGAATACAAATCACCACCACCACCAGTACATTCTCCACCACCACCGTACTACTACAAGTCACCACCACCACCAGTGAAATCACCACCACCACCGTACTATTACAAATCCCCACCACCACCGGTGCATTCACCACCTCCACCATATTACTACAAGTCTCCACCCCCACCAGTAAAGTCTCCACCGCCGCCATACTATTACAAATCTCCACCACCACCCGTTAAGTCTCCACCGCCGCCATACTATTACAAATCTCCACCACCACCCGTTAAGTCTCCACCGGCACCATACTATTACAAATCTCCACCCCCACCAGTAAAGTCTCCACCGGCACCATACTATTACAAATCTCCACCACCACCCGTTAAGTCTCCACCGGCACCATACTATTACAAATCTCCACCACCACCCGTTAAGTCTCCACCGGCACCATACTATTACAAATCTCCACCACCCCCCGTTAAGTCTCCACCGGCACCATACTATTACAAATCTCCACCACCACCCGTTAAGTCTCCACCGGCACCATACTATTACAAATCTCCACCACCCCCCGTTAAGTCTCCACCGGCACCATACTATTACAAATCTCCACCACCACCCGTTAAGTCTCCACCGGCACCATACTATTACAAATCTCCACCCCCACCCGTTAAGTCTCCACCGGCACCATACTACTACAAGTCTCCACCACCACCAGCTAAGTCTCCTCCCCACTATTACTACACATCACCACCACCACCAACCCCTTATTACCCCCACCCCCACCACCATGTGATCGTTAAGGTCGTCGGCAAAGTTTATTGTTACAGTTGTTATGATTGGAAATACCCCATCAAATCACATGCTAAGCATCACCTCAAAGGTACATACTACATTTAATTTTCACGCACAATGTTGACGTTTCGTATGCATGTGTTCTCATGGTTGACATATGTTTTGATTATCTATCTAGTTTTCCACATTCATAAAAGAGATTAAAACACAAAGACAAAGCATAGAATGATCTGTATCATACATGCATTTAAATATTTTATACATCTATTCATCATAAACTTTAACTTTATTTTTTATGAATCATCTTTAACTCTGCCATGATCTATTATGATCAGTTGCACGAATATTTTTAATCTTGATATAATATAGCAAAAAGGTAAAATTATGACGAAAAGTTTAAACACTTTTTAATAGACCGGATACATTTCTGATTCATTTGGGAAAAATCAATATTTTTTTTAAATTAATATTAAATCGAAAAAATCTATAAGGGTTTCACACACCCGCGGAACAACCCTCACTCCGCCTATGACTATAATATATAAATAATTAAATATCTTATATCAGGTTACATACAGTATATTCTCGTAAAGATATGCTAAAAGCTTTAGGGTTCTATATCTTTCGAAGTTTAAAATAAACCATAACTATTACAGTATATTCATTTGTTTTTGACATTGTCCAAGAGAAAAGTTAGAATGGTCAATAAAAATGATATATAAAGTTCAAGATTTGTGCGACATCTTATTATATTTGTATGGTAAAGGTGCTGTCGTCGAAGTCACATGCAAGGCCACCGGTGAGAAAGAAATTGTTGCTTATGGAAAAACTAAGATCAATGGCAAATTTGCGATCACTGTTGAAGGTCTTGACTACTCCAAATATGGAGGAGCTGAAGCTTGTGTTGCTAAGCTACACATGGCACCAAATGGTACTAAATGTAACATTCCTACGGATCTTCATGGCGGTTTGAAGGGCACTAAACTGAAGGTTAAATCAAAGGATGCTCACGAGGTTGTACTTTATTCAAAACCATTTGCATATGCTCCAAAGACTCCTTCTAAGATTTGCGAGAAATCAAAGCCCAAGCCAAAGCCCACTCCCGCTCCATACTACTACAAATCGCCACCACCACCAACCCCGACTTACTTGTATAAATCTCCACCTCCACCATCACCAACATACTTGTATAAGTCCCCGCCCCCACAATCACCGGCCTATGTGTACAAGTCTCCTCCACCACCAACACCTTACTACTACACATCACCACCACCACCGGTGAAATCTCCACCACCACCTTATCACTACACATCACCTCCACCACCAATTAAGTCCCCACCCGCACCTTACTATTACACATCACCCCCACCACCAGTGAAATCTCCACCTCCACCCTATCATTATACCTCGCCACCACCACCAGTTAAGTCCCCTCCCCCACCATACTATTACTCATCACCCCCACCACCGGTAAAATCTCCACCACCACCTTACCACTACACCTCACCCCCGCCACCAGTGAAATCCCCACCTCCACCATACCATTACACATCACCCCCACCACCAGTAAAGTCACCACCCCCACCATACCATTACACATCACCTCCTCCTCCAATAAAATCTCCACCACCACCATACCATTACACTTCACCACCACCACCAGTGAAATCCCCACCTCCACCATACCATTACACATCACCCCCACCACCAGTTAAGTCCCCTCCCCCACCATACTATTACTCATCACCTCCACCACCGGTAAAATCTCCACCACCACCTTACCACTACACCTCACCCCCTCCACCAGTGAAATCCCCACCTCCACCATACCATTACACATCACCCCCACCACCAGTGAAGTCACCACCCCCACCATACCATTACACATCACCTCCTCCTCCAATAAAATCTCCACCACCACCATACCATTACACTTCACCACCACCACCAGTGAAATCCCCACCTCCACCATACCATTACACATCACCCCCACCACCAGTTAAGTCCCCTCCCCCACCATACTATTACTCATCACCCCCACCACCCGTAAAATCTCCACCACCACCTTACCACTACACCTCACCCCCTCCACCAGTGAAATCTCCACCTCCACCATACCATTACACTTCACCACCACCACCAGTGAAGTCCCCACCTCCACCATACCATTACACGTCACCTCCGCCACCTATGAAATCTCCACCACCCCCATACCACTACACCTCACCCCCACCACCAGTTAAGTCCCCACCTCCACCATATCATTACTCATCACCCCCACCACCCGTAAAATCTCCACCACCACCATACCATTACAACTCACCTCCTCCACCAGTTAAATCACCGCCGCCTCCATACCACTACACGTCACCCCCCTCCACCGATCAAATCTCCACCACCTCCATATTACTACACATCTCCTCCTCCGCCAGTTAAGTCTCCTCCACCCCCATACCACTACACATCGCCACCTCCACCACTCAAATCTCCACCACCGCCATACCATTACACATCTCCTCCACCACCTGTAAAATCCCCTCCTCCACCATACCACTATACATCACCTCCACCACCCGTAAAATCACCTCCTCCCCCATACCATTACACTTCACCTCCTCCACCCGTTAAGTCTCCTCCTCCACCATACTACTACACATCACCACCTCCACCTGTGAATTCACCACCACCGGTGTACATCTACGCTTCTCCTCCGCCACCAGTTCATTATTAGGCTTCCATAAATTCATTGTTTGCAACCTACAATCATGTAAGTGTCGCATTGTTTTCTTTAAATTTTCATGAACCACATATTATTTTCTTTTGTTAGTACACAAAAAACTTAAGACATTACTAACAAATTTATTTTATATTGTTCCAGGTTTCATTTCAAGTTTTAGTACAATAAAGGAGGCTCCACAAGGAGTTGTTTGAAAATTAGTTCGTCATATACATTCTCTTCTAAATAAGGTCTTTCATGTTGCACTTCATAGCGTCAATCTTTTGTAATTATGACCATTTCCTTTCTATTTCAACGTTGGGGCCATCCTCTTCCAACGAAGAAAACAAAGGATTACATTCTGAAAACAAACGAAAAGAAGTATAATTCGCTACCATCGGAAGAGAATGCTGAGAGTTTGTTTAATTTATGTTTTTCTCATTTTCAATTTATCACTGTATAAATAGGTAGCTAATGTTATTTATATATGATTGATTTTATCTTCTTATTCATGTTCTCTCTTGTTAATCTTAGTTCTCATTTATTTTGCACCAATAATGAAGAATTACTCATTGGCTATTAATCAATCCCTACAGATACGGCTAAAATATTCTATTAACTAAATACAACAACTTTATAAGTAACTACTCGAAATTACTAATCCAAAACTTGTTCTTTTATAGACATATAAATTACTGTAAACTAGTTTTGATTAATTGCTTTCATTAACACATGTAGACAACTCTAAACAGCTTTCATATCTTTTGTAATAATTTAACTTTGAATATATTTGGGAAATATACAATATAATAGATCAAATACTCTAAAAGAAATACGAGTGGTATCCATATCATAATCCTAATATTTTCAACATGGAAGATTAACAGCTCCAGAAAGTGATTGGAACAATTTTGAATGGAGGAAGCAGGTGATCATCATTATCGATATCGTCCAACTGCTCCAACATGTGTTATTTTGTCAAATGGGACTATTAAATCTGATCATCAGCTAATTTGATTTTCCAGATTATTTATTTAGATATCAGAAGTTTCTTAATACATTCTATGTATAACATGATATATTAGATAAACCACGATCATTTCCGATCACCTTTAAACGTATAACATATGAAGTTTGAATTTTGGGTTTCTTCGTTAGGATATCAGAGGCTTATGTATTAAGCCACTTTGGTAGTGGTTTAAGTATATTTGAACAGAAAAGTTGGACTAAAATAAATGTGGTAAATGTGATGTTAAAAGCATTCACGACTTCTTCTTAAAAGTCTAAGTAGCTACATTATTTAGCTTCTTTTGAGGCGGCTTCAAATCAAGTGACGAGGCAACCTAACTTTTGTGTAACAGTATCTAATAATATACCATCACTATGACACAATTATACAAAGCCTTAAAAGTTAGAACAGGACAAGGGTCCATATGACAAATTAGCGACGCTTCAACCGTTACAAAAAGAGTAACAACCGTGTCTTATGTGTTATACTGTTACGTTACAGCCAACACTAGTTTTAAAAATTTACAATAAAATTGAAAGTTTGAAATTATTATCATTCGCATAATTTTTCTAAACTCCCAATCTTATTTTAAAATTTTAAACTGGTATTATTGACAAGCCACATTAGTCATCAGTTTAAGTGAATATATAGTTGGTGTTTCTTTTGCCATTTGGGTTCATCAAGCGATGTAGGATGCAAACATCACTTCTACAAAACTACGAAATAATAAGATGTAGTCTTGATTTTTGAGCAATCTTCATATAATTATTAGCATTTTTACAATAAGACATACCTTTCTTTAATGTAAGCTTATAAAGAAGCACCTCGCCATTAAGACTCATCCATGATTTAATCATTTTGCAGGATCATTTATTCATATTTGCAATTTAGCCCACGAAAAGGTCTTAAGTCTCAACTATTGACAAGTTGAACACATTTGCGAGTAACTTTTCCACCCAACTACCAAACTTGCAATAACTTATCCACCCAACTTCCAGACTTGTGAGTAACTTTTCGACCCAACAACCACACTTGGGATCTCCAATGTGTGTAGCCTAATGAGTTGGTTCAAACTATCAAAAGCTATTAGTATTTGTGTCGAATTGTTCGAAAGGCAAAACCTTCTCATGGGCTAGCTTGCAAATATTAGTCATTGATCTTGACAATATGATTAAATTGCGTTGAGTCATAAAGATAAAGTGCTTCTTTGCAAGCCCAAAGAAAGGTATGAATCTTCACTCATAATTTTCTTGGTTTGTCATCCACCAAAGACTACCCAATATGCCATTGGCGAACAAACCATTTGCCTAACTTGACAATACAATAGATTTCAAATCAAATATGTTGAAACGGCAAACACTAACTTAGCAATAACACTAGCAATAGTACGCCTCTTGGATATAGCTCGCAAATGTCATAAATTTTGTAGTGTGTGTTCTCTATCTAATATATAGATTATAGATTGATAATAGTTTATGATCTATTGATATAGTTTATGATCTATATTAGTATAAGTTTGACTAACATGATAAAGGAGAAACGCATACAATTACAAGTCGTGGAACCCTTACTAGCAAGACGTGTTTCACCACAAACTTGTTAAAAACATTCAGTCCATCTAACTTCCACCTCACAAGTATGTGTAACACATTCTGCATATAAATTTAACAAATAATAAAAATCTTCTTGCCGTAGGGATTGCATTAACAAATACAAAGGGTGTGTTTGTCAGCTGGATTTTAGGTGCTTTGGACTGAAACGGTTAAAATATTATTCGCAGTATTTATATAAAGAATTACACGTTGACAATAAATATTATGTACCTTCCATGAGAAGAACAAGCAGCAAATCTGTTGGCTAGTAAACTAAAACCCAAACTTTCTTTGAACCCCGGCCTTTTAGTGGAATCCCCTTGAACCCCTTGATTGATAGAGCTCCAACTTGCCTTTCGAGTCCCGTAGAAGAGTCTCCACACTTTCATTTGACATAAACTGATGCTGTTTCATTGCCCATTCAAGAACAGTAAGCACTTCAGCCTGTGCTAGATCTTCACTGTCAGGCACATGTAACGCAATGTAGCTCAGAAGTGTCAACGCAGGAAGTTGAACCATTTTCTCCCCAAAATACACCAACTGGATCAAGTGTTTTGCTCCTCCAGCACTGATAATTGCCTTCGAGTGATCAACATGGAGGTAGTTCTCCGAGCTGGCAAATTTGGTCAATGCAACAACAGCTTCTTTAGTAATATCAGCCTCTCGATCCTCGAGAAGCCGAACCAACGGTTGTATCATTCGAGACTCTGTAGCACGGAAAGTTCTAGCCAAGTTCCCAATTGCTTTAATACAAGGAAACAAGAGTCTCGAGTCTGCTTTTTCTATAATTTCATGTAATTGCTCAATTACAGCTTTACAAGCAGGTGAACTCGGCTTAAAAGCCGCTCTTCTCAAGTCAGAATCTTGCTCTGCTACACCAGTGATTTCCATGAGTGCCATGGCTGAATTGTATCGAACTTCTTCCGCACCTTTTTCTAGTAGAACAGCAAAGCAAAGTAAAGCTTGTGATTCGGTAATGCTTTTACAAACGGTGGAATTATCTTTAGCAAGCTCCCCAAGAGCTTTCGCAGCCATTGATTTCATATATGCTTTTGTTGCAGGATCCTCTAGTTCCCTCCCTTTATGTAAACTATGGCCCGGAAGTGAAAGACTTGAAGCATGATGAACATTTTGGTTTTTGATCACTATGTTTTCAGAACCGTTGCTAGGTTTCACCCCATCTTTCATAGCCATTGTACTCGTAACCACATTATGCATCTTAAATGCCTGTTGCTGGTTATCAGGACCCAAAGGATGTTGCAGACGACTCTTATGTTCATCATCAGTTGACTTATTCCCATTATTTAAATGAACCCCATTGGAATTATTACCACTAGCTAAAACAACAGCATGAATAGAAGTCGGCTTATTACTAGTAATCGCATACTTACTATGCACTTCCACCGTCTCAAACGCGAGATGCCCAACAAGCAATCTCACGATATGATGCCTCGGATCCGCAAACATATCCCGACACTTAGGATAATGCTTGACAAGCTCAGAAACCGCCCACGCCACAACCGCCTGAACCTTCATCGGCCCTTCCTTCAAAACATTAACAAAAATGGAACACACCCCAGCCTGCATCATATGCTCCACACTCTCCGGATCACGTCCCAACAACCCAATCGCATTAGCAGCATTCTTCTGACCTTCAGGCTTCCCTTCCATAACCAGCTTTAACAAAGGACCAACCCCGCCTTCCTCAATAATCAGCTTCCCGTACCTATCATTATCCTTGGCAAGCGAAACAAGGGAAGCAGCAGCATCACTCCTATGATCCAAACTACCCGTATACAATATCGCAATCTGCTCCCAAATCAAACACAAAATGGGCTCATTTGCCGCAATAGGAGGAAGTCCTAAATACTCATCTAAACTATTATTAGGGGCGGAAACACACAAAAGCCAAGAAACATCACCAATACTATTCTCCAACTGAGAACTCATTTTCCTAAAAGCAGCAGCAGGTATTACAGTAAAAATCCTTTTAAGAAAACCATTGTTTCGACATTTTAAGGTTAAAGAAAGTGCTTTTTCTAAGACCTGTTGGGTGTGATCAATGATACGTCTGGTGGGACGTTCATAAAGATCATTGCTAGCACGTGCGGCTTGTCGTAAAAGACCAGCGAGCTTTTCAATCTTGGAGTTGAGCTCTGAACATTCCTGTTTGTTGTTGAGTGCTTCATCGGCTATTTTGATAACTTGGTCGGCCAGCTGGATTGGTTTAGCAAGGATCTGTTTCACTAGGTCAGCCATGGGTCGATATTTTGATCAATATTTTTGTTGGTTTTTTTTAGGGTTTGTGTTGTGGGGATTTTACGATGTGGAAGTCGTTGACGAGTTTTACAAAGTCACTAGTTACATTAAAACTACTTTGTTATGAAATTATGTTATACCTTAAAGTATTAAGATATTACATATCGATCATCTATCACAAGTAAAAAAGAAAGTATGATGCAATAACAAAACATCGTCTAAGCTAAAGTTAAAAACACGCCCAACAAGCAACCTCCTTTAAAGAGGAATACGACTTTTTTTTTAATACATTCTTTCTCATTTTTAAACCAGTTGAACACATACACAAGTAACTTTTCGACCCAACTACAAGACTTGAGAGTAACTTTTCAACACAACTAGACTTATGATCTTCCTCATTTTTAAATGACTTCTCTCATCTATGTTGTTCTATCTTAATTTCTACAATATGTGTTTATACATTCTTCCTCATTTTTAAAGTTGTCCCACATCCAATGAAGCATAACAAATTGACAAGGAAGAGATGCTATAATGTGAAAGGTGCTCAAAAGTACGGGTGGCAATTTTTGACCCGACACGAAACCCGATCTTAAACCGACACGAAAATTAACAGGTTTGGGTTGAGCAATTTTAGATTAAGGTCAGGTTTGGGTCAATCTATCTGACCCGTTTATTATACAGGTGAGGTTCAGGTTGAGAAGAAATTAAGCGGGTCGACCCGTTAACCCGTTTAATTTATTTTTTTTCGTTTATAATTATTTATATTATACTATACGGGTTAAATGAGTTAAATGACTCGATCAACAAATTTGTTTAACTTGTTTAACCCATGTAATGTGTCAACTTATATATATAAAACGGATTAAACGGGTCAACCAAACCGCGTTTAACCTATTCAACCTATTTAACCCACCAAACCAAGTATATATACAGGTTAAATGGGTTAGATTCAGGTTATGTGTAAACAGGTTAGGTTTGACAAAGCTGACCTGATTATTTAAATGGGTTGGGTTTAGGTTGAGGTTTTCTGACCCGTCAATCCGAACCCATCAACCCGAACCCGACACGAATTGCCACCCCTACTCAAAAGCATAGGTTTTTATAGTTTTTATGAAATCATGCTTTGTATATGATAAAGTTCTAATCTTTTTTATTTCGGTGTTACAAACAACTTTATTATTTATATAAACAAGATTCCATAGATAGCATATAATTGTTATCCTATAATTATTATTGCATGTGCACGTACATAACTTAAAAATATAATAAGAATTAAGTATCGCGTTATTGCGATCTTATATAAATTATATGTTTTTATGTTAATATGTTTGATTATATTATTTTTTATTTTTCTCTGTGTAATATGAGCTCACTTTAATTCTTATTGTTCGAATTTGTACTTTTTTACTTTTTTTACTTTGAAAAATTTTATTCTATATAGTTATATATCTTAATTAGTAATAAAACAAACCATTTACATGAACACAAATAATTTGATCAGATAATATAACGTGTAATAATATTTCAATAATTTTGTTTAATATAATTTTAACAAATTATATTAAATTTTTAATACTTAAATAGTTAAAATACTCATGAGTGCACGATATCTACATAATTTTTCCGTTATGTGTAAATATCAACTAATATTTTTATATTTGTTGCATAAATGAATTAACATTGTTTAACTGAAATTTTAGTTATTCGGATCTAGACATTATGTGTGTTTAGTAGCACATAATGACTTTGAATAAATGCGTGTGGTTGCAATATATATAATCTCGTCTATTTATTTTTATCTCACACTAGCGTTGGTCTAAAGGCGTGCCTTCATTTTGTTATTTTTTTGTCTTCATCAAATTCATCCACCAAACTTTTTAAATTTGACTAAATTATATTCAGTTTTGAGTTTATCTCTCAACCAATCATATCGTTTGATTTTACTTACGTGTAAAATTAAGCGACCTGATTGATCTATTTTTTTACAATCTCCACTTATAATGAAATTCCAAAATGATCTAATTTTAATTGTTTATGACATTTATCAACTATAATACTTTCATCGTAGATGTTCTGTCGTCACATAGTTCTGACTCAGGAGCAATGCTAAGAGACGGTGCTAGTTAGTCGAGCACATGTTACTCATCTTGAAATCGTCACATAGTATTGATGGTCTAGTTTTGATATATAATGTTAGAGAAGCCTTAGAGAGCTAGGTGTGACAACAAGCTTTTACCTAAAAGTGGGTGTATATATATATAGTAGAATCATATAAATAATCATCAGTTCAAGGCGGACCAAGAAATTTTTGTCGGGTGTTGCACATTTGAATTAAAGACTTTTTAAGCTATACGGAAGTAACATAAATACATTTTTGGGTGTTGCACATATTAAAAAAGCAATATTTTTTGAAAAAATTACACTTCATAGCCTCATATAGGGTGTGGCCCGTGCCACACCCGGCTCTCATGTAGGTCCGTCCCTGTTCAAGCAAAAAAGAATTTTGGTCATTGCCATCTCGTCTTGGCGCTGCCGCTATATTTGTAACGTCGAGCCGGTTGCAAGAATAATAATACGTTCTGTCTTAATTTTTTCCGAAAAATGTTTCATATTTTTATTTTACCATGACTAGTTGTTTCTTTGAGAGTTTCTCATTTTATATGTTCCATACCTTCGTCTTCTTCACTAGTTCTCCTATATGGCTAAAACATTACTAATAATCACATAAGCACATGTAATGTCTGATTCATTTATATCGACTACTAGATAAAATGTTCCTGCCATGAGGCGAACTAGAAAATATGATACAAGATGAAAAGAACAATAGACCAAATTAAAAAAAGCTTGTGCATTTTTTCCAATGTTCTGATATAAATGAGGCGAACCAGAAAATATGATATATTCAGTGTCATTAATTTCTTATTTGCATACTGGTGCACCCATAGAGGTAAATATTGCACACCCGGTTCTCTTAAAAAACACAGTCATTGAGCAGAAATCCAAGATTATGAGAGGCGTTGAATTGAAGGAAATATATCCGTGTCACCAGTAGAAGAAGCCTCATCATGCTTTGCGTCAACAAGTTTGTTTCTACACTTCCAAATAGCCCACAGGGAACATCGGAAGGCACCATGAACCATTTTATTAAGCCGGTTGCATCCAAGATTACAAAATTTACGTAAAGCAATGTCAGTAATGGAGAACTGAGGGAATACAATTGTCGTACCTAGGTCTCACCAACTCCAAATCTTCTTCCAAACGCGAATGACATGAGGGCATCCGATAATAAAATGACTAATATCTTCAACCACAGAATCATAAAAAGGACAGGCGCTAGATGCTAACGCACCCCCTGTCAGTAATATTAGAACGCGTGGGAAGCCTATCAAGTTAAGCCTTCCAAATATGGTTTGTTCCTTAACTTTTGATTTGCATTTGATCCCTTAATAATCAATCAAGATGGTTGCGTTTAGCATTTAACCCACTACTACAAAATCTCAAATAAACCCCCTACATAAAGCCAGTTTTTGCTCAAAACGGGGCTCTATTGGTGATTCCGGAATTTTTTTACTAATAAAGCCATGTTTCTTATTTAAAATACCGGGCTCTATTTCGTACTCCACTTTAAGCCATGTTTCTTAATTTACAAAAGGACTCTATTCTTATGAGCGGGATTATTTCATATAAGCGTTATTTCAATTTTTCAATATACAGATTCCAAACACTAACCATACTTTTTACCCATCTCAATTATTTCAATTTTTTAAGTACACAACCATACTTTTTCCCATCTCAATCAACCACCCTGCCTTACTTCTTCTCCCTTCAACCACCGCCGTCACTACTAGGTGAGTCATATCTCTTCACTTAATTCCTAACTATTTAATTGAAACTTATAGTTAAATTTGTGTGTTATTTTTAGAGTTAATATATACTTTACTTTTTATGGTTGTTGTTAGCTTAATTTATGTATGTTTATTGTTACTTTGAGGCTTAATTGAAACATGATTCTAGTTTTAGACCTAATTGAAGATCAAGAGGTTTATTTTTAAGGATATTGTGTAATTTGGTTTCTTAATTAATTCTATTGTTTATTACATAATTTGTTCTATTTCATTCTTGCATAAGCGAAAGTGGTTCTAATTTTGTTATATGTAACTTGATACATATAAAGGCTCTTCTGTTGCTGGTGATGTGGTTTATGAAAAGTTGCACGCAGAGGTGGGACGTGTTATCTATTTAGAAGGTATTTCATTGATCTTTTAGACTTGTGTTTGATTCTTTAATTTTTTGTGTCAAAATGGACGGGGTTAGGTTGTATATTAGGTTTAGGGTGGGCAATAAAACAGCTCGATAAAAACAGCACATGGCAGCAACAAAGACAGCTTATTATTAAACAAAAAGAAACAACTACTGCCAAATAGCATGTTACGTACTGCTATGTATCTAAATGACATCTCTTTTAGAATCGTGATGTATTCTCTGATTTTCGGAAATATATACATGGAATGTGGTTGTCGTATGAGCTTAAATCCTAGATTTAAATAGATTGGCAGATTGGTTTTCGCATTTCTCTAAAAGGAAGAGCCAATTATAGATATAAAGAATACTATAAAATAGAAAATTGACAAATAGCTTTCACATCGTTGCAGCCTGTAACTTTATCTCGAGCGAGAGTGAAATGTGTAATTTTTTTAGTGTACAAGAGAAAAACAATAACTTTTAAGTTTGTGCCCAGATAAAATCTGTCTTTATTACTTGAGTAGCCAATTTTGAGCTTAAAAGGCCTTAAGTCGACACATAAGAAGAAACTTTGCAATGCAACACACATGACCTGCTGATCATTATGAAGAGTGTTCAGTGTGAATGTGTTATTACTTCAGTTCAAAGTTGAATATGGGTTGTTTGAATATGGGGGTGTATAGTTGAATAAGGGGGTATATTATGTTATAGGTTCCACGCCAAATGGTTTGGTTTGTTTTTTCCTCGAAAGAATTTTTTTTATCTCTATATCTTGTATATGGGTTGTTTGATTAAATTAGAAAGCAAACAAACATACTGATTCATCAAACCTTGATGAAAACAAAGGGAAAAAGACCGTGAAAGAGAAGTCTAAATTTGAAAAAGTTAAGCTAAGTGACGATGATCTCAGAAAGGCAATATGTGAGATCCTCAAAGAAGTTGACATCAATATGGTGAGAATCTTGTATAATTATATTCTTTTTATAATTATCGAACACCCTCCTCTTTCAGCAGTTTGTTAATTAATGCTTTTGCAATAATTTCTCTGTTTTGTAGGCAACCTTTACTGATATTCTCAAGCAGCTTGATAAGCACCTCATTCCTGATTAGTCAATACTTTCCAGTGGTTGCTATGTTTTATTTTCTATAGGTCAACCGGGTAAATAAATAAGAAATTATTTGGTATAAATGAACAAGTCAAATGGGTCAAAAGTTTCCCAAAATGATTTGAAACTTGAAAGCATATACCTATTCTGAAGGTGCGAATATTGCTAAACCTCAAGTGGTTACCTCTTTCCGGAGGTACGTACTATCATTGTCACATGTTTTTATCAATGAGAACATGGATATAGAAACTTGTACACAACCCTCATTTCTGGTACACGATGCAAATCAACGCCCTTGCTAGAAAATCTCTTATTAATGCTGGTGGTGTCATAGAGTCAACACACTTTCCAAGAAAATGTTCTATGCAACATTCTTTCGATGCCTATGATCAATTGTGGCGCTTTGATCACGAGTCTCTTCCAGCTGACCTAATTAGCAGGTACCCAATTTGGATATTCACGTTTTTTTTCTTATAAGTGTTTCGCAACCTAAAAAGAATTAATAAGAATGGCGAATAAAAAGGGTGTATATTTTCATAAAAATACAACCTCCTAACGTTTGTGGCATTTATGATTATACCTAATAATTTAGGGGCCTGGCTTAGGAAGATCAAAATGCACCACACGGGTTAACTTTAGTTTGTGTAGAACAACTGATTTTAGTTCTCATTATTTAAACGTGAAAGGTAATCAGTGTTGTGTAATTGTTCCTACATCAGGTTGTTGAAATATGCTAACTGAGTTGAATGTTTATGGTACCTAAAGTTCTCCATAGTTAGTGAATAAAATGGAACCTATTGGTACTTTTTTAATTGGGCTAATGACTTAAAAATGCATCTAACTTGACACTTTTTTGCGTTTTGTGTAGCAATCTTTTTTCTTTCCCATTATGGTCATCAAACTTTCAAAAGTCGGTCATTGTGTGTATTTTGTCACTATTTTACCATGTAAAATGACCATTTTACCCTTTAAAATTTCGAAAAAATAAGGGTAAAATGGTCACAAAATACACAGAATGACCGACTTTTGAAAGTTTGATGACCATAATGGGAAAGAAAAAAGATGGCTACACAAAACGCAAAAAAGTGTCAAGTTAGATGCATTTTTAAGTCATTTGCCCTTTTTAATTACTAAGGGGTAATATTATACTAAAAAATTATTAAAAAAACTTTATGACGTTTATAGGGTACACCTTGCATAGCATCTATCTTACGTCTTCCAAAATATAGAATTAAGCACATACTCCTCAATCTGTAATGCACATACTTTTTTTTTTTTTGGTATACCTAGGTTTCCGACTCGACATTGCGAGCCGACTAATCCCAGGGCGACTACCCTTTTGGATAGCCCGGAGTCGTCGCAGGTGAACCTCCGTGACCACCCCCAAGTGTACAGTATCAATTTTGATCTAGTTAATTGTGCACCTTAACTAGTCTTGTGTGACTTACTCCTTTTTAGTGTTCTTGTGTGACTTGTTCCTTTTTCGTGGTCTTCGTATAGGTACATATGTATTATAAACCTCACACAAAGAGGTTGGCACTTACCTTGGTTCTCCTGTCTTTCAGGTCATGCCTATGAAGTTCATATCTTGTAATCAAGATTTAAGAAACCTAACAAATCAACAAGGTCATTTTTTTTAATAATTTGTACTATCTGTTAGAAGACGCGTCTACTTAAGTCCCTATACTATAATTATGGAGAAAAACTTTTAGAAACCAAGGAGGCTGATTTGCAGTTTTCACCTCTAGGCACATCAGGCATGGCCATTTTTTGTTTCTTGGCTTTGATATTTCTCTTACCCTTCGAGCTTTCATTATCTTAAATGTAAGGGTTTATATTGGGATCTCGCTACCCTTTTTGGACTTGCATTGCTGCATACATTTCTTCTGTGTCTGTGGGTTCCGCTAGCCATATAGAAAGGAAGATTTTACGACAATTAAATGGAGCATTTCAACTTGCTTTTGAGGGTATACATTTTTTCTTGGCTAATTGGACAAGTAAACAACTAAAGTGTTTCTTGTATGTAAATGTGTATACTTGTGGCTGTGAAGTTGTCAAAACATTGACTTGTATTGAATAAATGGTTGCAAAGTATATCAATTTCACTTTATTAACTAGTGATTAAGTTTGTTTAAGATTAACAGTAACTAATGATAACTTTGAGTAAGTTGACTTTTAACTATGTTTTTGTGTTATATAGGATGATGGAAAAACTGGAATATGGTGTTCTTTTCTCGAAAACCAAGTGTTTGAGGTAGGATTCCAAAAATGTTTGTGGTATATTTTGAGTTATCTAATGTAAACCGACAAATACACTTATCATTTCACTTGTTTTAATCCATGCTAGTGATTCTTAGTACATGCAGCAGCTCTTTATAGAATATGCAGGTTTGTACTCTAACCCATCTTTGTATGCAGGTTTCTATGCACCTTACATTCTGTTAGAGGGTGAAGTTCTAACCTATCTACGCAATGACCAAAACGAGACTTATAGTGACCTCAATGGTGTATGTTAATTTTACTTCAGTTATGTTTATGTAGTTAATAAAGTTGGGTTGTATCTTTTTAGATGGGTTGTTTGAAAGAGTAGTTATGCATTAGGTAAGCTTTAATGTTATTGTATCGACAGAATTTAGTTATAAACATGTAATGTGAATGGATCTTCATTATTTAAATGAATAGTATGTTCATTTTGGAAAAGAAAATTAGTTGAATTATCTCACAAACATTTTTTTTTTGTTTTTTTTAAATTCACATAGAGCCATGTTTTCAAGAAGAAAATCGGGCTCTATTGACTCAAATAGAGCCCGTTTTTAAAACAGGGATCTATTTGCATTTCACATAGAGTCCCTCCCCTTTTGAGCACTCATGGAAAAACGGGCTTTATGGCCATTTTCAACAGGACTGTATTAGCTTTTTTGTAGTAGTGACCATATCTATGTTAAGTTAAGATAAATACGGCTACAGTTCTAAACAAAATCATCTTTAATCTATTTTTTCCTGTTGTTCCACTCGTAGAACCTGACAAAATATTACTGGTTATCAATTAACTTCTTAAAGTTCAAAGAACGAGCTGCAATGATAAGTGTTCATCATGAACTTGAACAAGTAAACGGCTGGAAATTTTCTCCACGTCTAAGTATGTACATTGTCCCGACGATCCTTTCTACCAAGACCGCATTCCAAGGGACCCACCTAGCCATGATCGCCATGGTTTCTACACAACAAGATGACAGGTTGCCACCTAAGGTGTAATGTCTACCTATCTATACCCAATGAGTCAATGTTTGACATGAACCATTAACTGTGGTGCAAACAACAAACGGTAGGGGAGAAATTGACATTATAACAGAATCAAGAGTTCCGGGCGGTTAACCCATAATATGGTTATGCCGAGCCTATCCACTTCTTGTGGTGTTACAGTCTCTTGTTTATTAGCATTAGCAATGTAAGTTATTGGTACTTACGTATCATAAAAATGTTAATCTTTTATCACTTGAGATTACTTAGATAGTACAGTTTGATATATAAACGTCTTTATGTATCTTGTTATAGACCATTGGAGCATTAATCCAATGGGTGGAGCTCTTGTGCTTGAGTCAAATGACTCAAGTTTAATTCCCATCTTTGACATTTGTTTCAAATAGGTACCCGCCTCCGCAAAACCTATGGACACACTGGAGAGACTTTGTGGAATAAGAGATCGAGGGTCGAGTCTCGGCTCGTCTCACTCTAGGTGTTGCTTCTCTGGGCCAGGAGAGTTTCCAGAGCTATTCTTTGTGGGGTGGACAATGAATGGTGCCGAAAGACACCCGGGGTTAAGGTGTTCCCGCCAATATTCACCTTTTGTGGAATATCTTGTTGTAGTATCATTTGCTCCTATTCTTTAGTAAGAGTAGCAAACACAATATGGAAACGAGCTTATTATGTAATTGTGTTTGTTTTTGTTTAAATAAAAGTTATCCCACATCGCCCGATGCAACCAAAATGTTAACATTGGAAACCATCATAAATTATTAATTTTTTTTTATTTTTTTAGAACGACAATTTTTACAACTCACACCAACTATCTCACAATTTTTATCTCATATGTCTCAACCACTGAGACTTGAACCCACAACCTTGAGGTTAGAGGGTCACTCACATACCGCTAGACTAAGAGGCCTTTGGTGAAACCCATCATAAATAGAGAGGGCCAGATGACAATATCAAAGTAAATAAAACCAAGTTTTTTGGCTTTCATTTTCTTTGGTCAAATATTTTAGCCAGTTTTATAAAAACAATAACTAAACAATATTTTGGTTTTTGTGTTAGAAATTTTTTGAGGGTAATGCATAAATGCTCCCTGTAATTTGCTCAAAATGCAGACGGCCTCCCCGACTTTACGAAAGTACAAGCAAGTTCCCCAACGTTTAAGATAAGTCGACAGGCGGCCTCTCCAGCGTTAAGATTGACTCGTTATGTTATTTTGACTAAGGGAATGACCGTCATTTCCTTATTAAAATACTAATAAACCCATTGTGGTTTAACCCGTACCCATTTAATCGGAGCTGGTCCACTGTTATTGCTTGGAACAGCAACCTTGATCTCCTTACTATCAGCCAAAGAATCATTTGGTTGCACAGAAATAGGCTTGATATTAGCATTCGTGGGAAAAACAGATGCATTTGCAACATACAATCTTGAAAGAACCGAATTACCCGTCTCTAGGGTATTTTCCTTTTTAATCTCTTTAACTTCAGTAGGACCCTTTCTAAGAAGATCAAGGATAGATTTGGAAGTTTCAATTTTTTCAGGTTTTGATACTTTTGAGCATCGGTGCTTCCAAAACTCAATCTTGCAATCACGGGTCCATGCTCGTTTTCGTTTCCCACCACTTGCATAGATCTTCTTGGTTAAATTCTCACGCACACATCCCTTTTGAAACAAAGCCTTCTTTTTCATCATCTTCCCCAAATTGCTTCAAATTACATAAACCTCCAATCTGACCCTAAATTTCAAATCTTTTTTATACTAATTTTCAATTCATCCAAAAGGGTATTTTCTTAGTAAAAAATCTTTGATTTTCATCAACCCATTTGAAAACCCCTAAATCACATAATTCTGACCCATTTGTATAAGTTTGAGTTTTTTTAATATCAATATTCAATTAAGCCAAAAGAGTATTTTCTTAGCTAAAAATTAGATGGGCAAAATGACGGTGGCGGCTACGGTGGTGTGTGCCGCCGTGATGTCGGGGGCGACGGTTTTGGTGGTGAGGCATAGGATGAAGAGTAGTGGAAAGTGGGCGAAGAGTATGGGGGATTTCTGAAAAATAAGGGGTCAATGTATTCTAGTTATAGGATTTCTGGGATAAGTGTTTATTATTTTTTAATATGGACAAAGACGGTCTTGCCCTTACATAATGAGTCAAACTTAACAGTGTTAAATGCTGGGGAGGCCGCCTGCCGACTTATCCTAAACGTTGGGGAACTTGCTTGCACTTTCGTAAAGTCGGGGAGGCCGCCTGCATTTTAAGCAAAGCATAGGGAGCATTTATGCATTTCCCTCAAATTTTTTTATAATAATTTTATGGATGGAGTTCCATGTACGAAATTAAAAAAATTGTTTATTTAATCTAATAAACACTAAATCTTGTTGCATTAATATTAAATTTGATCGATTGTGTACTATACTTGTTTTTCTTGATCATTTTGGTTTGTCTTGATCATGTAAGACCAGTAGTAGTACTGAAATCGAGCTATTAGGTCAGTTTCCCATTGAAATCGTAGACTTCTTCATGACATCTAGGCGTGAAATAGTTCCTCGCTATAACAAAATTTTTTTAGACATCTTCATAAATTTTTAGACCGGTTCTAAGAACACTATAGTGGATGCTCTTAACCTTTAAATTGCTAAAAGACAAAGGATACAAGTAATTCTAATACTTGTACTATCTTAGAACACACGTTAAATTCAATGTTTTGGACCTATGGCATCGCCAAATGTTACCATCTCAAATGCCGTAGCCATGTTATAAGATTGAATGCAGTTTGGTTGGTGAATGTTATGTGTATTTTTTATATTTATTGTTTTGTTTGTGATATATTTTTTAAAGTGTATTATAATACCCATTTGCGTTTATTTAGCACGTATTAATATGACGACCCTATAACATGTTATACGATGTACTGCACCTTCTTTTATTTGACAAAAAAAACTTTTAGTCAAATGAGGACTTAGACTAAAAAGCTAAACCAGTCAACTTGAACCTCAGTTTCAATACCAACAATTTAGTTTGAGCTTTTTAAGGATCCGACTAGAAATATATAGATGCTCAGAGTTACTGTACATACTTATCAGTTTAAGTTACTCCAAATTGGTCTAGAACACGAAAAACCTCTTTATATATATGTCCTTTCCGTAATTTTCACAATAAAAATGCATCTTCACGACTTTATGTATCGATAAAACCCAATCTGCACTCGATCAAGATATTTAAGTTAAAAGCTATCTATCTGTATTATTTGGTAAGGCTAGTGTGTTAGAAATTGGTATAAATATTGATGGACCATATATATGGTGGTTAACGCAGAAACATAAGTCAAGAGTTCGATTCTAGTTTTATGTAAAGTTGGAGATCTTTTTATCTAAAAGAGCTTCTCTTAGGTAAGGTAGGCTTTTGAGTCCTAATTGGCTCGAATGGCTTTGTGACCTAAAAAGAAAGCTTGTTATTACTTCTTACTATGCTAGATTAAACTGTTCTTGCATTATTAAATTGTTTCTACTTTCTACACCAATGAAAGCCATATAGCATCCAGTTTAAATGGCTCATGGGCATTTGCATTTGCCATTAATATACATCTACCACCTACCTAACATTTGAAAATTGAAGAAGGTAACTATATACCAACGCTTCATTATGGCATTATCTGTGCTCACCTAACTTGTTCAATTTTCACAACGCTCCTCTGACATCTTTAAATTCACTACCAACAACCATCTTTATTAAATAAGTCTTCATTCCTTTCATAAACAAAAAATTATCACATTCACATTCAATAGGTTTCATTTTTACAAGTTTGGATCTCCACACACAAACACAAGATGGTCACCCTCTACCGTCCTCCACCAGATCCAGACGGATCCATTAAAGATTGCAGATCTTGTTGAAATAGGTGGTCTCGGAATCGGTACGATCTCCGCACACAAACACAAGTTTGGTTATGTTTTTGTTCGTTGTTGTTTATGTTATTAGTATTCATCTATTTATGGTATTATTTAAATTTATTATTGTGTAGGTGTGCATATTTTATTAGAAGGGAATCTACGTTTGGTAGATTTAGCCGGAGACGAGAAATTAGAGGGTGATACTGAATGTTCATATTGCACTCAAGGACTTCTACTCGTGTGATCCGGCGGATCAGGCATATTGCAAAACCTTTTAAAATGTATGTGTAGGATTGTAGAGACTAGAGAGTATTAGCAAAGCAAGTATTATGGTTGCAAAACTGTTCATTAGTATATTGATTGGTTGTTTATCAGTTTGTATTTGGTTGCACTATAGATCATGTTTTGAAGGATGAAAGTTGTTTATCTTATTGCCCTCCTCATCTCATTCATAGTCTATCTTACTTGCTAAAGATCTTGGTTCTAACCCGGAAACAGAAAGTTACAGAACTAGTACAAAAAGTGGATTTTAAAATGGTTAATATAGGTTTTTTAAAACGGTGTTGATAAAACGTACTCTCTCCATCCCTAAATAAATGTTCACTTTGACTTTTTACGGTCTTTCTTGTGCAACTTTGACTTTAAATATTGTTTTTCTTTTATATAATACTTGATGAAAATTATGTAAATGAAAAATTTATTTAAAATACAATCTATTCATATATTTTGCATCAAGTATTATATAACATGAATGTAAATATTTAAGGTCAAAGTTGAACAAGAAAAACCAGAAAAAGTCAAAGTGGACATTTATTTAGAGACGAAGGGAGTAGTAAATAATTAGGGTGGGCATTTAAAACGGTTCTTAACCGTGTTATATAAACAAGCACTTTTAAATCGGTTATAAAGAACCGTGTTATATGACGACCCTATAACATGTTATACGATGCGCTGCACCTTCTTTTATTTCACAAAAAAAATCTTTTAGTCAAATGAGGATTTAGACTAAAAAGCCAAACCAGTCAACTAGAACCTCAGTTTTAATACCATCAATTTAGTTTGAGCTTTTTAAGGATCCGAATAGAAATATATAGATGCTCAGAGTTACTATACATACTTGTCAGTTAAAGTTACTCCAAATTGGTCTAGAACACGAAAAACCTCTTTATATATATGTCCTTTCCGTAATTTTCATAATAAAAATGCATCTTCATGACTTTATGTATCGATAAAACTCAATCTCCACTCGATCAAGATATTTAAGTTAAAAGCTATCTATCTGTATTATTTGGTAAGGCTACTCACTCGTCAAATCAATCGACACACGTAATGTAAGTTTTTTTAATAATTTCTATCTAAAGCTGAAAACCGAGTTTGTCGACTAGCCCTTTCTATAGTATCAGATGCAAGATAAAAACTAAGGTATTTGCATCATGTTTAAAAAATTATGGTACATAATATTATTGTACTACATATTATTGCGTATAACATTCACTACAACAAATTTAGGCTTTTTTCACATTTTTTTTCTTCGCACTTTAAAGAGTGTAAACTTTAATTGTAAAATGTTCACATTTGTAAGTGCAAAGTATTAAAAAGTGTGAAGTATTAAAAAATGTGAAGTATTATAAAGTTCATACATAAAAGTGTGATGTTTTAAAAAGTTCACACATAAAAACGTGAAGTATTAAAAATCTTCACACTTAAAAGTGTGAAGTTATTTGTTACACCCAATTTGTTCACACCAAGAACACTAATGAAAGGGTAAAATTTTCAAATTCACACATTTTAAAGTATGAACAAGTGGCATAATAAGTGTGACAAATCAACTAATTTGTTGTAGTGATTATTGTATTACATATTTATTGTATTACGGAGTACATATTTATGTAGTGGTGTAGTACAATAATACTGAATTATGTAGTAGAATAATGTGAGTATAGACTACTAACTTAAGTGGGGTTACACTTGATTTAGTTTGCATAACAGCCTAGAATTCAAAATCCAAGAAGGATCTCAATTAGTGGTGGCAAAATGGGTAGGCGGCAAGCTAAACGAGAAATGGGCGGCGGGTTAAACGGGTGTGGGTTAAACGGACGCAAGCTAAATTGAGAAAAACATATGAAATCCGGGGAAATAAATAAATATAAAAGATTCGTCGATTGCATAATTCGTATTTTGTATACGCCTATTAAACACATTTAATGTCTTATATATGCGCCCGTTTAACCATTCACAATAATAAATAGGTAAAAAGTGTGTCCTCTATTTTTGAAAAGTGTAAAAAAAAACGTCCATATTTAATAAAATAAGAAAAATTTGCCACCATTTGCAATATTAGACTTGAGATTACAAAAGGAACACAATATAGTATCAAGATTCAAGACCAATAATACTAAACCTAAAAGTGCTAAACATTCGAAGCCCATACATACACAACATCACTCAGCATTTTGCCTAGTATTAAACAACACTTTGAGGTGGCAGGTGGCTGTTGAGATAAGATTAGGATTTACAAATGTTGTGTTGAATTTGGTTTTATGTACTTCGGTTGGAGTTGGCGAGTGGTACATGGGCTTTATCCTGAATGTTATTGTGTTAGAAATTGGTATAAATATTATGGACCATATATATGGTTGTTAAAACAGAAAAGTCAAGAGTTCGATTCTAATTTTTTGTAAAGCTGGAGATCCTTTTATCGAAAAGAGCTTCTCTTAGGTAGGGTATGCTTTTTAGTCCTAATTGAATCGAATGGCTTTGTGACCTAAAAAGAAAGCTTGTTATTACTTCTTACTATGCTAGATTAATCTGTTCTTGCATTATTAAATTGTTTCTACTTTCTACACCAATGAAATCCATATAGCATCCAATTCAAATGGATCATTGGCATTTGCATTTGCCATTAATATGCATCTACCACCTACCTAACATTTGAAAATTGAAGAAGGTAACTATATACCAACGCTCCATTATGGCATTATCTGTGCTCACCTAACTTGTTCAATTTTCCAATGCTCCTCTGACATCTTTAAATTCACTACCAACAACCATCTTTATTAAATAAGTCTTCATTCCTTTCATAAACAAAAAATTATCACATTCACATTCAATAAGTTTCATTTTTACAAGTTAGGATCTCCACACACAAACACAAGATGGTCACCATCCACCGTCCTCCACCAGATCCAGACGGATCCATCAAAGATCGCAGATCTTGTTGAAATAGGTGGTCTCGGAATCGGTACGATCTCCACACACAAACACAAGTTCAGTTATGTTTTTGTTCGTTGTTGTTTATGTTATTAGTATTCATCTAATTATGGTATTGTTTAAATTTATTATTGTGTAGGTGTGCATATTTTATTAGAAGGGAATCTACATTTGGTAGATTTAGCCGGAGACGAGAAATTAGAGGGTGATACTGAATGTTCATATTGCACTCAAGGACTTCTACTCTTGTGATCCGGCGGATCAGACATATTGCAAAACCTTTTAAAATGTATGTGTAAGATTGTAGAGACTAGAGAGTATTAGCAAAGCAAGTATTATGGTTGCAAAACTATTCATTAGTATATTGATTGGTTGTTTATCAGTTGTATTTGGTTGCACTATAGACCATGTTTTGAAGGATGGAAGTTGTTTATCTTATTGCCCTCCTTATCTCATTCATAGTCTATCTTCCTTGCTAAAGATCTCGGTTCTAACTCGGATACAGAAAGTTACAACACTAGTACAAAAAGTGGATTTTAAAACGGTTAAAATAGGTTTTTTAAAACGGGGTTGATAAAACGTACTCCCTCCGTCTCTAAATAAATGTTCACTTTGACTTTTTACGGTCTTTCTTGTGCCACTTTGACTTTAAATATTGTTTTTGTGTTATATAATACTTGATGAAAATTATATAAATGAAAAATTTATTTAAAATCCAATCTATTCATATATTTTGCATCAAGTATTATATAACATGAATGTAAATATTTAAGGTAAAAGTGGAACAAGAAAGACCGGAAAAAGTCAAAGTGGACATTTATTTAGAGACGAAGGGATTAGTAAATAATTAGGGTGGTCATTTAAAACGATTCTTAACCGTGTTATATAAACAAGCACTTTTAAATCGGTTATAAAGAACCGTATTATATGACGACCCTATAACATGCAGGGGCGGAGCTATGCCGTGGCCACCTGTGGCACGTGCCACACATAGATTTGCTAGGTGAAACAGGGCGGATCTGGCTTATGTAACTCGATTTCAAGCACGAAACTGATAAAATGTGCTCGAGAATGAAAAGTATGAGCTTAAAATCGATTAATGTAGCTGTATAAATAAAGTTAGAAAACTGGGGTTAGTCAGATGAAGAAGATGACATGTTTTAGTTATTCACACATTTGCCCCCTAAAGTTTCAAAATGTATACATTGTCTCATATTTTTTGTTTTAGTTCAAAAATTGTAAAATGACACAAAAGTAGCATTATTAACCTTTTTTTTACTGAGCGTATTAATGTTATAAATTTAGCATCATCAAGCTTACATAGTGTTTAATTTCTATTAGCTTTTCTATATTTATTTTTCCTTACACGTCTTCGTGTTCTCAAGTTTATGGATCGTTATGTAATCGAAGTGACTATACTAGCTTGTATATGATTTTTTCTTACAACACTTTTTAATTCATAGTCCGTATTAGTTAATACATGTGGTAAAAAAATCATTTGTGCCACACATATTTACAATACCTAGATCCGCCACTGATAACATGTTATACGATGCACTGCACCTTCTTTTATTTGACAAAAAAATCTTTTAGTCAAATGAGGATTTAGACTAAAAAGCTAAACCAGTCAACTAGAACTCCAGTTTCAATACCATCAATTTAATTTGAGCTTTTTAAGGATCCGACTAAAAATATATAGATGCTCAGAGTTACTGTACATACTTGTCAGTTTAAGTTACTCCAAATTGGTCTAGAACACGAAAAACCTCTTTATATATATGTCCTTTCGGTAATTTTCATAATAAAAATGCATCTTCATGACTTTATGTATCGATAAAACTCAATCTCCACTCGATCAAGATATTTAAGTTAAAAGCTATCTATCTGTATTATTTGGTAAGGTTATTCACTTGTCAAATCAATCGACACACGTAATGTAAGTTTTTTTAATAACTTCTATCTAAACCTGAAAACCGAGTTTGTCGACTAGCCCTTTCTATAGTATCAGATGCAAGATAAAAACGAAGGTATTTGCATCATGTTAAGCAAATATTATGGTAGATAATATTATTGTACTATACATATTATTGCGTATTATGTAGTAGAATAATTAATGTGAGTATAGACTACTAACTTAAGTGGGGTTAAACTTGATTTAGTTTGCATAACAGCCTAGAATTCAAAATCCAAGAAGGTTCTAAATTAGTGGTGGCAAAACGGGCAGGCGGTAGGCTAAACAAGCAACGGGTTAAATGGGCAGCGGGTTAAACGGGTGCGGGCTAAACGGACACAAGTTAAGTGAGGAAAAAAACATATGAAATCCGGGGAAAATAAATAAATATAAAAGATTCGCCGATTGCATAATTCGTATTTTACATACGCCCATTAAGCTAATTTAATATCTTATATATGAGCCCGTTTAGCCCGTTCACAATAACAAATAGGTACAAAGTGCCTCATATATTTTTGAAATGTGTAAAAAAAATGTCCATATTTAATAAAATGAGCAAAATTTGCCACCATTTGCAATATTAGACTTGAGATTACAAAAGGAACAAAATATAGTATCAAGATTCAAGACCAATAATACTAAACCTAAAAGTGCTCAACATTCGAAGCCCATACATACACAACATCAATCAGCATTTTCCCTAGTATTAAACAACACTTTGAGGTGGTAGGTGGCTGTTGAGATAAGATTAGGGTTTACAAATGTTGTGTTGAATTTGGTTTTATGTACTTCGGTTGGAGTTGGCGAGTGGTACATGGGCTTTATCCTGAATGTTATTGTGTTAGAAATTGGTATAAATATTGATGGACCATATATATGGTGGTTAACACATAAACATAAGTCAAGAGTTCGATTCTAATTTTTTGTAAAGCTAGAGATCCTTTTATCGAAAAGAGCTTCTTTTAGGTAGGGTAGGCTTTTGAGTCCTAATTGGCTCGACTGGCTTTGTGACCTAAAAAGAAAGCTTGTTATTACTTCTTACTACGCTAGATTAATATGTTCTTGCATTATTAAATAGTTTCTACTTTATACACTAATAAAAGCCATATAGCATGCAATTTAAATGGATCATGGGCATTTGCATTTGCCATTAATATGCATCTACCACCTACCTAATATTTGAAAATTGAAGAAGATAACTATATACCAACGCTCCATTATGGCATTATCTATGCTCACCTAACTTGTTCAATTTTCACAACGCTCCTCTGACATCTTTAAATTCATTACCAACAACCAATGTTATTAAATAAGTCTTCATTCCTTTCATAAACAAAAAATTATCACATTCACATTCAATAGGTTTCATTTTTACAAGTTTGAATCTCCACACACAAACACAAGATGGTCACCATCCACCGTCCTCCACCAGATCCAGACGGATCCATCAAAGATCGCAGATCTTGTTAAAATAGGTGGTCTCGGAATAGGTACGATCTCCACACACAAACACAAGTTCGGTTATGTTTTTGTTCGTTGTTGTTTGTGTTATTAGTATTCATCTACTTATGGTATAATTTAAATTTATTATTGTGTAGGTGTGCATATTTTATTAGAAGGGAATCTACGTTTGGTAGATTTAGCCGGAGACGAGAAATTAGAGGGTGATACTGAATTTTCATATTGCACTCAAGGACTTTTACTCGTGTGATCCGGCGGATCAGGCATATTGCAAAACCTTTTAAAATGTATGTGTAGGATTGTAGAGACTAGAGAGTATTAGCAAAGCAAGTATTATGGTTTCAAAACTGTTCATTAGTATATTGATTGGTTGTTTATCAGTTTGTATTTGGTTGCACTATAGACCATGTTTTAAAGGATGAAAGTTGTTTATCTTAATGCCCTCCTCATCTCATTCATAGTCTATCTTACTTGCTAAAGATCTCGGTTTTAACCCGGATACAGAAAGTTACAGCACTAGTACAAAAAGTGGATTTTAAAACGGTTAAAATAAGTTTTTTTTTAAAATGGTTTTGATAAAACGTACTCCCTCCGTCCCTAAATAAATGTTCACTTTGACTTTTTACGGTCTTTCTTGTGCAATTTTGACTTTAAATATTGTTTTTGTGTTATATAATACTTGATGAAAATTATATAAATGAAAATTTTATTTAAAATCCAATCTATTCATTTATTTTGCATCAAGTATTAAATAACATGAAGGTAAATATTTAAGGTCAAAGTTGAACAAGAAAGAACGGAAAAAATCAAAATGGACATTTATTTAGAGACGAAGGGAGTAGTAAATAATTAGGGTGGTCATTTAAAACGGTTCTTAACAGTGTTATATAAACAAGCATTTTTACATCGGTTATAAACAACCGTGTTATATGACGACCCTATAACATGTTATACGATGCACTGCACCTTCTTTTATTTGACAAAAAAAATCTTTTAGTCAAATGAGGATTTAGACTAAAAAGCTAAACTAGTCAACTAGAACCTCAGTTTCAATACCATCAATTTAGTTTGAGCTTTTTAAGGATCCGACTAGAAATATATAGATGCTCAGAGTTACTGTACATACTTGTCAGTTTAAGTTACTCAAAATTGGTCTAGAACACGAAAAACCTCTTTATATATATGTCCTTTCGGTAATTTTCATAATAAAAATGCATCTTCATGACTTTATGTATCGATAAAACTCAATCTCCACTCGATCAAGATATTTAAGTTAAAAGCTATCTATCTGTATTATTTGGTAAGGCTATTCACTCGTCAAATCAATCGACACACGTAATGTAAGTTTTTTTAATAACTTCTATCTAAAGCTGAAAACCGAGTTTGTCAACTAGCTCTTTCTATAGTATCAGATGCAAGATAAAAACGAAGGTATTTGCATCATGTTTAGGAAATATTATGGTACATAATATTATTGTACTATACATATTATTGCGTATAACATTAATGTAGTGATGTAGTACAATAATACTGTATTATGTAGCAGAATAATGTGAGTATAGACTACTAACTTAAGTGGGGTTACACTTGATTTAGTTTGCATAACAGCCTAGAATTCAAAATCCAAGAAGGTTCTAAATTAGTGGTGGCAAAACGGGCAGGCGGCAGGCTAAACAAGCAACGGGTTAAACGGGCAGCGGGTTAAACGGGTGCGAGCTAAACGGACGCAAGTTAAGTGAGGAAAAAAACATATGAAATCCGGGGAAAATAAATAAATATAAAAGATTCGCCGATTGCATAATTCGTATTTTACATACGCCCATTAAGCCAATTTAATATCTTATATATGCGCACGTTTAGCCCGTTTACAATAATAAATATGTACAAAGTGCCTCACATATTTTTAAAATGTGTAAAAAAATGTCCATATTTAATAAAATGAGTAAAATTTGCCACCATATGCAATATTAGACTTGAGATTACAAAGGGAACAAAATATAGTATCAAGATTCAAGACCAATAATACTAAACCTAAAAGTGCTCAACATTCGAAGCCCATACATACACAACATCACTCAACATTTTGCCTAGTATTAAACAACACTTTGAGGTGGCAGGTGGCTGTTGAGATAAGATTAGGGTTTACAAATGTTGTGTTGAATTTTGTTTTATGTACTTCGGTTGGAGTTGGCGAGTGGTACATGGGCTTTATCCTGAATGTTATTGTGTTAGAAATTGGTATAAATATTGATGGACCATATATATGGTGGTTAACACAGAAACATAAGTCAAGAGTTCGATTCTAATTTTTTGTAAAGCTGGAGATCCTTTTATCGAAAAGAGCATCTCTTAGGTAGGGTAGGCTTTTGAGTCCTAATTGGCTCGAATGGCTTTGTGACCTAAAAAGAAAGCTTGTTATTACTTCTTACTATGCTAGATTAATCTGTTCTTGTATTATTAAATTGTTTCTACTTTCTACACCAATGAAAGCTATATAGCATCCAATTCAAATGGATCATGGGAATTTGCATTTGCCATTAATATGCATCTATCACCTACCTAACATTTGAAATTGAAGAAGGTAACTATATACCAATGCTCCATTATGGCATTATCTGTGCTCGCCTAACTTGTTCAATTTTCACAACGCTCCTCTGACATCTTTAAATTCACTACCAACAACCATCTTTATTAAATAAGTCTTCATTCCTTTCTTAAACAAAATATTATCACATTCACATTCAATAGGTTTCATTTTTACAAGTTTGGATCTCCACACACAAACACAAGATGGTCACCATCCACCGTCCTCCACCAGATCCTGATGGATCCATTAAAGATCGCCGATCTTGTTGAAATAGGTGGTCTCGGAATCGGTACGATCTCCACACACAAACACAAGTTTGGTTATGTTTTTGTTCGTTGTTGTTTATGTTATTAGTATTCATCTACTTATGGTATTATTTAAATTTTTTATTGTGTCGGTGTGCATATTTTATTAGAAGGGAATCTACGTTTGGTAGATTTAGCCAGAGACGAGAAATTAGAGGGTGATACTGAATGTTCATATTGCACTCAAGGACTTCTACTCGTGTGATCCGGCGGATCAGGCATATTGCAAAACCTTTTAAAATGTATGTGTAGGATTGTAGAGACTAGAGAGTATTAGCAAAGCAAGTATTATGGTTGCAAAACTGTTCATTTGTGTATTGATTGGTTGTTTATCAGTTTGTATTTGGTTGCACTATAGACCATGTTTTGAAGGATGAAAGTTGTTTATCTTATTGTCCTCCTCATCTCATTCATAATCTATCTTACTTGCTAAAGATCTCGGTTCTAACCCGGATACAGAAAGTTACAGCACTAGTACAAAAAGTGGATTTTAAAACGGTTAAAATAGGTTTTTTAAAACTGTGTTGATAAAACGTACTCCCTCCGTCCCTAAATAAATGTTCACTTTGACTTTTTACGGTCTTTCTTGTGCAACTTTGACTTTAAATATTGTTTTTTTGTTATATAATACTTGATGAAAATTATATAAATGAAAATTTTATTTAAAATCCAATCTATTCATATATTTTGTATCAAGTATTATATAAGATGAAGGTTAATATTTAAGGTCAAAGTTGAACAAGAAAGAACGGAAAAAGTCAAAGTGGACATTTATTTAGAAACGAAGGGAGTAGTAAATAATTAGGGTGGTCATTTAAAACGGTTCTTAACCGTGTTATATAAACAAGCACTTTTAAATCGGTTATAAAGAACCGTGTTATATGACGACACTATAACATGTTATACGATGCACTGCACCTTCTTTTATTTGACAAAATTTTTTTTTTAGTCAAATGAGGACTTAGACTAAAAAGCTAAACCAGTCAACTAGAACCTCAATTTCAATACCATCAATTTAGATTGAGCTTTATAAGGATCCGACTAGAAATATATAGATGCTCAGAGTTACTGTACATACTTGTCAGTTTAAGTTACTCCAAATTGGTCTAGAACACGAAAAACCTCTTTATATATATGTCCTTTCCGTAATTTTCACAATAAAAATGCATCTTCATGACTTTATGTATCGATAAAACTCAATCCGCACTCGATCAAGATATTTAAGTTAAAAGCTATCTATCTGTATTATTTGGTAAGGCTATTCACTCGTCAAATCAATCAACACATGTAATGTAAGTTTTTTTAATAACTTCTATCTAAAGCTGAAAACCGAGTTTGTCGACTAGCCCTTTCTATAGTATCAGATGCAAGATAAAAACGAAGGTATTTGCATCATGTTAAGCAAATATTATGGTACATAATATTATTGTTCTACATATTATTGCGTATAACATTATTATTGTATTACATATTTAGTGTATTACCAAGTACATATTTATGTAGTGGTGTAGTACAATAATCCTGTATTATTTAGTAGAATAATGTGAGTATAGACTACTAACTTAAGTGGGGTTACACTTGATTTAGTTTGCGTAACAGCCTAGAATTCAAAATCTAAGAAGGATTTAAATTAGTGGTGGTAAAACGGGAAGGCGGTAGGCTAAACGAGCAACGGGTTAAACGGGCGGCGAGTTAATCGAGCGCGGGCTAATTAAACGGACGCGGGCTAAACGGACGCAAGCTAAGTGAGGAAAAAACATATGAAATCCGGGGAAAATAAATAAATATAAAAGATTCGCCGATTGCATAATTCGTATCTTACATACGCCCATTAAGCCAATTTAATGTCTTATATATGCGCCCGTTTAGCCCGTTCACAATAATAAATAGGTACAAAGTGCCTCATATATTTTTGAAATGTGTAAAAAAATGTCCATTTTTAATAAAATGATCAAAATTTACCACCATTTGCAATATTAGACTTGAGATTACAAAAGGAACAAAATATTGTATCATGATTCAAGACCAATAATACTAAACCTAAAAGTGCCCAACATTCGAAGCCCATACATACACAACATCACTCAGCATTTTTCCTAGTATTAAACAACACTTTGAGGTGGCAGGTGGCTGTTGAGATAAGATGGGCTTTATCCTGAATGTTATTGTGTTAGAAATTGGTATAAATATTGATGGACCATATATATGGTGGTTAACACCAAACATAAGTCAAGAGTTCGATTCTAATTTTTTGTAAAGCTGGAGATCCTTTTATCGAAAAGAGCTTCTCTTAGGTAGGGTAGGCTTTTGAGTCCTAATTGGCTCGAATGGCTTTGTGACCTAAAAGAAAGCTTGTTATTACTTCTTACTATGCTAGATTAATTTGTTCTTGCATTATTAAATTGTTTATACTTTCTACAGTAATGAAAGCCATATAACATCCAATTTAAATGGATCATGGGCATTTACATTTGCCATTAATATGCATCTACCACCTACCTAACATTTGAAAATTAAAGAAGGTAACTATATACCAACGCTCCATTATGGCATTATCTGTGCTCACCTAACTTGTTCAAATTTCACACCGCTCCTCTGACATCTTTAAATTCACTACAACAACCATCTTTATTAAATAAGTCTTCATTCCTTTCATAAACAAAAAATTATCACATTCACATTCAATAGGTTTCATTTTTACAAGTTTGGATCTCCACACACAAACACAAGATGGTCACCATCCACCGTCCTCCACCAGATCCAGACGGATCCATCAAAGATTGCAGATCTTGTTGAAATAGGTGGTCTCGGAATCGGTACGATCTCCACACACAAACACAAGTTTGGTTATGTTTTTGTTCATTGTTGTTTATGTTATTAGTATTCAACTACTTATGGCATTATTTAAATATATTATTGTATAGGTGTGCATATTTTATTAGAAGGGAATCTATGTTTGGTAGATTTAGCCGGAGACGAGAAATTAGAGGGTGATACTGAATGTTCATATTTCACCCCAAGGACTTCTACTCGTGTGATCCGACGGATCAGGCATATTGCAAAACCTTTTAAAATGTATGTGTAAGACTGTAGAGACTAGAGAGTATTAGCAAAGCAAGTATTATGGTTGCAAAACCGTTCATTAGTATATTGATTGGTTGTTTACTAGTTTGTATTTGGTTGCACTATAGACCATGTTTTGAAGGATGAAAGCTCTTTATCTTATAGCCCTCCTCATCTCATTCATAGTCTATCTTACTTGCTAAAGATCTCGGTGACCCGGATACAGAAAGTTACAGCACTAGTACCAAAAGTGTATTTTAAAATGGTTGAAATAGGTTTTTAAAACGTTGTTCGACCGTTTTATGATAAAACGTACTCCCTCCGTCCCTAAATAAATGTTCACTTTAACCTTTTACGGTCTTTCTTGTGCAACTTTGATTTTAAATATTGTTTTTTGTGTTATATATATAATACTTGATGAAAATTATATCAATGAAAATTTATTTAAAATACAATCTATTCATATATTTTGCATCAAGTATTATATAACATGAAGGTAAATATTTAATGTCAAAGTTGAACAAGAAAGACCTGAAAAAGTCAAAGTGGACATTTATTTAGAGATGGAGGGAGTAGTAAATAATTAGGGTGGTCATTTAAAACGGTTCTTAACCGTGTTATATAAACAAGCACTTTTAAATCGGTTATAAAGAACTGTGTTAAATAATGGTTCATAATTAAAAAAAAATTATTGGTGTTTCTTTTTCATACCAACTAATATCAAATTGAAAACAAGAAAGAAGCACTAGTAATTTTCTGAATGATCCATCTCCTAATGCAACAACAATACCAAAAACTATGAAATACATTATAATTTATCAACAATAATACAAAATCACTTATAACCAACATATTATTCTACAAATTAGACTAACAAAATAAAACAAGTTCTATAAAGTCAAGATCTACGAGTGAAATTCAATTAGCTCCACATCCACAAAATCTGCACCACGAACAACAACAACATAAAAGTAAAACAAATAGTTAGATCTACAACATGATAAGTAAACGTTAAAAAACAAGAAATAATTTTAGAGAGGTGAAAAATGCAAGGGATGTGAAAACTGAGTAGAAGGTATAAAAACCTACTTTTACAAAGCTTTTAGTGAAGCTTTTGGCAAAAAAATATTCTTAAGAGCATTGTTATATCCTCCTACTAAATCATCCTACTTATCTTCTTACACTCACAATAATATAATATACATTTTCTCCACTTATTATCTCTCCAAATCTAAACCTTCATTTCCGCCACTTGTCAAAATCTTGTGTGTAGGAGGATTTGTAGGATCTTTTTTGTAGGAAGAAATATCATTTTCCTATTCTTAAACTAACTTTTTTTTCGGTTTATAAATGTGATTAGACAATAGAAGTTGAAAAGTGTGTTATAGCACGCATAAAATGCACTTTTTCAACTAAATTTGTTTTGCGAAATTCAAAACTGTCAAAAATTTCTTCTACTTTTACACTGAAAACAGCTAGGAAGGTGATTTTATCACATCTTAAGTTTACTTTCTTTTCTTCTACTGACTTTGTTTTAGTAAAAAAAATTGATTTAAGATGTATATATCTTAGCTGACGTTGAAACATTCACAATAACAAATTTGATTGCCGATGGATGTTTGTTAGTTGTTACAGTGTTGAGATGGCAAGAGCATACTGTTAGAGTGGTTCACGTGAGAATGTACATGAGATGAACCGAAGGAAGGCTTCTTCATATAAAGGGATTAACCTACTGGTTTTCTTTTTTTTCTTGATTTTGGAGAGATATTAGTAGAGCTCATGATTGGTTAAAACGGATCACTACTGACTAAAACCCAAAAGCTCATGAATGAAAAAACATAAACCGAACCAAAATGACTCGGATCGGTTAGGTTATATGTCAGCCCGTTTTTCTAACAGTTTTAGGTCATTTTGTTGGTTTTTGCTTGAACTGAATGAAACATGGGGAGCTGAAACCAAAAATCATAAATATATAGCGCCATAGACGGTTTGGTTTTGGTCGGACCACTTTTTGTTACGAAAGAGAATAGATATTGCTATAGAGTTGAGGTGAAAAACATAACCCATTATGGCGGGTTCACATGAAAAGTGACGAAGGAGGCTGGCATCTTCAATGGCCTAGATTGTATAGTCTCAAACAAAAACACGTTTCACATACATAATAAAGCTGTTTTGCCAAACCTTAACGAAAGGCTTATAACTTTATGGAATACAAAAACAAGTTTCACATACATAATAAAGCTGTTTTGTAAGCGCCCTTTACTTCATAACATTCCTTCCTATCATTTTGTGATGCTTCAGTCAATGTGGGACAACTTTATAAATGAGGAAGAGTGTATAAACACATGTTGTAGAACTTAAGACAGAACGAAATACGTGTTTGAGAACAAGTCATTTGATTTTAAAAGTCCATCCTTGAGATCACAGTTCCTAGTTGAGTCGAAAAGTTAATTGCGTACGTGTTCAACTTGTTGAAAGTTGAAACCCTTCCGTGGCTAACTTGCAAATATCAGTCAATGACCTTGGCAAAGTGATTTAGTCTTAGATATACCATACGACTCTTTACATACCAGTAGTATGACGTATTTAATATGAGTAGAGACACAAACAACTATAAGAGCTCCTGGTACAGTTTGTGTTTTCGTGAAAATGCCAGCCCACAACGCCACAAGCCACACTGTGGGCTTAACAGATATGGTTTTAAGTTGTTCAACCACGACTCGACGATGTTCAACCACATACCAAGGCTCGCTTTACGACCTCACGTGTTTGTTTAACAGATATGGTTTGAAGTTGTTTCGTAATTTTATAAATCTAAATTGTACTTTGTTGGAGCGTACATAAGTTTTCATAGTTACATTCATTTGTAATAGCTTTCACTAGTATTTCAATTTAAGTGATCCATGTTTTTTAGTTACTAATTCCAGTTTTACCACCGTTTCATACATGTTACTCCAAAACGTTATAGTAAAAGTAAGGTTAGATGATCAGTTTATCTCAAATCACAATAAATCGTTAGATATATTATCACCTTAACCATCTCACTAATCCCTTAAGAACAAAACTGGATTAAACGCTATAAATTAGTTTCGAGAACAGACCCAAATAAACTTAACCGAAAACTGGTCCGACCAAAATTGAACCCACTGTTTTCGGGTCAGAATATTTTTAGTTTCATATTATAGTTTCAAATGTCGACAAACGATATTAATAATAGTAAAGAACATTTTTTCTATTGAAACTGTCAAAAGCTTCTTCTGACTGAGATCGTTGGACGTGAACCACCATCAAACTGCGATCATACCAACTAAGATACATACATCTTATATTAAATCCCCAAAGCAAATAAAGTAAAGCTAGACGACAATTACAAAAAACTCGTAAAAGAGAAGTTACAAAACTTGAAAAGTTACGTCCCACATCGGTCAATAAAGAAAATTGTCTCATGTTTATATAGACCACAGAGATGCAAGTTTATCGCTGAGCTCAGTAACATGAGCTTGTAACTCAAGTGAGGGCTATGAGGTGGGATGGACTGTGATAGAGCCAAGAATTTGGTTAGGTCCAGCAGTTGCAATATCTGGCTTGACCGTTCCGAGTCAAGAGTTGTCCATGTGATTCGAGCGAAGGCTCCCGTCACGTGGCTCGCTGCCTTCACAGAGCTGCGAAGAAATTCTTGCTCTTGACAGCGGAAGGATAACAAGACGGTGCATTCTTGACTCAAATAATTAACCAGCTTGGCTCCCTCTAATGGAACTCCCACTTTTTTTCTTCTCTTTTAGTTAGTTTTGCTTATCAAGATCACTGTGACTTTTCTTTAAGAGTTTTTGTAATTGTCTTCTATCTTTATTTCATGTTTATAAAATAATTATATCTTCCCAACGTCATGTGTACGTTCCAAATATAGCATTACAATACAGCCCAAGAAATAATTAACCAGCTTGACTCAAATAATTAACCAGCTTGGCTCCCTCAAATAATTAACCAGGTGGGATGGACGGTGCATTCTTGACTCAAATTTATCCTTTTTCAATATGGAAGCAAATTTAGAAAAGTTCCCACATCGTCTAGTGTATAGGAAAGTGCAAAGGATATTGTCTAGTTAGGCAGATCGATGTTATAGATTATATCCATATTAGATATTGATTACAAGCGAGTGGGTTCCTCAATAAAGTAGTGTCGAGAACTTTGTCGAATGACAAATAAGAGGAATGAACCAACGTCGAACGAAATTATTTCTTTCTAAACCTTTTAAGATAGTTCATGAGCAACATGTTGTATGACGCTTTGATGTGAGAATATCCACGACTTCTACCACATTCAGCTTCGCCATTAGAAATTTATTGTATTGTCGAGTTAGGAAGATCGATGAATTTTTTATATTCTCATTAGATATTGATTACAAGGGATGTAGTGGGATCATGGTTCTAAATAGCGCGTGCGCTATACCGGGCTATAGCGTGAAGCAGACAAAGGCGTCGTCTCTAGGTGTAGCGTGCTAAAAAGAGGCATAAAGCGTGATATAGCCCGTAGCGTGGCGCTTTTTTTTGAATATTTTTGCAGATTTACGAGAATTGGGTTTGTTTACTAGCCTTGGGTTATTTACTATACTTATGTTTAGTAATTTTAATATGTAGATAAATTCTTGAGTAACTACATGTCAATTTAGTTTTAAATTTGAATTAAAGTTTCCTCAATTGTGTGTCATGTAAAGCGTAAGTTATTAATTAAGAGATTTAATGTTTTATATATACCGTCTTTTGTAAACTCGTTATATAATATTAAATTACAAAATTTTTGTGCCGCTATATATCACGTTTCAAGAAACGCTATAACTTCGTTATAGCTTCTGTAGCTTGAAGCTTGCCAATATCGCTACGCTGCGCTTCACGCTATTTACAACTTTGAGTGGGATAGTATCAGAAATTCAGCAAACAAGGTCAAATTTTATATTCATGCAAAAATCTTTTAACTACAACTTCTTTATATGAATTAAAAATGAAGCTATTATGATTATGTGAATGAGAATTGAGGCATGTATACAAAAGTTTGAAAAAAGAAATAGAGTTTTACTTAGTCTCACATTGGTGAATGAACAAACATTTGACTAATTTTTAAATAAGACTGCGACAAGGAAGAATAAATAGGGATTGCTCTGATTGAAAAAGTTTTCTTAAAGCCTTTTCAGTTCTAGTGATCCATGTTTTTTATTACTTATATAAACATTTAGATGCGTTCAAGTTCTCATGTGTCATCATTTAGAAATTTCTTGTGTATGGGTTTATCATTGTGGCCGAGCAGGTTTACTAGATTTGCATGATTTTGCTTTTACAAGTTACCTGTGCTATCATTTAGAAGATTATGCTTTTATAGATTTGCATGCCATTCCCCGCGGGTGCACGGGATTGCACACATAACGTAAAGGGTTAATTTATTTATTAAATATATTTTATATATATTTATTAAATCAAACTGAAGCTTAACTAACGATCGTTAATAAATAAAAGTTAAGTTATAACGACCGTTATGGAATTAAATAGAAGCTAAAAGAAGAAGGAAAAATTACACAAACACCCCTTATGGAGGGTGTTAACCGCCGGCTTGTAGAGGGGGCAAAGGGGAACTTCGGTTTCCTTATTTGTTTATGACTTGGAGCCCAAGGATTGTCAAGGCTATATAAACAAACCCCTAGCCTCATAATTTTGCAATCCCTCTTTCTTTTGTCTCTCTTAATCGTCGGCCAAACACCCCTATACTTAGGGTTTTGGTTTTCGACTTTTCTATTTAAATTATATCTAGTCCTAGTCCCTCTCTAGGGTTATTGGGTAGATATTCTATAAGCATTGAAGCTCGGTTTGTACGTGCTAGACTCACGGTTAACTCGCCGTATTACGTGTGTACAAGAACGTGATATAGTCTTACTTTAGACTATATTCTTGGTGATGTTCGTGATCAACCCTAGTTTCCGTTTGCTCCGTCGTCTTGTGGATCTTGCTAGGATAAAGGTATGTAACCCTAATCTTGATTAATATAATTGTGTTAAATTAATGATCTTGTTAATCGCTTCCGCTATGTGTTCTTTGATCCATATTAGGGTTTTAAATAATTGTTATGAACTATATAAACCATCAGTGGCATCGAGAGCCGTTTTAACATGATTATAATTATCAAGATCTAAAGTTTTTTTAACTAATATTGATTTGTGTTAAAAATTACATGTTGTTTTTTAGGTTTTATAAAAATTAGGGTTTTGTTTTTTTATTATTTTTAAAACTCGGCTATGCTGAATATTTTATAAAAAAAAGAGTTTTTTTTGTAAACTCTAAAATTACATGGTAATTAACTTTAGATGTATGCATGAATTAATTGTTATGTCATGCGTGGTTACGATCCGTAGTGATTTAATTAATTGTTAAGTGATTTGGGTGGAATTTTGATGAATAGCATGATTAATTGTTATGTTGTGTGAATTCATGTTTCGATCCATAGAGATTTAATTGTTAAGATATGTGGGAGATCCGTGATGAACATGTATGTTTTTATGGATCATATGTTTTATGTGGTAATTGTTACGTGTTTTGCTACATGCTTTATTTGATTCAATACATTTAAAATTAGGGAAGACTTTTATATGAATATATAAAAACCTAGATTTGATATTATTTAATGAATAAATCGTATGCATGTGGCTATTTGATTTATTTATTGCACATATAAAATGTTATTATGTGTTTATGATTTAGTTTTTTTTTGTACCTACTTGTTTTTATACGTTTTGTTTTAATTGTATGTTGTAAACAAGGGTAATTTTTACAAGAAAAATTAATATGGACTAAATCATATTAAAATAAATGAATTGTTTTGAGATCTAAATTACATATGATTTGCGTTGATTAGAATTGCAATAGCAACTTAACGGCCTGCTCAATTTTGACAAACTATAAAGTGGGTATAGCGCACTGCTGGTCATGTACCCGGTTAAGGAAGGAGGTGTTATGCTTCAGCGCTGACCAAATTCCCGGCTCGCCTGTGCGTCAAAATTGGAATTACCTATGGTTGTTATTGGTATAATTCTTTAAGGTTGATTTAACTACATTAATTCACATCCGAAACACAATGAATAAGGTTATTGCTTTGTGCTTTAGCTAAGTTCTAGAAAAAGTACGGTGTGAATTTAGTTGTGTGTAAAATCTTTAATTGGTTTAACCAATACTCAACTCGCAAATATATGATGAACTTTTAGTCTCACCAAAAAGTTTACTAAACGTTTTTTATTAAACTTATGCTATGGAGATGTATACATGCTTCTCCATACATGATTTTGACACCAAAATCTATACCCTAAAAATTTAAGTCATATGCCCTCTAATTGACGAACACTTGAAGTTAAAATTGTCGTCATATAAGATATCGGACGATGTTGTAATGGAGAGAAAACTTCATGACTGAATAAGATTGCACATGAAGGTTTTACGTTCTTTAGATTAGTCGACTTAATTGAGTTACTCAGTGAGATCTGGAAACTTAAGGCATAAAGAAGGGATGAAACATGTTTACAATGCAAAATGACTTTTGGCAATGTAAATCCCTTAAATGTCTAGAAATTGCAAATTTGTTTGTCAATTATTGTTCGACAAGTTACCATCTTGAATACTTTCATTGCTAGCAGATCAACTGATGTGATGAAACTATGTCAATTTGGATTCTAGTTTTCAAGGAAAATACTATGGTTATTATTACCAGGGTAATTTTATTTTCTTCAATGGTATTATCGAAAATACTAAAATTGAATTTTGTAAATTCTTTTGCAAATGTATTAATGCAACGTTACACCGTAAACGTGGTTTATTCATTTATTGATCTACAAACCATATGGTTGAGGATAGAGTCAATTTACAAATGAAAGATAAACCTAAAACTCTTTTTCATGAGTAAAGAAGGAGTAATAAGGATTTTAGAAATGTCAAATTCAAATCCATAACTCATAGCAAATTTTAATAGTTAAGAAAAATGCATATTTTGAGTTATTCAAAGTTACCGCAAATTGGTTATAAGGCAAACTAGCATATTTGTCTAGTAGTTGTGCTTTGACCATTTATACGCACTACATACCATTGTGGGGTTGGTAGACCTATTAAGGAAGAATTTACATGTCAAGTCTTTCAAGTTAAAAAGCATTTGATGGGTAAGTTATCATTTACGAAGTAGAGTACACTCTTCAACACTATAAGTAATTGTTACGAATGTGTTTTTCAAAAGTGTAAGAAAGTAAACACAACATTAATTATTTTTACCGATTATGAAACATTTTCAATGTTGTCAAGTTCAGTGGGAGAATTGTGTTGTATTACTGATTTTGAGTCTATTAAAACATTCTCTAAGTCAGTGGGAGTTACAAGCTTTGTTGTCTTGGTAATAACCCATGTTATCTTTAGTATGTCCTAAGATAATTACTTTCGAATTGTTGACACTAATATCTTCAAAGATAGTTATGTACTGATTCTTGTTGATTAAGTAGTTCTACATCTACTTGTAAAAGCTAATATATGTGGCACAATCATATTTTGTATAGAAGAACGTTAGACGTGATGTTTATCTTATATATGAGGTTGTTCCATGCACAAGTGGGAGAAATGAACATTGTGTCCAAGAAACAACTCATAAAGATATGATTCTCTTGTCTTTAAGATAAGAGACTAACAATCTAATTAATATTTAGATCATGTGTCAATATGATTAAAAGACTACTTAAAAGTATATTTATCATTCACATTAAGAAACACTTTTTGTTTTGATTTAGTCATGTAAGAGCTTGGACTAAATTGTAAACACAAGGGTAAAATATCCACATGTCGTAAGATCGGGCGTGGAATGTTTTGAAGTTTCTTAAAATAGGACAAATTCCTTGAATGACATAAGATACATAGAGTAATCTTATACTACTAATGAAACCTAGTGGTGTTCATATAATAGTATAGGAGTTAATTAACTTGAAAAGATGAATGAAACCTAGTGGTGTTCATGACTTACTTTAGTTATACATGTTTATGATTTATTGTATAAAGTCACAAACATAAAGTCTTGGAAGACGTATAATATAAAGTAAGACGTTAATGTATTGTCTCTATTTCACTAATGACATATATATAAAGTCATGGTCAAATGACTTAAAACGTATGATAGAATTATAACTTCTATGTTTTAAAACATGGAAATGAAGTGACTTTGTATTAGAAGTACTTGAGTTATAAAGCATACAAAATGGTTAGGAAATCTATTATACCATTAAGATGATTTAGTTGGTATATAGGTAAGCCTAAAGATATATATTTATCTTAAATGTTGTTAAGATTGACTTACAATATTTCCCTAAATGAAATACATCATTGTTATGGTATGTTTATTAGGAGAATCAAAATTATCAATATGATGGTGATGTTTGATTCAAGATAACTATATCTTCCTTTATTCCAAAAGAAATCAAGGTTAGAAAGTTGAGTATGACTTGAGCTAAGAAGATTAATAAGATACCATTATATATGGAATGTGATGAATCACGTTATATCTTAAATGGAATTCAGATTTTGCTAAACTACTTATGAAGTGGATTGTTTAGAAAATAAAGAGTATGGAACGGCCATTGTGTTTTGTAATGTCCCATATAGATAACGTTAGAGTGTTGATCTATTTGCTATGTATTTAAAGAGTAATTTTAAGTTACTAAAAGCAAGTGGGAGTTTTGATCTTTAAAGATAAAATTACAATATACATGATCTTCTAAAATACACTAGTAATTATCATGAGGTGGGCGTGTAAATGCTAAACCTCAAGATAAAGGAATTTATGTCATAGGTCCGTAAGGATATCTCGGATATGCGATTTATATGCTGAGAATTATGAGTTACAAATAATTGTTATGATTTATTACCAAATATTGTTTTGGGTAAACTACTCATACTATGATTGTTATAGATGTTGTCCAACAAGATAATCAAATTTCGGTTTTGGTTTATCTTAAATAGTTTGACTAGAAATTGAAGATGAGTTTCGTCAAAGGAAGAAAAACGCCAATTGTGGTGGTTTAATCTTTGTGTCGAAATTATATGGACAAAACTGTACGCATATTTAATGTATGTATTATGAATAGGTTATTAGTCACACTTAAGTAATTAATTGTGATTGAGTATTCTTTCCTAAATGCATTAAATATATAAAGATTTTGATGGTCATATTTTAATTGACAAATTTGGATATGTATAAACTATTTCTTGAATGACTACTTGAGAAAGGACTTAAGTAATCGAAATGAGTTTATTACTTCAAAATATAAATCTTTAGAAAAGTACAAAATGCAATTATCCATGAATGGATAAAAACATGCATCTAGGAGATTATTCTTATGTTTATTTTGAAATCCAAGTTTGGATTCAAATTTAAATAAGATGGTTTCTGAGTATTCCTAAAAGCTAGTGGGAGTATTTCTTAAATTATATGTGTCAAATAGACATGTAATAAAGTAAGCTTTCATTCAAATTAAATGTTGATTTGGTTTAGATTTGAGATGAAACTTTACTTTAGAGATTTAGAAAATAAGATGTACATAACCTTGGAACAAATAAATTTATTTATTTATGCGGTGGAAATACAACATAATATGCCATGTAGTAAGTTTACATGGATATTTAGGACATGAAGAAATCTAAATCTGGTTTGAGAAATTTTCATGTGTGTCGTGTTGTATTTATATCATGCTTAAAATACATGATGATTTGAATATATTAATCTATTTAAAAAGTTATTAAATAACTTGTGTAATGAATATTCTGAAGGAATATGTTTGGAAATAGAATAACATCCTAAATCTTGGATCGGCTTCCATATTCTATAGATGAATAATTTGTCAATCGTTGTGCAAATTATCATAGCCAACAAACTTGAAGGTTTTGGTTGGAATCAAACATTACATAATAGATATTAAAGGTAACGTATTTATATCTTTTATGAAAAGTTGTAAAACTTGAAAAGATATAATTGAGGTAACACTCAATATTAGTCATGGGATCTTTGGAGATGACATGTTGATTAAAGTTGCATTATACATTAAAGAATTAGAATACTTTGAACTTCAAATGTGCTTTGGAAGTTTAGGAAATTGGTGATCAAGGATGTTTCACAATTTTGATACTATGTGGCAATATCAAATTATTTGAATGCACATGTACAAGAGTTTCAATGAAATTGAATTCTTGAAGAAAGTATTCTCAAAATTTCAATAGGTCAAGATTGGTTATTTTATGCTTTGCCAAACAAGTATGAATGTCATTACTAGAGGCATGATGCATGTACCAGTTTTATGCATTAATCTATTTTTAGTATTTGGATAAAAGATGTAAGACATTATTGAATTGATGAAATAAAGATTGGATTTCGTTTATTTTTCTGTTATTAGATTTTGTATCCTATTTTACATGTTTTAATCCATGAGCATTATGATGTTTCTAAATGTTCGTTGTCGATTAATAATATGGGAGTATTATTAAAATAAGACAATTCAAAATAGTGACAGAGTATACTTGAAAGTATATTGGTCAATTTTGGATGATATTTGATGGATCAAATATTGGACTTATCCCAACTATATGATTTTACTTTATGGATCTTTGTCATCAAGTAAATCATAAATAGTTATCCTTAGACCTGAGATACCAGGAAACTGTCGTGGATCTAGTGCATTTCTGTGGAGTAATCTAACGCTAAACGTAACTGGTAGCTATAAGGATTATTTCCGGAAGTGTTGCAAAGTTCATAAGTTTTGCTTGTAGTCAAAATAGGATTCGTTTTCTTCAAAATTTATTTTGAAGTATAATACAGCTGGGCCCCTCGGGGGAGTAGTAAGATATTTGTGCGGCCGCACCCAAATTTGTTTTGGTGATCTTGCTATATCCGTAAACGAGATACAGAATGGTTAATGAAAGGAATGACTAGGATCCATATCCTTATTAACGTTGTATTTGAAATGAAAGGATAATAATAATAATGATTATATATCGTTAAAAGGTTTTGTCCAAGAAACCTTACTCGAGTTGTACTAGTGGCATTGCTAGTGTAACTAGACGCTAGTCAATGTGATCACGATATTAGAATTTTGTCCAAGTGGGAGCTGAAAGTTTATGGACTTAAAATTAATAGTCGTGAGATAGGATCGAACTCGGGATCATGGGATTGCACACATAACGTGGGTTAATTTATTTATTAAATATATTTTATATATATTTATTAAATCAAACTGAAGCTTAACTAACGATCGTTAATAAATAAAAGTTAAGTTATAACGACTGTTATGGAATTAAATAGAAGCTAAAAGAAGAAGGAAAAATTACACAAACACCCCTTATGGAGGGTGTTAACCGCCGGCTTGTAGAGGGGGCAAAGGGGAACTTCGGTTTCCTTATTTGTTTATGACTTGGAGCCCAAGGATTGTCAAGGCTATATAAACAAACCCCTAGCCTCATAATTTTGCAATCCCTCTTTCTTTTGTCTCTCTTAATCGCCGACCAAACACCCCTATACTTAGGGTTTTGGTTTTCGACTTTTCTATTTAAATTATATCTAGTCCTAGTCCCTTTCTAGGGTTATTGGGTAGATATTCCATAAGCGTTGAATCTCGGTTTGTACGTGCTAGACTCACGGTTAACTCGCCGTATTACGTGTGTACAAGAACGTGATATAGTCTTACTTTAGACTATATTCTTGGTGATGTTCGTGATCAACCCTAGTTTCCGTTTGCTCCGTCGTCTTGTGGATCTTGCTAGGATAAAGGTATGTAACCCTAATCTTGATTAATATAATTGTGTTAAATTAATGATCTTGTTAATCGCTTCCGCTATGTGTTCTTTGATCCATATTAGGGTTTTAAATAATTGTTATGAACTATATAAACCATCAATAACTACTCCAAAAGAAAGAAGAAATGACGAGGTCGAAACACTGCTCGAATTCGACCGAGCTTTATATTTCGAGTTTGAGCTGGACCCCTCAATAAAAACTCGCTCTCAAAACTCGACTCGAGCTCGATTATTTCTGCTTTTCATGCTCACACTAGATAAATACTCAGCACGTAAACATGTTATCAGATTTTTAGATGGTCTTTCACGAAGGCTTTTAAGTTTTTTTAAGGTTGCAAAAGTCATTAATCGACAATTGTGCGGTCGAGTCTCTTATAGCTTGTTATCGATCTATCTAATATTTAGAAAGTTAATAATAAGTTAGTATAAGAACCTTCTTGGTGTTATTTATACGATAAACATTTTCACCTAAAATACAGGTTTTCAAGTTTCAAAAAAACCATCACTAAAGAAAAAGAGAGATAGCTTATATGTGATGATACCATTTTCATTATTGAAACTTGCGTTTGATTATCCCACATAGATCATAGAAAGAAACCGTTGGTAGCATATATACAAAGGTCATATTGATTGAGTATATTTCAGATTGATATTATGTTATTCTTATGTCTGCGAACGTGGTCATAACTAAATAGCCATGTTTGCTTATCATAAGCATAACTTATATTATTCTTTAACTTTTGGTTAAAATCTTTGGAAAAATAGTTTTAGGTGTTAGATCACCTCATGGCTCAAATCTGTTCGATTTTTTGTACCGCTAGTCTCTTTGCACCAATGGTATAAAGCCTCTATTCTACAAATAATTGGTTCTAAGAGAAATATACGGGTAAAGATAAAAAAAGGGATTGAACCACGACACAAACTGACAAGTTCCACTTCAAATAAAACTAATTATTACCACAAATACACTGTTTAAAAATCATGAGCCTTTAATAAAGTACAATCCGGGCTCCGTTTACCCACATAAAACTCGAGTCTTCTTTTTTATCTCGAACATATCAACTTGAACATAAAATAAATTTTATGCATCCGCGTCTTCTGTTAGCATTCCAAAATGAGCTTGGTTAATTACCCGCATTCAATTTCGCCATTAGAAATTTATTATATTTCACGTAGGGGTGAAAACCGAACCAGACCGAGACCTAGTTAGGCTAGAACCGAAGACCGAGGACAATATAGAATGTTTATAGTCGGGTATGGATAACTTCGGTTTTATTCGGTCCTTTGATTGATCCAGTCCGAGAAGGTATCATGATCGGTTACCGTACCACGTCGAGACCAATTAAGACAAAACCACGCACGACCAAAGACCGGGCCGAAATAGGTTCGGCCCATGGTCCGGTATGCACAGCCCTAATTTCACGTAACTTACATATTGTATATGGATAAGAGAATCGAATTTGAATTCTAACATCTCCTTGGTATGACTTGAAATCTTCAAAACAAGCCAAATTTAGTGAAACTCATGAGAGTTTATATAGTTTCTAGCTATCCCACATCAGTGGAGTTTATAACCAAAAGTAGCTATATATACTTAAGCATACACATAACATATTTTTATTTGTTGAGTTCTAAATGATTTTGTCTTTAAAGACATGGTTTACAGGGATGAAGAAAATTGTTAGAATCAACAAACGATAAACAAAGATGAAGAACAAAGTATAAACAAGAATCAACAAGATTTGCGGAAGCTTTTCTTTATTATTAAACGAAATCAAAAGTAAAAAGTTCTTAACATATGAATCCCTATTTATAAGCCGAAACAAACCGACTTATGTTATTACTTTCCTATTATAAAGATACTAAAAATACTAAACGACCCAAAGGGGTTTAGATCACATCTTTAGCAATCTCCACAGTGATCGAAACTCCTAAGGAATGTCAAAAACTCAAAAACAAATTGAAAATTTTAAATACTAGAGAAATTAGCTTATTGCAAACAAACGATCGAATCTGAAAACGATCAATCAAACAAACAAACAAACAAACAAACAAACAAATGATTGAATCTGAAAATGATTAAACAAACAAACAGACAAACAAACGATCGAATCTGAAAACGATCAACCAACCAAACAAACAAACAAACGATCGAACCTGAAAACGATCAACCAAACCAATCCATTCAAAGAAAGTCACATTCGAAACCCGCGTAGCATGAGCTGGCATTAGTAGTACCCATTGCCAATTCTTTTTCCATTAGTGGCCTTCCTCCTTGCAATAGTAACAAAGAACTTTGGGATTAGGGACCGGAGAACTTAATGATACTCTACCTTTATCATTACCTTTATCAAATCGATATAGACCCCTATTACGACTTGAGGTTGATAAACCCACAAATTCGAACTCATAACCAATTCCTGATGCTTGTTGATGAAGCTCTCTTGAATGCAAACTAGATCTAACATCTTCCAAAGTGATAGTGTCTTTACCAACAACAAAAGAACTAACAAAACATTCAAACGAAGGAGGCAACGACACAAGAAGAACAAGAGTTGCATCTTCATCTTCAATCTTCACTTCAATATTCTTCAAATCCATTAAGAGTGAATTCAGCGAATCAAGATGCTCTTTCAATGATGAACCTTCTTTCATTCGAAGCGAAAACAAACGTTGTTTCAATAACAACTTATTAGTCAACGACTTTGTCATATAAATATCTTCTAATTTTTTCCATACACCTTTTGCCATTTCCTCGTCACCTACCTCATAAACAACTTCATCCGATAAACATAGCAAAATAGTCGAGTGTTCCTTTTCTTCTTGCAACTTAAAGTTAGCATCACTCATGTCATCCAGCTTTGTGCCGTCAATAGGCGCCCAAATGCCTTGTTGTTTTAATAAGGCTCGAATCTTAATTCTCCACAAGCTAAAGTTACTCTTTCCCGAAAACTTTTGAATATTAGTTATTTGAGAATTCATAGTTTTTTTTCTTTTCAAAACAAGATACAAAATAAATAGCAAGTTTAAAAACATAGTATTAATAACACAAATTAGTAAAAAGAATTACCTAACCAAAAGCCCAAACCAAAACTAAACCAAAACAAAAGCCCAACAGAAAAAAACTAAATTTACGAATTATTCTCACTTATTGTAATCTCCAAACCTGGCAAAACACACACACACAAAAGAACCCTAAGAAACCAAACGAATTGAAGAAGATGATTCTTCACAAACAAATACAATCGACTCAAAGAAAATACAACCAAAAGAGAAACCCAAATTCAAAACGAATTGACTCTAAACGATTTATAAAACCCTTAATCAAAAACAAATCGAGACGAACCCAAATATATGAACGATTCAAGCTACATCTAATGCCCATGATGATCGATCAACTCTGATACCACTTTTTTGAATCAACAAACGATAAACAAAGATAAAGAACAAAAGATAAACAAGAATCGACAAGATTTGCGGAAGCTTTTCTTTATTATCAAACGAAATCAAAGGTACAAAGTTCTTAACATATGAATCCCTATTTATAAGTTGAAACAAACCTACTTATGTTATTATTTTCTTATTACAAAGATACTAAAAATACTAAACGGCCCAAAGGGGTTTAGATCACATCTTTAACAAAATTAAAGCTATTAAATGAATTTTAATTGCTCGTATGTGACATAGAAATAACTAAGATAGACTTGTTTCATAAATTTTGAATTTCTAAATTTTTATTAATAGTCATCTCCTCGCAACGAGGTAAATAATGAAATATGTACTTTTATTTTACTCAGCTCTTCAATGAAAAGTTTACACGAAGTTTTGATGATATTAAGTACGATACTATGTTACACGAAGCGCAAAACGAGTCGGTTTATCTTTTAAGGCGAAGGTTTAAATCTTGCATTATTCCCAATTAAATGTCACTACGAGTCCGAATCAATAAACTTTAACTTTTTTATAAACGTTTTTATATACATTTTTAACATGTTTTATACATATTTTTATACACATGTTTTTATTATATATAGTTTTTATATACATTTTTATACGTTTTATGCATGTTTTAATTATATATAGTTTTTATATACACATTTTTATATCATCTCATTATATACTTTTTCATGACGAATTCATATTAAAGTTTGTTTCAATACACTGGAAAATTAAAATTGTTTTTCGTGACTAACTGATTAGGATATTTGTTAGTTAGGTTTAAATACATGTATAAATCAAACTAGAACTGAACCAAACATGAAATTCGGATTTTGGTTTATAACCAAATTAAACCGAACCTAAAATAACAATCGATTTTTGGTTTGGTTATGATTTGCAAATCTAGCCTAAAAAGCGACTTGAAAACAGACCCAAAAACCAAAATTTTATAAATATATCAAAAAACCAACCTTACTATAGCAACCACCACTTTCAAACCTCAGAAATTCTGGTGAGCATCTAATAATAAAAAATAGGAAAAGAGAATCCGAAACGTTGGGAGATTGCCACCTGCCTAGACTGGCAATCCCTTATGGACTTCACCTTCGATTACTTCAAATCGGAGCGGATGAGGCCAAAAGTCCCAGCGGAGGATGCTGAGATTATAGATTTCCCTCCAAAGTGGGGATGTGTACGTGATTCTTCGATTTCGAGAATATACGCCTACCGCTCTTCCGCTTCACTAGCTATGTGTTAGGGTATTTCGATATCCATATATCGCAATTTTCAATTATCGGAGCCGTGAACTTGTCTCATTTCGAGATTAACTGTCGCGTATTATGTATCATTCATACCATATACTTATTTTGCGTATTCTACGTGGATAGGTACATGGATGGGTTGGCATCTTTCATGAAATGGATTGGCGTGGACACGCCACAATGCTCTACTCAACCTTTAAATTATCTGACGCACTCGAAAGAGTGTTTCTTCTGGATCCATGAGTACGCTTTCCCGTTAATATGCAACTGGCATGGAAGTGTGCTTAGGAAAGACAACAAACCGCTCCCCTCCACTTACACCGTAGCTAACGTATATCTGTTAAACACCAATCGCACCCCCATACAGCCGCATCACGAGCATTTGTTATGTATGGTGGGGATTAGCCACAGTTGGCTAGGAGGGGACAATGTATACCCCACCTTCCTTGATGACAACGACCTGGGTGGGTGCATTCTTCTAAGTTTCCTGTATGTAGTTGTTAGATTGATATTAATCAACATAATCCTTTTTCTATTGTAGTAGTGGATCTCCATGCTTTGCTCCAAAAGATTGCTCTAAAAGACGAATGCGGCCAAGGTGAAGACGGACACCAGGGCGTGCCGCGAGGATGAGCAACCTTTGCTAGTGGCCACTGCTGGGAGAACTGTCACTCTGGATATGCCGAAAGAAGTAGATGCGAGTCAGGCTAGCAACCTATCTGTCAGGGTGGAAAACCTAACAATAAACGAGGGCACAAGCAAGCAGCCAGAGGTACATGGTGAGAAGACTAAGGAAATTCCCGCCACTGGTGATGCTGGAGCGGCCATTGAGCCAATTATTGATGAAGACGCGGCTCCTGCCGCAAAGTAGAAAGAGCATGTGAATGGGGCTGAAGTGAATACACCACCAACAAGGCTCCACAGGGATCACCCAAGCCTAGTTCAAGGTGGTAGTTCCGTCGGCGGAAAGTCGTTGGATATGCTCAAGTCATCCCAGTGGGTGCAGAATCCAACACCGGTGACATTTGCCCAGGGGTGGACCGAGGGGGGTTCCCGGGGGTTCACGGGAACCCGATGGCAGTTTGTCATGTAGTGTAAATTTTCGTCAAAAATCACGATTTATTCAAAATGAACCCGATGCCAAATATGTGTGTTACGTAAAAAAACATTTGTGCACCTGATGATTTTGTGTTCTAGGTTCGCCCCTGCATTTGCCGTGCCAAGGTTTGTAAGCCGTATTGGCCACTTAATGCTTCATGTGATTGCATTATATGCTTAATTGTTAATTTGATGCAAGCCAACTGATATATTTCTTTAACATCTCATGCTTCTTTGGACAATATAACTTGTGTTCATCCTAACAGTTTAGAATCTTGATATAAAAAAGAATATTAAAAATTTTATTTTCTTTTTAGGTGCGGGGTTGTGTCTTGAGCTTGTGGCACGTCAAAATTACCCTATGCAAAAACTATATCGTTACATGATACCATATTTAATGAACAAAACATCATTTTAACCTAAGTTTGCAAAACTTACAATAGGTACATTCAGAATGCTGCAGTCATTTGAATGGGATCCAATTGGATCCTTCTACTAGAAGCAGCCTGTTGAATCTCATTACAATGGTGCTACAATTGATCAGTCTATTACATAAAAATCCAAAAAAGGTTGTTCTCTATCGCCCATCTGTAACACATTTACTAGCCGTGAGTACGAAGCTCCTTTCATTGCAATATTGCTAGTGTTTAGTTTATTGGTTATCCTAAATATTAATGTGAGATGGTATTGCATAGTTTAGTTTTTATAGTGTACAAATTTGATTGAATATTTCATTCGAGTTCGCTCTAAATTTTATCCATTTTTGCAAGTATTGGCTGCAATACGTGATGACTTCCCTCCCAAAAGTGTATGCTTATCTATATAGCAGCCTCAGGTCACCCCTTTCGTTCAATTATGCACCATGGAATATAATTGCTAAACGCATTAAGACTATAAACTCCCTTATTTCTTATGCAAGGGATTCTAATCAATGGGTTAGTTTATAAATAGTTTTATACTAAACTTAACCCATATCATGATATTTGTTTTAATGGGTCAATTTAATGTGCGGGTCAGTATGGGTCAATTTAGGTTATACTAGTATTAATGCTTAAATATAACTCTGGTTTTTTTACCGGATTGAACATCATATCATCTATTTATACCCTTTAGCAATTTAAAATTAAAAGGAATACAAGGCATTCTTTATCACACGCACACGTATACCATTATGCCCAATTAATAAAGGAGTAGTTTAGTCTAATTATATTTGTTATGTTTTTCAAATTTTCACATTTATAGGTAAAAGGAAACTTATTTTTCTCTTATTCTTGTGTATCTTGAGGAGTAACATGAGGACACTCGCCAATTGAGTCATATCACGTGTAGGTCTGGAGTTCTGCGAATAGTAACCAACAACGTAATTTTTTAAAGAATTAGTGTAATATATCTATTTTGAAGTTCCATTACATGTTTTATATAATGTAAACGATGTAGTTGTCAAAATAGCTTTTGGTTACTTTTATCTTATCTTTTTCTTACACTTTCTTTAGTAAGAAAATGTTAAAAAAAATAGTGCAAGAAAAAACATGGCAAGCCATAAGACTCAAACAAGCTCAAGTAACAAACATAAAAACCTACTCCATTCTACGCTTCAAAAGTTTAAATACACTTTTTATTTTTTCATACCAAGTTCTTTTTCTCATAAAACAGGAACAAGGTCCTCCTACCATCACTAGAGGTAACACCCGCGTCAGCGAAAAAGTCAATCGCCATTATCAGAGGCAAATAAGAGAAAACAGATTACCAATGTTATTTTGTGAAGAAGTGATATGCAGCCGTAGTCATGTAATGATAACTTTAGAAAAGTTGTTATGCAACCACAATTACGTAAATGTAAACTTAGACATCTATTTCGTTGCTTCCCTTTGTTAAACACTTCAACAATAATGTAAATATAACTTCGATCTTGAATGCACTGCTTTTCAATGTCAAACACTTCCTCATTGTGTCCTAACCACCATAAGGCCATATTAATGTATTAAAAGTTTTACCATATAAACAGACTTTATTTATGATACAAAAAAAAAAAAAATTAATTGTGTTTTTGAATATGAGAGCTCGTACTTCTATAGACATACACTCGCAGCGAACCTTTAGTGTATGATTTAGCCACATAAAATATTACTTCATTTGGCTATAAATAAGAGCATCTGGAGAAGAAGTTTGGAAGTTTTTTCTCTAGGATGCCAGTGATTTTTTTTAAACTTGATTGTAGAGGTAATATCAAGTTTAGGGGAGGGTTGTTGTCTGACTAGTCATTCCCACTGTTAAAGCCTAGTTTCGAGTGTTTAAGTTTTGTAGTGCATGTCAATAGATTCAAACTTGATAGACTATATAAAATCTCATATCTAACCCCTCAGAATTATCCAACTTACCAAAAATGTGACCATATGTACACATTTTGCATTTAGTCACAAACACTCAATGTGACTATTACAAAGCATATAGTCACATGATCATGCTACAATTAAACGTGACTATACACATTAGGTTTTGTAAAGCAAACACACACTTAACTTTAGACACAAACATTAACTTAGTGTGACCATATGTATCAGTTTAGTTTGACCGTATATGACATTTGGTCACAGTGTTCAAGTGCGTGACATATAATTGTCACTATTAAATGTAAATTGTGACAAATGCTTCAAACATACTTTCCAGTTGTCACACATTCAATTTCATATGTGGCTAAATTTTTAGAAAAAACTATGAGTCATAGTTAAATAATGTGTAACAAACTTTACTATATGATTTCGCCACATACACAATTACTTCATGTGGCCATATATGGAGTTTGGTCACACTATTCAAGTGGTAACATATATTTGTCACATATGTACATGTATAGTGTGAGTAATGCTTCAAACTTTTTGGTATCTGTCACACGTCCTAAATTATAAATGGCTAATTAAACAAACAAAATTACCAGTTACCTTTAGCCACACAAATATTCGAAAGTGTCCCAAATTATAAATTGTCACACAAACTGATTTCAAGTGTGGCAGAACAACTTTTGCTGGTACAATTCGTCACACATAAATTAGAAAATGTGACTTTTCTATTTCGAGCATGTGTGACGAAAGTTGTTTTTTGTAATAATGTCTTTCGCTAAAAATCATATAATTAAATGTTAGAAAACAAAAATTATATAAGTGGGTTATTCCAGATCAACCTGAAAATCAAACCGTTGAAACATCTAGTTGAGCATTTGGACACGTCGACCCGGACCGACTGAAAAACCGACCAATTGTATTTTTGTCTCGTCTTTGTTAAGTGATTTTGGAACAATGCGATATTCGGGTGGTTGGGTCGGTCCGGACGGATTCGGCCAAAACCCGAAAATTTATGTTATTGTTGTTTAATAAAGAAGAAGTCGTTATTCGGTATGTTATTGTTGTTTAAACTGATACTTGTAATTGTACTTTTCTTATAAGCAATGAATGATTCCAACGTAATATAAGAAACCAATGCTTCGAATGTATATCGTCGAATGTAACTAGTACAAACTGTAGCGGACGTTCCAACTTAATATTTAAATTTATCCCCAATATATTTCTTTAAATCAACACTCAAAAATCATACTATGATTTAACAATTAGACTAACTAAATTATATATTGCCTTATATAGAGATGTGCATACCCGCTATATTATTTAGACATTTTAACTATTAAAAATGAGTAGAAATGAATTTTATATATAAAAAGAAAAAAGACGGTAAATATTTATGTTCAATATCTTGGGCTTTCACTTATACCTACTTGTATTATTTTTAATAAAACTTAATTATACTAAAAGAAATAAAAAAAGTAAACATATTTTGTTTGAAATTTTAAATTACTCACGCCCAACAAGCATAACCACCTCTTACATATTTTCAGGAACTTTCAAAAGGGGTAATTTCAATGTTTTAAAACCAGGTTTTTTAGTTGACTCGATCAAGTTACCGGGTCATCGGTTCACCGGTTCAACCGGTTGAACCACCGAGTCGATCTGGTTCTAAAAAAAAGAAAAAAAAATAAACTATGATATATGTAAGATGCCACGAAACAATACTTTCAACATTTTTACATCAATTTAACACAATCTTTTTACCAAAATTTAACGAATATCAAATATCATCATCAAAGTTTTAGTTTTACAATTAAATGCATAGTTTAATTTATGCAAAAAAAAAATAATCAAATAAGCTAGGCAACCGTTTGATGTAACATAATCAAACTAATGTAAAGTAACATTTCTTAAATAATTAATACTAGCATTTAATAGAACAACATTAATGCAAAGTAAATAACTTCTTTTCTTAAAGTTTTTTGTTGTCTCGATAAAGTTTGGTAAGGTAAAGTGAAAAACATGTATAGCCTGATATGTTTTTTTTATGGGAGGAAGCAAAACTACAAAAGTACCATAGAGATTACGGAGTATTATTAAAAACTAAAATTGAAGCAAAAACTTTTGACCCAGCCGGGTTATTGAAACCGGGTAAATCCGGTTCATTAAAAACCGGCCGGTTTAATCCGGTTCCGAATATCTCAAAAACCCGTTGGCATCCGACCCGGTTATCCGACGGTTCAACCCGGGTTTTAAAACATTGGGTAATTTCATATGAAAAATATACGGTTGACCAGTTGCACGGGACATTTTGAGAAGAATAAATGGGGGACAAACACTGCCTAAACCACTTGGGCGCAGGCCACTTTCACAATTATCCCTTTTTAATTTCTCAAAAATATGAAGAAAAACATAATTATATTAATTTTTTAAAAGTTATTCGAAGAAAAACTATAAAAAAAATTCGGAAATAAATAAAAACTTTTTTCCAGAGAAAAATTTTAAAAATTTCGAAAAATAAAAAATTATTTATTCGAAAAAATTAAAACTTTGTTTTGCAAAATACATCTCTCAACAAAAGATAATGGAGAAATGGTTACATTGTTAGTCTTAAAGGATGTATTGTGGTAAATGTTTCCCTAACGGGTGGTGTATAATGGCAATACTTTCAGCTAAGTATATATTGTGTGACAAGTTTAAATTACAAAGATGGATTTTACAGCTTACTCTCGTATAAATGTTCAAAACTATCATTTGTTTGACATGATACAAATAAATCATATGTTTTATTATTTTTATAATCATTTAGTTTATTTTGTATCGAAAGAATTTTACTTTTCAAATGGTAATGACCATCTAAGAATTTTGTAGTATTACTCAATGTTTTAAAACCAAATTTTTTTAATCGACCCACTTAAGTTACCGGTTCGTCGGGTTACCGGTTCAAACATGAAAAGGAAAAAATTAATATACATCTATTGTACAAATAACACTAAAACATGTAAAAACATGTAGATAACAAACAAAAAAACATTTAACTCTTTTAAGTCAATATAAACAACAATCAAATTAATCAAAAAAATTCAAAATACTATTAAAACCCAAAAGATTTCATGATTCCCTAAATAACATGTATAAGGCTAACAAGTACTCAAGCAAAATAAAAAAGGAAAACATAAAACTTCCGATTGTGGGATTTCGGTAAATTCGTGAGAAAAGTAGGAAAGTGAAAATTTTAAGACCAATGTAGAACAAGAAACATATTAATAGGAAACTGAAAAGTTATGCATGGGGAAATGAAAGACGTGTGACTTGTTAGTCATGGGAAACAACACCAAAAATCATAAAAGAATAAAAATAAAAGCAAATAGCAGCACCTAACTAACCTCCCAATGGAAGCCCAAGACTGCGCGTGTGTGACAATTGCATTATAAATGCTTGTTAGTCCCAATTAGTAGTTTTTATCATCTTCTACCTTAACCTACATATTCCATTCTTAAATCTAGGGTTTTCATTAATTTTGTTTTCAGCACACCATTCCTTAGCAACCCCAACCCAGCCAGGAGCTATTATTATCTTGATGATATGGCGATGAATACCCAAGAAGAAACCCAAGTAAAACGGTTCCGAAATCTTCTCTATGTTAAAACATTGGTGAGTCCCTTTTTTTGTTCAACCTGTGTCCTATATATATATAATCACAGTAAGCAAGAAGTATTTATTTTCGTGTGATGTTTAATTTGCAGCAAGTGCCTCATCAGTTTAACAAGTATTTGGAAGGCAATGTACTTTTGGTAACAAAAGACGGTAAAGATAAATCACATGTGGACATTGAATTCCACAAGTCTGACAAATGTTATTGGTTTACCTCAACGTATCTCAACTTCACGATAGGACGATGGACGTCTCTTTCGAAAAATACGGTTGCTGAATTTGAGTTTTTGAATCTTGCTGAACCCACTTTTGTGGTTAGTTTTATTGATCCATTGAAGAAACTGAATTTGACCAATTGCTCTCTCCGCTCATCACTAACTATGTCTAGTATTTCAACTATTGATGAAACTGTGTGTGAAGATAATAAGTGCAACTCCACATACTCTTCCAAAACCAACTATCTGGTATTGAATTTATTATGAATCTTGAATTTAACTTACTTTTGTTAGATCTATGTTATTCAGTTTTTCATCTATTTGTTATTGTATATGTTATTTATTGTTTCTTCTATTTGTTATGTCTTACAGCAGTTGAGTCGCGACTTCTTGGATAAATGTGTTGGTAAAGAATGTGTCCGTGGTCTGCGTATATTTGAACTTGAGGGGCCAGATGGGACATATATGGGTACTGGAATAATGGATATTGACTATGGCAGACTAAGGGATACCGCGTGGCGCAAGTATTGTAAGGAGTATAAGGTGCATGACGGCGATGTCTTTGAGATAGAGTTGATGAATAAGAATAATATTTTGCTGAGAATTACTCCCTTAAATTCGAATCAGCAGGCAACCCCAACTCTTAAAAGGCGCCGATCACAAACAACTAATTTGGTCTCCTCGGAGCCTCAATAAAAATTTTAGCCCTTTTCAAATGATCTAAGAGCCTCAACTTTATGCCTGTTACTCAATATGAAATGAAATTGTTAGCTTGTTTTATGTGTCATTGGTAACCTTTTTAGTTAGCTTGGTTTAATACAATCATGGTTTAAGTTAGTAGTTTTAATAGTAGTGTTAGTATTTTCTGATTAATCTTTTGTTTGGAGATTAACTATCTCAAGTACTACCTTTTACAATGATAAGTTCTAGAAGGGTGATCTTATATGACCTCTGTCTTAACAGTTTCTATGTGGGACAAACAAACATTTTCAAATTTTCTTACTTTTCTTTTATGAATTTTAATTGTCCTTCAAACTTTACATCATAATCAGAAAGGACGAGTATATATCTTAGTTGATGTTGAAACATTTGCAACAACAAATATCACTGTCAATGAATGTTAGTTACGGTTTTGAGATGGCATGAGCAGACTCTTATAGCCATGTACATGAGACGAACCGGAGGGAGGCCTCTTCAATGATCTAGTTTTGTGTAGTACGACCATGGTAAAGTGATGATGATATCTAAAAAAGGCATACCGTAGTGATAATCTCATGCAAGGGCAGGGGATAATGCACCTTTGTTGGCGTATAATACTGATAACCTCCATGAACAGTATATGAATATATAAACAAAGTAGAACCAAGACGAATTAGCATCAACGTTTGAGAACATATCATTTTGAGCTAACTTGCAATTATAAGTGAACTATCTTGGCGAACAGTATAGGTCGAAGCAGAAAAAAAATTTCTGTACACGTGTTCAACTTGTCGAAATTCGAAACCCTTTTGTGAGCTAACTTGCAATTATAAGTGAACTATCTTGGCGATATGATTATTATGTCGTTCAGTCTTAATGGTAAGGTGCTTATTTATTAGCCGAAACGATGCTATACCTCTTGGAAGAGACCTTTTGTATACTGCATTAGTGTTCCCAAATGTCATGAACTCAATCTCTTGGAAGGCTTAGAAGGGAAGGATCAGAATGATGTTTGACAAAAGTAGCTGCGAATGCTACAAATGTAATGCTTCTGATTCACCGTAATGTTATATTAACAAAATTGACAATCATCACTAATTAAGCACCTAGACGAGCAAAACAACGAGAAGTCCCAACTCCGAACCTCACCCATAAAACCTGACTAAATTTATAAATATTATGGAACATTTTTGGTAATTAATTTATAGTTTATAAATATCAGATCAAATTCCTTTGAAATCTATTGATTGTGATTTGGAATATTACAAAACTAACAATAATATCTACAGTAACCAAAGTAAATCTTCAACATCTTGTTAAGAGGCAAATCCATCAGCTGGTGCAGTTCTTTTGATCTCTTCGTAAAAGTTTTTAATATACTTAGCAGACATTATCTATGGACTCTTGTTGTTTCTGTTCTTCTTCATTATGTATGAACTCTGATAAATCATCTAAATAAACCACCATCACAAAAGGAAAAACATATATGTTATACTCTTGAAATGTAACAAAACAAAATCAGTTATAAAATTAGTCTCGTATGGAAATTTCTTTGCAGTTGTATAGATTAATAAAAGTAAAAAACTCACTCGATAATAATGTGACTTTGTATAAATAAAAGTAACCACCGTGAATTATGCTTTCAATTTATGAAAATCTATATTCAAAAATAAAAATTCAATCATTGTGGTTGCCCTCATTTAAATATTGTTTGACTAATTCTAAATTTTTTTTGGAAACGACAAATATTATTATTATAAAAAAGCACCACACCTTAGTAAGAAACTAAGGGAGGGGTATGAGAAGAAGAGATTACAATACGGTTAAAAAAGGATTACACTCCCAATCTATCCTATTATATGAATAATTGCTCTTGTGTTTAATCCAAAGAAATGTCGTGGATATAATCTCTCCTGCTATTGCCGAATAAGACTTGTGAATCTTGTTGAAGATAAGATCGTTTCGCGCCTTCCAAATGCTCCATATGGTACCACCAAGTATTATGGTTAATAATACCTTTCTCTTTTTAGGACAATTACCCCATTTACTTCCAAAATCAAGGATTTCATTTGCTGATGAAAACATAGGAATCGGAATTTTGCACCATTTAAATATCCATCTCCAAGTGTCGATTGTCTTGGGGCATAAGACAATCACATGATTGACATTCTCTTCTTGACTCAAACATATCTCGAAATTGAGTGGTGTCCATATGGACGCCCCTATCATTGAGATTTTCGGCGACAGGAATGCGCCCTAATCCAACTCGCCATACGAAGCAGTTGACCTTGGGAGGTACGGTTTTGATCCAAGGCATATGAACGAACCCCATATTTGTATTTTTCGCATCCATAAGCTTCCTAGCGTGTTGCACTAACTATTTGCCATCTGGGGACAAATTACAAACTAATTTATCTAGATGGTGCTGCAGTTTAGTGGCCATAAGGATGTGAAGTAAGTTGCAGAATTCATTGATCTCGATTGGTTCGTTGAAACTGCTGATCCAATTCCAAAAGAAGCCGTGGTTGGAGATACGATTTTTGATGAGGCAGTCTCTGTTAGCTTCCTTTGAGAATAATGAAGGGAATCTGACCTGGAGAGGTGTATTTCCAAGCCATCGATCTTTCCAAAATAAGAACGTACCTCCATCGCCTACTGCCAATGAAAAGATATCTGCAAACATCAACCCAAAACCATTCAGAGTAGCTTCAGCTTTAGCAATGTTGTTTCACGTCCCATTCAAGTTGGGATTCATAAGACAGTGAGCAGCTTTATGTTGGATGTTGTGAATCACTTTGATTACATCTTTCCATAAGTTGTTATTGCTTCCGTCATATAATTTCCACCACCATTTTAAAAGAAGTGCACAATTGTGGGCGTTCAACGAACCGATACCGAGCCCACCATTATCCTTAGAGGCAGTAATAGTGGACCATGCAACCCAATTAATTTTGCTAGTGTTGTCAGCGCCACCCCATAAAAATCTCCTGCAGATCTGCTCAAGTTTTTCAATAACACCCTTCGGAGCCTTAAATAACGAGAAGTAGTACAATGGGAGGCTGTTTAAGACAAATTTAATGAGAGTCAAGCGCCTACCAAAAGATAAGTATCTCGCTTTCCAGCCCAATAACCTAGTATTGAACCTATCGATAATCGGTTGCCAATGTCTAATAAGATTCATGTTTGCTCCCACAGGAACCCCAAGATAGTTGAATGGAAATTTCCCAGGAAGACAACCAAGAAGTGCAGCCCTGTTTTTAACCTGAGAATTGGAAGTGCCGATGCTAAAGACTTCTGATTTATGAAAGTTAACTTGCAAACCTGACGAAGCATGGAAGCATCTAAGAATTCTGGCAAGATTTCTCATGTTTGTTTCAAATCCTTCCCCTACAAAGATCGCGTCGTAAGCGTAAAAAAGGTGCGAAATGGAAGGGCCACCGTTCCCAACCTTTTGACCGCGAAATAACCCTTTTTCACATGCCGATTCCATTGCTACATTAAGACCCTCTATCCACTACTACACAAGAGGGCTAATGTTACGGTAGGAATCGGTTGCAATTCCGTTGGAAATGGCCATTTGCAACGGATTTGCAACAGATTCCTACCGTAGCGTTAATGCTCCATGGAAATTTAAATTGCTACGGATTTCCAATGGGGTCAAATAAATTGCAATGGATTTCCAACCGAGAAAAATTCGTTCTAAATTAGCAACCATTTTTGCAACGGATAGTATTCCAACGGATTTTCTACGATTTTGTTACGGTAGATAATGCAAGGAAAGTTTACGAGATTGCAACGGAATACATTTGCTATGAAATTCCATCGATATAAGTTTGTAATGGATTTGCAATGGCAGAAAGTGGCAATGGATTTTTGCAACGGTATGCAATTCTAACGGATATGAAACGGTTTAAAATATTGACGAGCTTTCAACGGAGTGCCATAGAAATGACTTCCTTACAATTCCGATACAAAACCGCACTTTTAAAATAAAAAGAACATCATTTAGCTCTTTTTCCGTAATATACAAATATCTAAAACTAAATAATTCCGCACGCACAATTGAAACTCAAATTAATGATTAGACAAATAGCCAAATATCACATTACATAGCCAAAAAATATAAAACGTGCCACTTCTAAGCCGAATGTGTTAGGAGGGAGTGATGTGACAACCCTAGATTTTGGATTTTTCACTTTTGACTGTTTGATGTTGATCATGTGCTTGGTGTGCGTTTATGTGTTATGTGCTCATATTTGAGACTTTATCATGATGTTAGACATTGTTTACATAGTACATGGTACGTTATATGATGATGTGATGGGGTTGGTTCGTGCTCATGAGTTCACATGAATGTATAAATCATGGTATAAGTTGGAAATGAAATGAAATGAAATGAAATGAGTTCAGAAATGAACTGCCGAAAAGTTCGGGTATCGTTTTGATAAGGTTTTGTGTACGTATCATATGTTGTATGTATGTATTAAGTATATATAATATGGTTAGGATAAGTTTTATAGTTACTTTCTATATTTAGAAACTTTTAGAAATGAAGGCTAGTTCAAAAATCGCGTAAAAAGTCGAAAAATTAGCAAAAGGGTACCCGGTTTGGTCCCGAAAGTGTATAGGAGTATAAGAAAACATAAAATAGAAGGGGAGAGTGTAAATATGATAAAACACATAAAGGAGTCGAATTTGTGGGTCCCATAGCCTTAATTTTAATAATTAAATTAATAAAAATAGGATAATTACCATTTAAAAGTCCTAATTGGGCCTAAACTTGTCCACCAAGGCCTATATAAACACCCCTACACCCCTAAAAACGACTAATAACCCTAAATAAACCTAAAATCAGTCTAAATCTTCCATGGATATCAAGAGAAGTCGAAATTATGATTAGGGTTCATTAATTTTTCTTGTTTCAAGGTAAGTGATCAATTAAACCTTAATATAATTTATGTTTTTATTAATTAATCATAATTGTATTGTTAATTAACCATCATTGAGATGATTAGGGTTTTATTAATTTTCTGGAAAATATATTAATTAAGATCCATTAATGATTTTAGGGTTTGTGTTATAAATTTAGGGATAATTAATGATGTTTAGAGGGTTAGTGCATAAAGGCGTAAAACAGTCTGATTTTTAAAGCTGTCTTGTGTCGACTGTTCCGGGCAGTAGGTAGCACCTTTGGTCGAGTTTATTTTTTTTAAAATCAAGTTCAGGGAGTCTACTTTTCAAAAATGTAAGGTTGGTCGAAAATGGAGTTCGGGAAGGTCGTCAAATAATTTTTACAAAAACAGTGTGCTGTTCAGGAATAAATTTTGATTTCGGGGATTTGAGTCAAAACCTAACCAAACGGATGAGATAGCCAAATATTTTTGATTTGGGAACTCTTTATAATGTATATAAAAGGACTGGAGGTTTTCAATAAAATTTATGGTGTTTAGGTCGGGGTTTTGGTGTCAAACATTTAGCATGTACGGAAAATCAGTTTTGGTGAAAACGACTTTTGGCGTAGAGACTAAACGAAAGGGTTAAACGTGTAATTAGAAAGTAAAATTGGTTTTTGAAGTTCTTAAATAATATAACAACATAACTCCAGTAGGGTAGGAGTCAAGTGTGGTGTTAAGTTCACTTCATGTGATCGTTTAGTGACTAGTAAACCGTACCGGGGAAAACTGGAATTTTACGTATAGAATAGCTTGTAGTGGGAGAACTAGATAGTGGGGATTGGGGGATTAGATTCATCTCCTTGATTGTTACTTAACTTGGGTGTTAAGACCTGAGCTAAGGGTGTCGTGTATGATTTTATAGGTTTGCAGGAGTGCTAGCTTGATGTGCTATCAGGTGAGTTCATAGTCCCATTTTTACTAAGTTTTTAAATGTTTTCTTCTAGTATGGGATGGAGATGACACTTGTGGTGTTCTTAAAATGTTTTGGTACTATATTTTTATAAATGTTTGGACATAGATGTGTTATTGTGTGACTTGCGTGCTTATGTGTTCTCATATGTGTTTTGATATGTGTTATGATATGTGAATCTTGATTGTGTTATGATTGGGATTGGTATATAGATGTATGGGCGTCTATGGGACCAGTTGTGATGTGTGTGGAGCGTGGGGCACGATCCGTCCTGAGTTCTTGGTTGTGAGTTCTTGGTTCGGGGGGCACGATCCGTCCTGAGTACTTGTGCATCGTCTCTTCGGAGGCAAGATATCTCGACGGGGATATAGTTCATCTTCCACAGGTGGTGTGGGAAAGATCCGGATAGTGTGGTGTGTGTTCTTGTGTGTGTGACGGGATACTTCTTGATTGTTATAGTGTGCTTTGTGAATTGTAGATGTGATCGGTACTTGGTTTATGCTTTGTTGTGGATGCATGTAACATGATTATCACATTATGGTCCATTACTATAAATTGTTTTCCTTCAATTTATTTGCAGCGGATGTAAAGGTTTCTTATGATGTTCTAGATAACTTAAACCTATGTTCTCACCAACTTTATGTTGACAGATTTTAGTGTCATTTTCAGGTGAGGTAGTTGAGGAGGATGAGGTTAGAAGTGGCTAGAGTTTAGAGGCTACTAAGACTGCATTAGGAGGAATCTCTTTCCTCTTAGTTTTTATTTAATGTTTGAATAAGTGATACTTTTTAGACACCTATATGTTTGATGTTTGTTTATTTGTATGTCTTTGGTAAGAGGTAGGCGTGTTACCTACTTACCTAGGCACTTGCATTGTTTGAGATATTGTCATGGCATTGTGTCACCTTTTTATGACATTTCTATTTCATTTAATTAACTCTATAGACACGCTATTGTTGTGATGATATCCATACGTCGCGCCCCATATATTCCGCCATGGTGGGGTGTGACAGAAAAGTGTAACAAGCTAATCAGACCAAATCTACCAATGTCTTTACAAAATGTGTAATCTACCAAGTTACACCAAATCTACCGTATTACTTCAAAACAAAATGTGTATGAAACACGAGGTGTACCTTAATGAATAATATCTCCTTCAATTGTGTCAATGCCTCGGCGAGCTTGTCATTTGATTCTTTCTTAAATCTCTCAAACTTTTCTTCGCTAAGCTTTATTTCTTGTTGTATAGTTTTTTTGAAAATATCCTTGCCTTTCTCTTGCTCCAAGTCCTTCACATATTTTTCAAGCACTTCAACCTAAAAAAGGCGACAATAGTCGAAACTAGTTATCTTATACACCACAAAAACTTATCTGCCTAATAAACTATGGAGTAATACTACTCCTAATACTATTGTAATCATTTCTAATCGTGATGAACCGTTTACCCCCGCTAACCCGTTTACCCCTGCTGACCCGTTTGAACCACCAGACTTGCTCAGCAGTTGTCCAAAGGCTTAGTCCCTTTCATAGCATGATTAGCTCAATGGAACGTATTGGAAGCTCATGCTTGATTGAAGGGATTGGACGCACATGCTTGATTTCCCGTATCTTGTATCAAATGTATTTTTACAACTTACATATGGATATATTATAAAGTACAATAGATTTTGAAGATATATTACCAAGTATTTCCTGGTTGAGTTAAAGCTCCGAGACCTAGCCGTGCACATAATAACCGTAACCGAAACCGTAACCGAAAAAAACCCGAAACCGAAACCGGTCAACACCGGTTATTGACTATAACCGGTTTCGGTTATGAAATAACCGGCGGTTACTAACCGGTTATAGATTCCGACCGCAAGTACCGGTTAGTCGGTAACTGGTTACCCAACCGGTTAGAAAATAACAGGTTACAAACCGGGTTTTTATAGTAAACGTTGGATACTTCTCTGTTTTTATGAGTACTAGCCAGTAGCCACTAGGGAACTTCCGATACAATCTCACTTTCCGATGAAGAACTTTCCGATGAATAAAAGTTGAAGTTTGATGTATGACGAATCAAATTTAAAATTTCCATTAAATAAAAGTTGTAGTTTGCGTTACAATTGTTTCATGTATGAATAAAAGTTGAAAATTTTCATTGAATAGAAATTGTAGTTTATGATCACAGTAAGTTAGAAAGATGAATCCAAGTTTAAGGGGCGTTTGGAAGTGATTTTTAACTGGTGCATTGCAGCAGTTAAGGGGTGTTTGGGTTTGTTGTTGCTGTTGCATCAAAGCTTATGGGGGTTCAAGTTACAGCTCAAACTGATACAAAATGTTAGCAACCAAAATATTAGCAATAAAAAAATATGACCTTTTTTGGCAGCAGTTAAAGAATGGACAGTGTACATATGATATATGTTGCACTGCTGCAATATGTATAACTGGTGCATTGCTGCAGTATGGACAGTGTAAATATGACCTTAACTAATCCATTTGTTTACCTACTTTATCATCTTCAGAAAGCATGTTGTTTACCTTAAAACTATGCTGCAGTATGTATATATTCCCACTTTGTCCACTGTTACACAGTGAAGGAATTGAAAAAGGAAAAAAAAACCGGTTAGTAACCGGGTTTTTTGGCATTAACCGGTTACTAACCGAACCGAACCGGTTAGTACCAGTTACAGTTTTATATACCTGAAAATCTAACCGACCCGAACCGGTTTTTCTAACTAACCGGTCAAACCGGGTTTGACTAATAACCGGTTACGGTTACTACCCTAACCGGTTACACCAAAATACCCGAAATGCGCACGGCTACCGAGACCTACAGGTATGATGATCCTTGATAACAGCTTGATACAACAGCTTGATACAACAGCTGCACGTAAGATAAGCGTTAATAACCGAGTAGAAATATAACTATCCTTGATCAGAAACACAACACTTTAACTATAATTGACAAAAAACGTAACAGTTAACAAAATCCAAAATGTGTGACATAACCAATAAGACTCGACTAAATCAATGAGACAAATAAGCTTGTTTTTACAAAAGTAAAACTCACAAATAATACACCAGACTTCTAAATAAAGGACTGGAAATACTCATTAATACATTTATATGTTTATTAACTTTGTAAATAAAGGCAAACCATAAAACAAAGCCACATATGGTCTTACTTCTCTAGTGGAACACAACCATGTATTGCTAAAGGTTCACTAAATTGAAACTGAAAGAAGAGTCGACGTGGTGGAATGTCCAACCAGCTTCTGATCATCAAACCTATAAAGCATACAAAATTAAAAGGCTGCTCTATAGGGCGGGATAACTTGCACGTTTCTCATCTCATGTATGCGGACGATGTCATTTTTATGGGCGAGTGGTCTTGGTCTAATGCTCGAAATCTCAACAGCCTTTTAAGCTGCTTCTACCTCGTCTCTGGGTTGCGCGTTAATTTTAACAAAAGCTCCGTTTTTGGGATCGGTGTTTCGGATGACCAAGTCTCCTTCATGGCTAGCATTATTGGTTGTGGTGTTGCTAAATTACCGATTAAATACCTTGGTATTCCGGTGGGATGTAATATGACTAGGAGTTCTAACTGGAAGGCCATTATTGATAAGTTCCATTCGAAGCTTTTTTCCTGGAAGGCTCGCCTCCTTTCCGTAGGTGGTCGTCTTACGCTACTCAGGTCTGTTCTTAGCAACCTCCCTATATATTACCTCTCTATATATCAGATTCCCGCTTTGGTGCGGAAAAAGCTTGAGTCGATGCGCAACTTGTTTTTCATTGGTGGCGATCCGGGTGATAGGAAAATGACTTGGGTTAAATGGGACTGTTGTCTTGCTAACCGAAAGTTTGGAGGTCTTGGTATTGGCAGCATTTTAGGTCTTAATATGGGTCTTCTATTCAAATGGGTATGGCGGTTTCTTAATAATCAAAAGGATCTTTGGATCAAGGTGGTAAAGAGTATTCACGGTGTTGATGGTGGTATGTCGAATACCCTGTCCAGTTCTTGTCCCCGCAGTAACTGGTCCAACATCCTTCATTCTATTAATCGTCTCAAGGATCATGGTATTGATCATCACTCTTATTGCAAAAGAAAGATTGGCAATGGTCTCAATACTAGGTTTTGGTATGATACATGGTCCGGGAATCAGCCTCTCCGCACTCTGTTTCCTCGTATTTTCTGCCTTGATAATGATAAATCTTGTTCCATTGCTAACCGTGTGCATCTTTCTGATTGGGGTTCGGTTCTTAGACGCCCCCCAAGGGGCGGGATGGAGTCTTCTCAGATGAGTGCTCTGTTATCTCATATAGGCAATGTTACCCTTACTGATTCTAATGACAGCTGGTCGTGGTCGTTGGGTGGCTTGGATGGTGTTGGAATATTAGTAGTAAACTTAAATATAGTTTAGGGACTTAAGTGTACTTTGTAATATAGATTAGGAATAAACTTGTATTAGGAAGGTGTCTACCCCCTCATCTCTATAAATAGGGATGAGGGGGATCCTAGTTCAGTGAATTCTTCTTCCTCAATGTAGTCTTTATTAGGGTTATTAATAAAGAGGTAGTTGAGGGTATTCGTGTGCATATATGTTTGTTGGTTCTTTGTAGTCTCTCGTGTTCGCTACTTGTGCTCGATACAACTCGCGATCTAGCGGTTCCGCGTTATCGAACTTCGGGTTGTTGTCGGTTTCATACAACAAGTGGTATCAGAGCCAGGTTATTGTGGTCTCATCGGAGTTCGAGGGCTAGAGCGAAGGTTCGAATTGTTCGAAGTATCGGCGATCGAGTTTTGGATTTAAAATCGATCCTGAAGTAGCGATTTCTCGACGATTAAGCTACGATCGTCAAACGAGATAAAGAACAAATTGATGAGAGGTAAAAGTCGAGATTAAAGAATCTTAGTATTAGACCTCACGTGGGTAAAGAAAAGAAGCAATTGGTTTATTGCATTACGTAAGATTCCATATTACAAAGGTGGCAAAAGTTCTTTTCGAAAATAAAAGATTCGTTTGGAATTTTTGATTCGACTAGTGGACTTCGATTATTTGTTTCTTTTGTTAAAAAAAATGATTTAATTGAAGGGTTGTTGCGGGTTTACTTCTTGTGATTCAAGTTTTGATCGTGGTTCGCTTAGGTTTCAAGTTAGCGGTCGCGTTTGCTTGTTCATGATCGAGGGTTTAGAGGTTTTCTAATAAATTCGATTTGCAAGAAGGGTATTTTCTTGTGGTTCAAGTTTGATCGTGGTTTGCTTGGGGTTTTCAAGTTAGCGGTCGGGTTTGCTTGTTCGGAATCGAGGGTTTAGGGTTCTCTAATAAATTCGATTTGCAAGAAGGGTTTTTCTTGTGGTTCAAGTTTGATCGTGGTTCGTTCAGGTATTCAAGTTTACGATCGGGTTGCTTGTTCGTGATCGAGGGTTTAGAGGTTTTCTAATAAATTCGATTTGCAAGAAAAGGTTTTAGCAACAACGGGTATATTGCACACGGCTTGTGAGGCTTGTCGGTAAAGTTGGTTGAGAAACAACTTGACAAGGTTTGTAGCAAGGTGAAAGAAGATTCAAGACTTGTCGAGGTTGCAAGATTTCTTATGTTATTAGAAATCGGTTTTGCAAAATTAAAAGTACGACAAGGGTTACTTCAAAAGGAGTCGGGTACTTTCTTGATTCAAGGGTTGTCGATTTGTTGGATAGGTTAATTTCCAAGGCTCAATCGATATTTGAGTAAGAAAGGGTGTTCTTTTGAAGGGTCTTGGTTTGATCGATTTCTAAGAAGGTTTCTCTTAGGGTTATATCGATAAAGCAAGGGTTTTTCTTTATAAACGGGGACTTCGTATTCGTGATTGTGAGGTTTAATATATCACAAGGTTTAGTGAATTATCGAAGGGACTTTGTCGATTTGTGATTGTGAGGTTTTTCACAAGGTTTAGCAAATCAACAAAGGGATAAAGAAGAATGTCTAGTTCTATAACTAGGTTTAACATCGAAATTTTCGATGGGTTTATTGTACGAAAGCATGGAGGTCATAAACAAGTTGGGTTCAAACAACTTGGTCCTGGTGTTAAAACAGGAGTCCATGGAGTACATGTTTATAAACGTGTTTGGTTTGAGGTGGAACTGCAGGGAGCTCAGGGGGATCGTGAAGCTGAGGTTTTTCAGGATAGTAACGATCATGTTGTAGTGGCTCAAATACGGTTTGAGGTGGAACTGCATGGAGCTCAAGAGGGTCGTGAAGCTGAGGTTTTTCAGGTTAGTAACGATCATGCTGCAGTGGCTCAAAGACGGTTAGAGGACAAACAACCTGAAGAAAAGACAAACACGGGCTGCTTGGTAAATGAGCAGGAAGAGGTACACCTTGGTATAAAGGTGGGGGCAAACATTACGGTAACCAGAGTACCTGGTCAAGAGGGTGCAGAGGGTAATGTTGCTGAGAAGAAGAACGTGAAGGAGTTTATGGAAGCTAATCTAAGGAAATTACAGAAGTACAATGCCTGGTCGACAAGGTGGTTCCCGGTTCGAGGTTCCAACACCGGTAAAGGGTGTTGAGTATCGGTTATGTTTAAGTGTTACTCCTAAGGTGGAAATTGTTGGAATATTAGTAGTAAACTTAAATATAGTTTAGGGACTTAAGTGTACTTTGTAATATAGATTAGGAATAAACTTGTATTAGGAAGGTGTCTACCCCCTCATCTCTATAAATAGGGATGAGGGGGATCCTAGTTCAGTGAATTCTTCTTCCTCAATGTAGTCTTTATTAGGGTTATTAATAAAGAGGTAGTTGAGGGTATTCGTGTGCATATATGTTTGTTGGTTCTTTGTAGTCTCTCGTGTTCGCTACTTGTGCTCGATACAACTCGCGATCTAGCGGTTCCGCGTTATCGAACTTCGGGTTTGGGTTTTCGGTTGCTTCGGTTCGCTCTCATGTTGATTATGTTACCTTGGACAATGGTCAAGAGGCTACACCATGGAACAAATTTCTTCCTATCAAAGTTAACGTCTTCATGTGGAGGCTCATGCTCAACAAACTTCCTACTAAGTTTAATCTTGATAAGAGGAATATAGACGTCGACTCCCTGCTATGCCCCTCCTGCCTTGAAGACATTGAAACCGCCAACCATTCGTTCTTTAACTGCTGTTTAGCTAAAGATCTTTGGTCGCTTCTCGCTAGGTGGTGGGATTTGGATTTTCCTGTTTGTTGCAACCTCGCGGATTGGAGGATCTGGCTTGCGAGTGCTCGTATTTCTTCCAAAGCTAGGATCATTCTCGATGGTGTTGGGGGTACGCTTATGTGGACCATCTGGAACTTCAGGAATGCTCTTATTTTCTCGTCCTCGCATCCTAAGAAATCGGTTTTGTGGGATAACATTGTTTACCAATCTTTTTTGTGGATTTCATCTAGAAATCCGAAAAGTAGGTTGTCTTGGTTAGGTTGGCTTCAAAATCCGATTGTATCTATTAACTCTCTGTAATTTTGTCTAGCTTTTGCTAGTTTAATAATATCTGCCGTTCAAAAAAAAAATACAAAATTAAAAATAGATATTAGTATCACTTAATTTGGCTATATAAATATAATATGGATACAAAACAATAGTTTCTGCTCGTGTGTGGATATGCTAATCATCAGACAAGTTGCTTGCTGGTTCACGTAATGGACTAGGGATATTTGACCCTTGCATGCCATTCGATGCTTCAACACCTGGAACAGTCACATCTACACCTTCATCGTTATCATCATTGCCACTGATATGATGATATCACCATGTGAAGGTTAAGGGCCAATACGTCTTCGTGTACTTGACATGATAATCTACAACAAAAAATTGATAAATTAATACATGTTAAATTATCACCTACGCCTCATATTAAATTCAGTAATAAATAATGTACTATACTAACTGTCTAACTGCTCCGTCCATGTAAAATATGCGGCCATGAACCCTTCTTGAGCACTTTCTTGTACAAGTGATTTGAAACCACTTCTCGCGATTTGTAAGGCTTATTTTTGTAACCTATACATGGACATTTTATTCTAAGCTCTATCTCGCCCGACAGAGTCGACATGTGTTTGACAACTTCATGGTTCGAGTAGGAAAAGTTCAAATATAACTCCACATTTTGAACATAAGCCTGACTCGAATACCTTTGTGTGTCGGTCATCTTATACATTATGCTCGGTATGAACATCATAATTACTAGTAATATTATACCAATTTTCAAAGCCTAAAATTAAGTAAAGACTTACAATAAGTAGCATTTTATAGTAAAAAAAACATATCAAAATACACCATCATCTATGCATACTTAATTTTAGCCACATGGAGTCACCTATGCTTAATTAAAATCAACACTTGTAATCCAAAATAGATCCGTAAATCACAATTATAGCAAAAAACATACAAAATGAACACCAGATTCCTAAATCCCAATTAACACTTATAGTAAAAACAAATCCCTAAATCACAATTACAACTAAAAACATACAAAAATCAGCCATATAATTGAAATATAAAAATTAATAGAACAATTTAAATCCAAAAGATTTGCTTAAATTGAATATATACAAATTGAGTAAAGTTATTTTGGATACCATATCTATTATGGATACCAAAGGACTCATCCCTACCATCCATCCTCACTATATCTAATGGTTGAGATTAAAAATATTTAATTATTTCACTTATTTTTAAAACTTAAATATCTTTTAAACCGTTAAGTGTTAAACGGAAAAAAAATATACCATCGCGACGAGCATTTAATTAGCTTTCTACAGATATGCAATATGATATACTTTTGAAGAAAAAAAAACATTTTTTTTTAAATTTGCGTAAAATATCATATATGATAATAGTGTTTTATCATATATGATATTAGTGTTATGTTACAAATTATTACAGAATCATATATGATATTGGTTTTTATCATATATGATAAGTTATATCATATATGATACCCGTGTTACTATCATATATGATATTTTAGTATAATATATGATAGATTACCGAAAAAAAAATTTTGTCGAAAGTATATCATATAGCATATTTGTAGAAAGATAATTAAATGTCCGTCGTAATGGTATATTTTTTTTCGTATAACGATTGACGGTTTAAAAGATATTAATGTTTGAAAAAAAAAAAGGAAATTTGTTTTATTTTTAATCTTATCCATTGGATTAAGAAGGAGCTTGGTATCCAAATAAAGTTTGATATCCAAATGAACTTAAATCATACAAATTATACACGTTTTAACAAATAGATAAGAATTTACCTAGAAAGAGGCCGATTGGTATATTCGTTTGGTGTTGTGTGATAAATGAAAGTATAGGATAAGGTTGTGATATCTATCTAGATCTGTCCTATTATCGAGTAAAAACTAAGAGGGAACGGTGTGGTGGCGAGGGTGGCTCGCCGTGCCTAGGTGGCAGGCTCGCCGCCCTTCGCCGTTACACCTACCCCCTCGCCGGTTCTCAAATGTCACAAAGTGACATTGCTCGTTGGAAAAGAAGTGGGGCCCATTTTTTTTATTACCGTTAGAAAACGGTTATATTCATTAAAAAAAAAAAAATTTTAAAAAAACTTTTTATTCTTATAAATACCACCCAAACTTCTTTAAAAACCACACACAACAAAAACATTCAATTAAACTTTCACAAAAAACTTCAATATGAGCACCTCGTCGGATTCGTACCAGTCAGATATCGAAGAAATGGAAGAAGTAGAAATGGTGTGGAAGATTAACGAAGAGGAAGAAGATGAAGAAGATGAAGTTCATTCACATCGCAGATACATCTGGCGTGAACGTGACGTCGCCGAACAACGTTTAATGGAAGATTATTTTGGTCCACATCCAAAATACCCGGCAGAAAAATTCAGATTACGATATCGGATGAGACGGGAGCTGTTTCTGGAAATTGTTGAAGGTATTGAAACTTATTGTGCAACAAATAATCCTTTACCCAAGCATTTTCATTTTTTTACTATTCGATATGATGCTACGGGTATGAAAAGTATGAGTGTCATCATGAAATGCACATCCGCTCTTCGCCAATTGGCAAACGCCACGGTGGCGGATGGGGTAGATGAATACTTGCAAATGGGTGAACATTGTGCCCGTGATTGTCTAGACTATTTTTGTATGTGCGTTATAGATTTGTATATGCCCGAATTTTTAAGAAAGCCTACACCAAATGACGTTCAAAACATATATAACGCACATAATACGATTCACGGGTAACCGGGTATGCTAGGTAGCCTTGATTGTATGCATTGGGAATGGATTAATTGTCCTAACGCGTGGCACGGGAAATTTGGGAGAGGTGATAAACAACACCCAACCCTCATTCTAGAAGCCGTTGCATCATACGATTTGTGGATTTGGCATGCATTTTTCGGGGTTGCAGGTTCAAATAATGATATTACTGTGCTGCATCATTCACCATTGTTCGACGACCTTTTGGCTGACAACGAACCAGTGGCACCATATCTTGTAAACGGGCAGCTATTCGAAAGAGGGTACTACCTTACAGATGGTATTTACCCTCGATGGTCATGTTTTGTTAAGTCGTTCAGCCAAGCACGTGATGACAAAATCGCTGCGTTTAAACGGCGTCAGGAAAGTGCCCGGAAAGATATTGAAAGGGCATTTGGTGTCCTACAAGGACGATGGCGTATAATTGCTCAACCGGCGCGTGCTTGGACTGTGAACAAGCTACGCAGGGTCATGTACACGTGCATCATTTTGCATAATATGATTTTAAAGAATCAAGGGTATGCGATTTCCGAAGTAGTTGAAATGTACATCACTCCTGGGAACCATTTGTTAAGGACATAGGTCGAGCGATGTGAAATACGTCGCAGGAGACAAAGAGAACTCCGAGATAGAGACGTACATGCAAGGCTTCAACGGAACCTCATTGAGCATGTTTGGGCACAAGAGCAACCATGAATAATCGACCGTATTGTATTTTTTTTTTTCGTATTGTCTTTTTTTTTCCGTATTTTTATATTCGTAGCGTAATTTTATTTCTCGTATTTGTATTTTATTTTTTAGTATTTTGTAATTTTTAATTTTATGAAATGAATTTTTATTTTGTGTGAAAATTGAAAAATTAAATAAAATGGTGAGTGGTGGGACCCAAGTGAAGAGGAGAGAGACTAGTTGTGATAAAGGGGGTGTTTTTGGAGAAGAGGAGAGAGATTAGTTGGTATGACGTGGCGCTGATGTGGCGCAGTGAAGAGGTGTTTACCTCTTTGTGATACCTTTCCCTCTAAGCGGCAAATGAAACTTTGGTTGACTTGGGCGCTAAATTGCAAGCGGGAAAACAAAAGAGGGTGTAAAACTAAGCGGCAAGCGAAATATATATAGAAGTAGGGCTGAGCGTAGGAATCAAACAGGACCGGATCGGCTAAAACCGAACCGGACCAAAGACCAAATTGGTCCAAAACTTCAGACCGAGACCAGATCGAAGTAGTCCGGGTCGGTCTGGTCTTGTCCCTTTTTCGGTCCGGTCCGGTCTCAATTAAACCAAAAAAACGATTTTTTGGCAAGACCGAACCGGACTGACCGGATCGAGTACCAAAATTGTCTAAAATCACGGACCAAAGACCGGACCGAATTTGCTCCTGTCCGGTTTGATTTTCAGGTCTAACGGTCCAAATGCTCACCTTTACATAGAAGTGACGAAATATTTAGGTCGGGTTACATGTCTATATGGTCCGGGTTCGGGTCTACACCGGTTTTTAAAAAAAATGATTAAGTTTTTAATTTTTTTATCTACTAGTTTCTATCACCTTTTGGCGAGTAGACTAATCTCTCGCGAGATTGAGATTTTAATGATGTGTTTTAGTTTCGAGTATTTAACTTATAAACCATATCTTTCAAGAAATACTAACGATATCGGGTAGTGTACCCGATCGTGTAATGTAAAAGACTCGTAATACCAGGTCGTTTGCTAAAGCGGATGGAACTCGTTGGTGATGATTCGATTCTCGCTCACTTCAAAACGGTTAAGGTTGAGTCGTTCACTAGTGTGAATGAAACTCGTTTGTGAGGGGTTGATTCTCACTCTCTACAAAAAGGATGAAGGTCATCTAGAAGCAGCATCTCTACTATCCGGTAGGGGTAAGACTGTCTACATCCGCCTCATCCATACTTCATGAAAGACATGATCGCATACTCTCATTTTTTTTCATTTGTCTTACAAGTGAAACATTTAACCAACTCCTGGCTCGGTAGGTCCTTGTGCATTTCTAGTAATTGAAGGTTATAAATATCATAACAATTATATAAAACCCTAAACGAGATCAAAGCACATATAGCGGAAGGTGGAACAACGGTGTACTAACTAAAGTGGATTCTTTATTATGCATTGATTGTATTATGATATTGTGATGAAGGGTAACTAATAGTGGTGAATGTTAACTCATCATGATGAATGTTAACTCATCGTGATAAATGTTAGCTCATCGTGATATTTCCAAACCACTAAAAGTAATACTCTTTAGTACACACAGTGACGAATGAAAATCCTTCTAGTGTTAACATCAAACAACGCTACGGTAGGTGACTTGCGAGATTCTTTATGAATCGAACTTGTGTCAACTGGAAAGCAACGATGATACGATTCTTTATGAATCAAACTTGTTCCATGAATATGATTTGACGACTTTAATCACACAGATAATGTATCCACCTGATTCACTCTTACTTCCGTTGTTGCTTTGAGATGGTCGAGTAAAGAGAACGGCTAGTACAACCGCGAAACCCTATCAAGGAGGTTCTTAATTGGATCTAGCTAATCGCAGATACGATATTTAATACCGTCTAACGGTCTTCACCGATCGGAGGTAAAACGTTACCGATTTAGAACGAATGTCAAAGCCATTTAGTCCTTGTCCATGTTTTGTAACGATAAGGTGGAACAACGGTGTACTAACTAAAGTCAAAGATTCAGAACCACATACTCATGTAAAAGACATACTTAGTGCATCAAGATTCAAGAATCAAGAAAGCTAAGATCAAACAAATACAAAGTCTTCTGCAACCCTGATATTCAAGATTTTACTTAAACTGTAATGAAGAGGTTTGGCCTCTTAGAGGATAGATTTATCATAATATTGGGGAGATTGTGTTAGCCTCAAAATATTAAAAAATGACCTCTGAGAGGTTAGAAAGATTTCAAGAAGATGCATAGTGTGAGTATGTGGGTGAAGACACAAGATCGCAAGAAGGCAAAGACGAATCAAGGAGTATGACTAACAAAAATGAGTCACTCATGAGATTTGAAGATCTCAAGATTGAAGACAAATTCGAAAGACAACGACAAAGGCTCAATATCACAGCATGATGGAGCAAGCCTACTATTACACGTTCAAGGCTCAAGTATTGCGAGATTAGTAATCTCATTTAGTCCTCAAACGTCGTAGAGGAATAACCTCTCATTGGGGGAGATTGTTAACATCAAAAAATTGAGTCGAACAAGAATGAATCGGCCATAGGTTTATTATGTATCGGTCATAGGAACCTTGTGATATGTAATAGGATAGTCGAGAATCACGGGCTTGACGTTTAGCTAAAAGGGCCACGTTTAAGGACCTAAAGCCATCAAGCAAAGCCCGACCCATCTACAAATAACCCAAAAAGCATCATACATGCGTAGCTATATAAACAACCCTTCTCGCATGTTAGGAGGGTGTTGCTTCATTGTTTTCTCATTCTCTCTCAATCTAATATTCCTAATTTTCAACCATTCTCTCAGCATTATCTCTCTAAACTTCTATCTTTTTTTTAATCTATTTTCTACTACTATCTTTCATAATAATCATGAAGTGATGTAATTTATGGGATAACACAAAAATACCAACAAAATATAGAAAACAAATACAATTTTTTTTTACCTTTGCAAATTCGTAGCAATTATATTGTATGTCGTAAAAAATGTTGAAATAAAATATTAAAAATAAATAAAAGTTAAAACATAATCATCTTCCGCTGAAAGATCTTTCTTTTATCTATTTTTTAAATTTTTTGTATCAAATTCATTAACAATTTTGCAATGGATTTGCAACGGTCAATAAAAATTAAAATTAAAATCAATTAAGGAGTTTACAACGGATTTGCAACGCGTAATTTAAAATAAATAAAAATTAAATTATTAATAAGTATTTTGTTGTAAATCCGTAACATTTATTACAATTTTTGCAACGAATTTGCCACGAAAGCCAATAATATTTTATTTTTAATACTCCATTGCAAATCCGTTACAAATTTCAAATAATCTTAACCGATTTGCAACGGAATATTTTAAAATAAGTATAAAAGAAATAAATTAAAATTTATCAACGGATTTACAACGGTTTTTTGTGCCATTGCTAATTCGTTGCAAATATGTTGCAACCCCGTTGCAAATTTGCTACGGAAAACTTTCGTTACAAATTTTCGTAGCATTTGCCCTATTGTGTAGTTGTGATTGCTATGATGAATAAGAACGATGAGAGTTGATCGCCTTGTCTTACTCCTTTAGTGATGTGGAATTCACTTGTACGGGAGCCATTGATTAAAACCGAAGCATATGATGAGGATAAGCAGCCGCGAATCCAATTTCGCCATTTAACCCCGAAGTTCATTTGTGACATTACGGAATCTAAGTATCCCCAATTTAACGAATCAAAGGCTTTTTCAAAATCGACTTTGAAAATGAACATATGCTTCTTCTTCTTTTTCGCCCACGAACAAAGTTCATTGATAATGAGGGGGCCTTCCAATATATTGCGACCATTGATGTACGCAGATTGTACATCTCCAACAACGATTCCAATAACCTTTTTAATGCGGAACGACAAGGCTTTGGATACAATTTTATACAAGCATCCTATTAGAGATATGAACGGTAATCGCTGAGAGTAATGGGGTCTTTGATCTTGGAGAGTAACGTGATGAATGATGAGTTGCAGCCCCTACCAATGACACCAGTAGCTTCAAAGAATCTGATGAAATTCATAACGTCATCGATAACACAGTCGAAGTGATGCTTGAGAAACTTGAAGGTAAACCCGTCAGGCCCAGGGGCCTTGTCGCCACCGCAGGCCCATATAGCCTCTTTGATTTCCAATACATAGAAAGGGACTTCAATAGATTGCTGTTGTTCAGAGGGTCAGCCTGCGAGAAAGAGGGTTAATGAGGGGAGGACGAACCGGCCATCGATCACAAAATTTTGATGAGAAGAATCTGAAAGCTTCTTCTTTGATACGCCCAGGGTCCACAACACATTCGCCATTGATTGTAAGACCATGAATCCGGATTTTCCTACTCTTATTTTTGAGTGTTCCATGAAAGAAAGCACTATTTTCATTACCATCAACCGCCCACTTGATGTGGGAAATTTGTCTGAGGTCGAGCTTCTAAATAAGCTCCAGTTCAGCAATTTTTGTTTTCCCATCATTAATTTCCAAAACTTCCATATCAGAGAGTGACCGAGATTCAGCAATTAAGTCTAAATCGTTTAAGCGCTTGCGCAAAACTTTGAGATCCTTATTCTCTTTAGCAACTTCCAGAGCTCTCCATCTTTTTATTGCATTTTTCAGAAACTAATTCTAAATCAAATTCCCTTTCCCACTCTTTCTATTATGAAATGTTTTAATTTTAATGAATGTAGAAAATTGTTGTTTTTTATTTTGAAAGTAACAATGTCATTTGCATTCTTCACCGGATATTATAATAAATAATCTTAACTTTATAACATTGTATTTTAATTTTTATAATAGAGTTAAAAATAAAACAAAATATCAAATATAAACAACATTTTATTTAACTTATAACTTTGTATTAAAATTTTAAACAAGTATTATTGGCACTTCATTATATCATAAGTAAAAGTAAATGACCATTTGAGTCACCAAGCGACTTGGATTCAACAAAAAAAAAAAACAAATCTTTGTTTTTTGTGTTTAAAAACGAAAAAATGATTCTACAAACTAAAAACTTGAAATCTTATGATCGTAAAATTTGAATTCTACCTCGTATAGTCGTATGATCGTATATAGTTAATAATGTCATCTATTGATTTTGATGCAAAAGTAATATAACTTAGATGTTACAATTCAATATTTTCGACCCGACTTGACTCGAGCCCGACCCAAACTCCACCTAAGTATATTCGGGTCGGGTTAGCCGGGTTCAAATTTCAATTCGGGTTATTCAAGTGAACCCGACTAACCCGAATTCGAAATCGGGTCGGACATTGGGTATATGAATATATCGAATTCGGGTTCGGGTCAACCCGATTGACCCGAATAAATTTATTTTTTGTTTTTTTATTTTTAATTATATATTTAATATAAGTTCTATTAAAAAAAATATTAGCTTTTATATATTTTACTCGAATTTAGGTTGACCCGACCCCGAATAGACCGACCCGAATAAACCTGAACCCGATTAACCCGAGCTGCAATCGGGTCGGGTTCACATAAATTATTTTTATCTTTGACCCAACTCGAATAAACCTAACCCGACCTGATTCTCACCCTAGTTACAATACCTTGTTGTTTGAAACTGGACATGATATTTAATACTACCAAGTATCCAAAACGTCACATGATATTAATAACGTTATAAAGTTTGGTCTTAAAAAAAACAATAGATATGTCTTGAGAATGCTCGCTATTTGGTCTTAGTTTTAGATCGTTAGAATATGCATTATTAATCAAAGTCATCACTTTTGCCTTTGTTCATCTCACGTGTACCTCTATAACAGGTTGCTTGTGTTATCTCAAAACCGTAACAAACATTCATGATTTACGAGTACAAGGTCTAATTCATAATTAAGACACTTTATTATCACATGTAAAACCCATTGGATGTTCTTTTAACTGTGTAAAACAAACCCAAGTTTAATTCATATAAAATTATAAAACTAGCAATAATAAATACAGTAACCAAAGTAAATCTTCAACATCTTGCTTTGAGGCAAATCCATCAGTTGGTGCAGTTCGTTTGAGCTCTTCGTAAAAGTTTTTAATATACTTAACAGCCCTTACATCTATCGTCTGTTCTTCTTCATTATGTATGAACTCTGATAAATCGTCTAAATAAACCACCAAATCAAAAGGAAAAACATATATGTTATACTCTTGAAAAGTAACAAAACAAAATCAGTTATAGGATTAGTTTCGTATGGAAATTTGTTTGCAGTTGAATAGATAAAACGTACCGGTAGGATACCCTTCACTTTTGGTCGTATGACGGACATAACCACAACCACGGTGGCTTCTACCAGTTATGCATAACTGAAGATGTAGCTCCGTCACCGCCTCATCAATCTCTTCATCCCTTTTCACTCTCATATCAAGACTTTACTTATTGGCTTTTTCCCTCACAACTTGCCCCGACCTACTTACTACCACTTGCTCCAAGAAGTAAGTAGGTCAGAGCAAGTTGTAAGGGACTAAGCCAAGAAGCTAAGTGTTGATATGAGAGCCAAAAAGGACGAAGAGATTGATGAGGCGGCGATGGGGCAACTTTTTTAGTTATGCATAACTGGTAGAAGTTGGTCCTATAAATACTAGTTTATGGTATGATAATTATGGAAGGTATTTATGAAGGAATATGTACACGTAAATAATATATGTCCGGAAGTCGTCCCGAGCCTAAGGAGACGCACGCGTTAATACGTAAAACAATTATACGTTAATATATTATGTAATATATTAATCAGTGATAAGCTATTACGAACGTTAATTAATTAGTTAATTAACTGAGTCTTACAAATGATAGTTAAAAGTTAACTATAAGAATTTATATATAAAACAAATAAAAGATAAATTTATATTAATTCTTTTTATTTGGTTTTTTATGTAAATCTTATTTTCCTAATTGGTTTTGGTTTTGGTAACCGACTATACCATGCATTGTATATATAATGAGATGATACCTCATTAATGGTAGATATACCCAACGACAGACTCAAAACCAAAATTTGCGATTCTCGTTTGTTATACAAAGCAATTAAAACTAACACATTAGGTTGTTAGTTTTGCACTTTATTTGTTTTAAGAAAACAAGTATTTGGTTAGCTTATCACGATCGGTACTAGCATACTTAATTGTTTGCTATAACGTATTGTGTGTGTATTCTTAGAGAGATCATACTTTGATCTTTATTGGTGGTTCGATAAAGGTGTTTAATCCATCGCTAAAAGGTACGCGTTTCTTTATTGTTTATGTTAATTACTTGTCTATACGTGATCCTAAATTCCGCTGCGTACTCGTGATTATTAATGTGTTAATATGATAAAAGGTTTTTATAAATTCTAACAGTGGCATCACGAGCCGTTCGTATAGATTTTAATTACATTAAAAATAATGAAAGAGATAAAATTGTGTAAACTTACTATGATGGCGTTTGAATTATTTTATTTGAAGATTAGTTTTTCATAAACCCTAATTAGGGTTAATAAAATTAATTAGACAAACCTTAAGTTGTATGTAATTTTTGTTGATAAATATGTTGTTAATTGTTACTTAGTCGTTATTTATCACGTTGTTAATTGTTAAATTTATGGTTCGATCCATGGGAATCATGCAAGTTTACCATGGATCATGAATTAATTGATTTAATTGAAGTCATGATAGATGTGGTATGCATGAAGCATGTGATTAATTGTTAATTGTGTATATGTTTTAGGTTAATGTTTATTTGTTTTGCTTTTGATTATAATTGTTATATATCATGGTTCAAGCAAAGGGTTTTTTTGAAAAATAAAAATAAACCGGACTAAAACTATATGAAATTTGATTTATTATAATCTTGTTCTTGCACGATCATATGTGGCAACAAATGAGTCGCCCTTACATGGTTTTAAATCTAACTCACGCCGTGATTAGCAAGAATCAAGTTTATAATTTTTTTTCTATTTTAAAGTTGTAAAATTTTATTAATGACGTAATTTGCAAAGTACTATCTAGTTGCAAGGCTAAGGTTCGGGAAGACTCATCAAGACTTCGGTCTTGTAGATACCATTGCCCTATAATACCTGACTACTTGTAGTCTCCTTATCTTGCATACTATTTAGGAAGCCGCGAATGGTCTAGGGTTTGAATGATTTTAATCATTCTTTAATCTTTTCCCGTGATAAAATTAAACTTCTTTAAATAGAATACATGTTGAATCGTCAATTTTTATGATATCACTATTTATACAATTGAATTGTAAGTTAAATAAGTGATATTTATAATTAACGAATTGAGTAAATTTTATAAATTATCATGATACAAAGATGTTGCATGCTTCTTTGTACATGTTTTGAATTGTCAAAATTTATACCTTTTGAAATAAGTTTATTTGCCATCCAACGTGTAAAAGCACTTGCACTTACTCTTTCACCATACGTGAGACTGTGGTGATTTTGTAACCCAAGGTGATATAATACACTCGATTGTGAGACGTCGGTGCTATATAATCACAGTTTTTAGTTGGACGACTTAAGCAAGTTAAGATAGGTGAGACCTTAACTCGTGGCAATAGATGGGATAAACATGCTCACTTTTTCACTTTTGAATTGTCACAAGTGATGGATATAAAGTTGAGTCCTATAATTCTAGAAGTTGTATTGGATGCAATTATTGAACGTCAATTACCCCTTGAATATCATCATCACTAGCAGATCAACTGATGCGGTGGTGGTATGTCTTGGTGGATTCTAGATTTTAGAAAATTAATTGTTTATTTATAGACATGGGTATTTAATTTTCTATAAAGGGAGTATTATCGAAAATACTAAATTATTGAACTTTGTTTATTTGTAGATGGCAATGAATAATGCCCAAACCAAACAAAACAGTTCGGCTTTCAGGTCGATGCTTGAGAAGCAACAACTTACTGGTCCTAACTTCAATGAGTGGTTACGCGCGCTCAAACTAGTTGTGCGTGTGGAGAAACTAGAGGATGTGTATGACAATCCTTGGCCTGACCATCCTGGTGCTAATGCTACTAATGAACAATTAGTAGAATGGAATGCTCTTTATGATCGTCATAATGAAGTTGCTTGTTTAATGCTTGGAACTATGTCTCCATCGCTTTATCAGCAATTTGAATACAAAAGTCCTAAGGACATGATAACTGAGCTCCAACAGATGTATGGAAAGCCTCCTGGTGTCGAACTACAAGAGTTAGTACACACTTTCCATTCATGCAAGCAGGAAGAGGGTCAATCCGTTAGCGATTATGTTCTATTGATGAAAAGCTATTTGGATCATTTGGCAACTCTCAACTATGTTCTTCCAGAAGCTGTCTCTGTCAGCTTGATCCTCAATTCACTTTCGAGTGATTTTGAGGGCTTTGTGCAAAATTACAATATGTAAAGCATGGGGAAGACAATTAGTGAAGTTCATTCTTTGCTTATTGAATTTAAGAAAGGAGTTAAGAAGAACAAGAAGTCAAATGTTGCATCTTCTTCTAAACCACAAGTGATGGCGATCCAAGGTGGTAGGATCCAGAAGTACAAACCGCAAGGAGGTAAGGCTAAAGGTAAAGGTAAGGATAAGGGTCCTAAAAATTCTTATCCTCCTAAACCTAAAAAGCCTCAACCTTATAAGAAAGAGCATCCGGCAAAAGATTCCATATGTCACCACTGCAAAGAGGTTGGACATTGGAAGAGGAATTGTCCTGTTTATCTAGCTGAGTTGATGAAAAAGAAGAAGCAAGTTGGATCGTCCACTTCTTCAGGTATTTATACTATTGAATTATTTGCTTGTTCTAAAAATTCCTGGGTGTATGACACTGGTTGTGGTACTAATATTTGTAACACAAAACAGGGACTTAGAGGAGCAAAGAAGCTGAAGCAAGGTGCTGTCTACTTGTATGTTGGAAACGGCGTACGTGCTGAAGTAGAAGCTATTGGAAGTTTTGACTTAGTTTTACCTAATGGTTTAATTCTTGTTTTGGATGATTGTCATTATGCACCTACTATTACTAGAGGTGTTGTTTCAGTTTCTTGTTTGCATGATAAAGGATTTATTCATAAATTTACGGATTCTGGTATGACCGTTTCTTTTAATGATATGATTTATTTTAATTGTATCCGTGTTAATGGTATTTATGAAATTGATATGCATGATCCTACCTTGCAAATTGTGAATTCAATGTATTCGATTAGCAATAAGAAATCTAAAGCAAGTTTAGATTTGACTTATCTTTGGCATTGTCGACTTGCTCATATTTGCAAGAAGCGAATTGAAAAGTTGCAACATGATGGACTTTTAAACTCAACGGATAGTGAACCGTTTGATCAATGCGTTTCTTGTATATCGGGCAAGATGACAAGGAAATCTTTTTCGCATAAAACGGAAAAGGTGAAAGATCTACTTGGATTAATCCATACCGATGTATGTGGTCCACTTAGACATGTGTCAAAGCAAGGTGCTACGTACTTCATTACCTTTACTGATGATTATAGTCGTTATGGTTATGTTTATTTGCTTAAACATAAACACGAAGTCTTTGAAACATTCAAGGTATTCAAAAATGAAGTAGAAAATCAACTCGGGAAGACTATTAAAGCCATTCGATCAGATCGTGGTGGTGAATATATTAGTCAAGAATTTAAAGATTATCTAAAGGCTAGTGGAATTGTCCAACAGCTGACTCCTCCTTACACACCACAACACAATGGTGTTTCTGAGAGGAGAAATCGAACTTTGCTAAACATGGTTGGATCAATGATGAGTCTTTCTACTTTGCCACTATCCTTTTGGGATTATGCTCTGGAGACTGCTACACGCATTCTCAATATGGTTCCAACCAAGAAGGTTGACAAGACTCCATATGAACTATGGCATGGAAAAGTTCCTAACTTGTCTTACTTAAAGGTCTGGGGTTGTGAGGCTCATGTGAAACGTCACACGCCTGACAAACTTCAATCAAGATCGGTTAAGTGTGTCTTCATAGTTTACCCTAAGGAAACTATGGGTTACTATTTCTACTACCCACCTGAAAACAAAATAGTTGTTGAGAGGTATGCAGATTTCTTTGAAAAGAATCTCATAGTTCAAAAAGAGAGTGGGAGGATTGTAGAACTAGAGGATGAAGATATTTTACCTTCTGAAACTACTAGCGAACATCCAATTGAGGAAGAAAGTCTTGCACCTGATGTAACTCAAGAAGAGGATGTTGTCCCCATTCGTAAATCAAAAAGAACAATCAAAGCACCTGAACGACTATGTCTAAATGTAGAAGTCGAGGAACATAGTTTAGGGGATCTTAATGAACCCACTAACTATAGAGATGCAATATTGGATTCTGAATCTGATAAGTGGATTGTTGCTATGAATGCGGAAATGCAATCTATGTATGATAATCAAGTCTGGAGACTTGTAGATTTACCACCCAATGTGAAGGTCGTAAAGGGTAAATGGATTTACAAGAAAAAGACGGACATGGATGGCATTGTACACACCTATAAAGCTCGATTTGTAGCAAAAGGGTTTACACAAACTTATGGTGTTGACTATGAGGAAACCTTTTCTCCTGTTGCAGATTTGAGAGCTATTAGGATTCTCATAGCTATAGCAGCGTACTATGACTATGAGATATGGCAAATGGATGTAAAACCCGCGTTCTTGAATGGTTACTTGGAAGAAGAAATCTATATGGAACAACCTGAAGGATTTGTTGATCCTAAGGATCCTAGAAAAGTATGTAGGCTTCAAAGATCCATTTATGGACTTAAGCAAGCATCAAGAAGCTGGAATAAAAGATTTGATGAAGAAATCAAAAAGTTTGGTTTTGATCAAAATCTAGATGAGCCATGCGTATATCAAAAAGCTAGTGGGAGTAATGTTGTTTTCCTAATCTTGTATGTTGATGACATAATCATTATGGGAAATCATATTCCAAGTTTACAAGAGGTAAAGACCTATCTTGGGAAGTGTTTTTCTATGAAAGATTTAGGGGAAACGGCATTTATTCTTGGAATCAAAATCTATAGAGATAGATCGAAGCGGTTAATTGGACTAAGTCAAAATGCATATCTTGATAAGATCTTGAAGAAGTATAGAATGGATAATTCCAAGCGTGGTCTCATTCCTATGCAAGTGCACACTGACTTAAATAAAACACAAGGTGCTACTATATCTGAAGAGATGAAGCGTATGCAAAATGTTCCTTATGCTTCGGCCGTAGGATCTATTATGTATGTTGTGAGATGCACAAGACCTGATGTTGCGTTCGCGCAAAATATTACAAGCCGATTTCAGCAAAATCCAGGTGAAAGTCACTGGACTGCTGTGAAAAATATTCTTAAGTATTTAAGACATACTAAGGATACGTTTTTGGTTTATGGTGGAAATCCTGAAGCTACTGAGCTGCAAGTTAATTGTTATTGTGATGCTGGATTCGAAACCGATAGAGATGACACTAAATCTCAAACTGGGTATGTTTTCGTTTTGAACGGAGGCGCGGTAGTATGGAAGAGCTCCAAACAAAGTACTACTGCACAATCTGCCACAGAAGCTGAATATATCGTTGCTTCTGAAGCTGCAAAGGAAGCTGTTTGGATGAGGAAGTTTATTGGAGAACTTGGTGTAGTTCCTACCAATGAAGAACCTATAAAGATGTATTGTGACAATTCAAGTGCAATCATCATAGCTAACGAACCGGGAGTTCAGAGAGGCGCCAGACACTATCAAAGGAGATATCACTATGTTCGAGAATGTATCGAATTAGGTGAGGTTGTGATATTAGGATTTTTGCTATGGGTTTCAGATTTCTCGGAATCCTCTCGAATTGATCTAGTTAAAAGTAGAATGATTTGTTCTTGGTGACAAAAAGTGGATTTGGTTTTCTAGTCTACTAAACAGATAAGTGAGTATAATGGTAATGAAGTAAACTTAAAACAAATAATAAGCAAAACTGGAAAAATATTCTATTGAGAAAATACCCTATGCGGAATATTGACCATTCGGAAAAAGCTCTATGCAGAAAATCCAGTCTATTCGGAAAACACTTCTATTCGGAATAAAAATATTTCTCTATTCGGAAAGTTCACATCATGCGGAATATCTTCTCTATGCGGAACATTTGCTTCATTCGGAAAATAAGGACCTATTCGGAACAACTGTCTATGCGGAAGAAAAATGCTATTCGGAATAAATGGACTATGCGGAAAATAAGTCAATTCGGAAAATAATGCCTATTCGGAATAATATTCCGAATAGGGATACAAAGATTTGCTATGCGGAAAATTCGGCTACTCGGAAAAAAGTTCCGAATAAGGAAACTGAAAAAAGGCTATTCGGAAAAATGAACTTCTATGCGGAAAATAGGGCTATTCGGAATATCTGGGATATTCCGAATGAAGAGGAAATAAAACCTCTACTCGGAATAATTGAAATATTCCGAGTAAAGCAAACTTAAAAGGTCTATTCGGAAAATCTGGGCAGATGAAGAACAGATACAACAGCAAGTAAAATAGGGGAACGGTTTTTAATCCAAACGACTTAATCACTCAAAAAGGTTTCACCAAATTAAACACAAATCATTAACATACCATGAGAAACAAATCCCACCAATAAAAACATTAAATCAACAATTTTTTAGGATCAAACTTGAATCACATAAAAACTTAAGAACTTGCAAAAAGAGATGATGAAGAACAAGATTAATGAAAAGATGGAATGGATTGATTAAGGGAAAAGTAACAAGAGTATTGAATCAAACTTACAAAAAGAAAAGATGAAAATCACCAAACTCCCTAATGGAGTTTTGTGATGAGACGAACTACAAAACCTGGAAAAAGAAAAAAATGAAAACTAACTCCTAATGTGTGAAGAGAAAAACTATATATAGTCCTAGTGGTTGGTTGGTGAGTGGGCTTTCTCCTCTTCTTCTTGTCTTCTCGTCTTTTCAGAAAAGTTGACGTTTTCGATTCTGATTCGGGATTTGTTGTCGATTAAATCCAACTCGTCTTTTAATTTCTTCGTTAAATAGATTCGAGTTTCTTCGACTTATGAAAATCTTCCGTCTTTAGTCCTTTTCTTCAATAAATCTTCGAATAGGCCTAGTGACTTCAAATCTTTTGCACGTCTTGGACAATAGACTTTATCTTGAGTCTTTTTCCTTGATAAAACCCGTGCAATCCCATGTTTTCTTTAATATTTATCCGGTTGGCTCTGAAAACACAATAAACACAAAAACCACGCATAATTCCAAACAAATGATATTAAATACGTGTTTTGGTCTTGTTTTAGCCAGAATTAAGTGGTAAAAGGATGGGTGTTTACACACCTATCAAATCCCCTACACTTAACCATTGCCATGCCCTCATGCAATGCTTAGTGATAAAGCAAGTTTACATTTTTCTCATTATTAATCAACCTCGGCCTTATTCAAATACTACTAATTAAGAATCAAATAACTAGGAGAAATAAAAACTTTAAGATAAACAAAAAGAAATGAAAT